>JAOXNO010000007.1:9400891-9442646 GCA_028565335.1 Limnodromus scolopaceus
TGAAGCTTTTTGCTGTAACAATGGCACAATCATTCAGCTGCTTAGCCAGGGGAAGCCGGGAGCCGGCTCAGAGCATCCTCCCTGCACCGTCAGGTTCATCCCTCCCTGTCTGCCTCACACACGCTGATTCAGGGATAAAGTGCACACCAGGGACAACCTAACGCCCTGGTATTTATACCCCACTAGCCTTAAAAGAGCATTATTTAAAGCAAAAGCCGCTTAGTGCTGTACATTATTGACTTTAAAATGACTTAGCTTTTTTTTTTTTATATATATATATTCCTCTCTCACTTAGCAGACATACATTTCTCCAACTGGATGAAATCCTTCCTGTCTTCCCACCCAGCTTAGCCTGCGCCGCTGACCTGTGGTGGAAGGTTGCTGGCCTATTCATCCCCTCCCCGCCAACATCACACGCCGTTCCCACAAGAAGGACCAAACGTTTCACTAAGGGTTTCGCCTGGTCACAAAACGCCGGACCCGCCAGACGGGATGTCTTCACGTTAAACAGCATTTTTCTGAGAAGACATTCATCGGATTTTCTACATAGCAAGGGGGGATGCTGCGATGCACGCCCCGGCTGCAGATAGCTGCATCTCGGCGGGGTGTCCTGGAAGGGTCGTGGTTTCCCAGGGATAAGCCGGCTCCCGACAGCCAGGCTGGCGCCGGTGGGGACGGGGCAGTTGCCCAGCACCTCCCTCTTTTTTGGGGGGAATTAGTTTCGCTGTATTTTACCCCAGGCTTAACCTGCCCACCCTTCTCGCTCACACTTGGGGTGCCAGTATGGAGCAAAAAATTCTGGCCAGCTACCTCGGTGTACGCAAAGAACCAGCCCCAAAAGCTTGCTCTGGACCAGCTATCTTGGAAAATGGAATCTCTGCAAATAAAGAAGTCCCTGACCAGGCAGTTTTGAAGCCACAGAGACCAGCAGAGAGCAGAAACACAGAGGGCACTGTGCTTCCAGTCATGCGTGTGCCAAAGGGAATAAGCTCAAGAGGCAGGAGCCCAGAAGCAGCATCATGCAGAGGAGCACCAAGAACAGAACAACTGACAGGTCAAATCATGGTTGTTTCAATGTAAGTCTTTTATAACTGGGAAAGTCATCTATTGAGGAACTATAAAAAGTCCAAAAAGTCACAGATTGGCAGATGTAGGAAATGCCCTATGGCCATGAAGGAGACAGAGGTGAGAAGGACAGAGGTGATGAAAAGTGCATCCCTGGGCTACGTGCTGTAAAATCACCCCCACCCAACTATTTCTCCCAAATCCCTATTGTCTCCTGGTACCTCAAAAGGTTTCTTTTTTTTTTTTTCTTTCTTCCCTTTTTTGTTCCACCAGGGTGTATGCCTTGAACCACAGCAAACCTGCTCGTTCACTGTGCTATGCGTGGCCAAGAGCCATATCAAACAGACCATCACAGCGCTGCTGGAAGATACCCCCCCACACACCCAGTGCTGCAACAGTTTCCAACCATTTCTGCCAAACTATAGAAAATATTCTGGTTTTTAATGTATGTTGGCAGAGTGCTGCCTGTACCAGACCAAACCTAGGGTGAGTATCTCCCACAGGAGCTGCTGGAGGCCATACCTGAGTGCCAGGCATCCTCAGCACTGCACCGTGCCGGTGTTGCCCATGGGTGTATCTGGAATTTTCTCCCTCTGTCTGATACAGGGGTTAACATCGCACCTCAGCCCGCTCTCGCTCTCATTACTAGGGCAGTTCCTTAATAAGGATGAGCAAAGGGCTTTATCAGTCGGAGACCAAAGCCTTAGAAGAAAGGACAAGCAAAAAGACAGCATGAGATAAGCAGGATGCTGAACGCACCACGGGTGGGATGATGCTCGTGGTGGGTGGCACCACTGACCGCAGCCGCCTGGCAGCCCCGCGGCAGCACAGGGACACACCGGAGATGGCCTCGAGCTGCAAAATCACTCAGCACATCTCTGACAACAGCCAAGGGAGAGGTTTGGGGTTTTTTTTGGTCTTGCTCATCCTCCCCTAGTTTTCCACTCTCTCTCCCAAAATCTTAGCTCCCTTCTGACTTCTTCTGTGTCACTCCAGGTCTTCCCATCACATTAAGTCATCCTTCTATTACCGTAGGGTTACTCATATCCCTGTGGTTAACCCTCACCGTTCTCAGCGCTCACGCAGGGACGCCCCTTTGCATCAAGCAGATCTGCAGGACCTGCTGCCCGGGGACTCCCTCCTGCATGGCCAACAGCTGGCACAGTGACAACCAGACATTGGACTCTTTTGGTGGTCATTTAATATTTCCAGAGGAAAGTCTGGTCTGCCTCGGCCAAGCTGGGATTTGAATGCTGAACCGCAGCAATTTGCAGAGATTAAATTCTAATTTCCAACCCTCTTGGTACAGACAATCACAAAAGTAGGGTACGATAAGCTTGGAGACGGCCTCTCTTGTGCTCTTAGGGCAATTAAGAGAAAAAAACGTAGCAAATAACCGCAATATTTCTAATGCTGCAGGATAAACACAGGGAAAAGCTCTGCTCCGCCCCAGTAGAGCTCTTATTAACAATTGCCACGCGGAGGCAGACAGCAGTTGGTATTTAGTGCCTACCCTGGGAAATGAATTGCCTTCCGCCTGCATCCAGACTGCAATCATCTCGGAGACAAACACAGCTCTGTGCTACAGCCGCAGCCAACGCACGGCCAGCCGGAGGTGCCTGGGAGCTTCACAACAACACGCCGGGTCAAGGACAAGGACAAACATCACCAGCCTTCTCCCATGGGGGGTGGGGGGGGTCACAGCCTGTTCCACCCCATCTTTTTGAGCCATCTCCGAATTGCAGTCATTGCAGCAGGTATTTAACTCGCGAGGTGGATGTCATTACAAGAATTTATGGCCTCAGTGACCACGCTGCAGACCTCGGTCACTGTGATTTGACCCAGCAAAGGTTCTGAAGTTCCACCATGGTCAGGAGCACCTCTGTCCCTTGCCCACATCCTCCTGTGAGATGCAGGACCCTACCTGTAAGCCAAGCATCCCACTGATGAAACCTGATGGCCTCAGTTCCCAGCCCCAGACAGCCTGAAGAACCACCAAAAACCAGAGTTTTGCTTTTCTGCATCCCATGTGTGTGTAAGGGAGAAGCAGAGGTTTGGAAGCTGCCTGCCTCCCACTGCAAAGGCAGAACAATTTGCAACACACCCCAAAATCACAGCACCAGGCAATATCCCAGGCTGGGTTTTGTACCATTTGCCCCATATGCTGGGAAACACTTTGCTGCTCTATCCCTTTTGATCTCCGGGGCAGCCAGGTAACATAGGGAAAAATAAAGTCCCACTGACATGGACAGATCACCCACTCATGGGTCTCCAGCTCACAAATTCTCTGCTCTTCCGCAGCAGCTACCAGCACGCCTGCCGTGCACACACACACATAGACAGAGATGGGATTTTAATGAAGAGGAGAGACTGCATAATTCTTGCTCCAGCCTCCTCCCACCAGCAACGGATTTGTGTTGGATGCTCTGAAGAGACTGTTTGTTGCAGGAGCTACAACTTCTCCTATCGCTCGCCCACAAGCTCCCGGCAGCAGCGGAGGATTTCCATCCACAGACATTCATTCTCTTTCTGTTTTCAAAAGGAAGGGCATATTATTTATGCACCGGGCTTCCCCCACCATAAAAACTCCCTTTTTTTTTTTTTTTTGTTTCACAAGGGCTTTGTAGATAAATGCAAGCAGGCACTGCAAGCAAGTATGAAAAATCAGCACCAGCATTCCTCCAGGACAGAAATGTTTTGTGCCCCTGATGAAATTAGGAGTGGGATGTTAAAAGATCATTCCTACTAACAAAATGAGGCTGCTTAACCTCTGTGAGTTCATCACTAAATCAAAATACACTTTTGCTCCAACAGTTCTCTGTATCTGGCTGCCACGCGAAATGGAGAACATGGGTAAAAAACTACCACACTCTGATGGAGCCTCCTGACTTCCAAAAGATGTCCCAAACTATTCCTTTGCACTTTCAGCCAGGTATTTTCAAGGTGATTTCTAATGATTTAGCAAGCAACTCGTCACACTCTTCCACTCTGAAAAAAAGGGGGGTTAGCTTTAAGTGCAGACAGGGAGCAAGGCGGCCTCGTCCCAGGCACACAGCTCCCTTCCGTGGGGAAAACACATCAGGAGGAAACCAGTTCTCTCTGCATTTCCCCTTGTGAAGCTGGTTCCTGCCTCCATAAAGCAGCAGAAATGGCCCCATCCTCCTCTTTGGCACAGCTGCTTTGGCAATACCTATTTTCCCAGCCCAACAGATCCCGTGGATGCACAAACCCAAGCTTAAACTCCAAATATCCCCAGTCCCAACTGCACCATGGACCTGAGAGCACTGGGGACAAGGAGGATGAACTAAGCAGGATTTTTGCCCTTAGCAGCAGTAATTTGCACCACGCTGATGGAGGTGCCATACAATGGATATGGCACACTGGTCGCTGGACCAAACCCTGCAGATACTAGGGACTGGAGATACCAGCCCTTTAAACCAGCTCCAGGAGGGCTTACTTTCCTCCCTGGGCTACTGAATGTCCTCCCTGACTCGCTGCTTTGTCAGCAGCTGCTGCAAAACAATGTCTTGCAGGGCTGAACTCACGCTCGGCTCCTACCCAGGCGCTGCCAGAGGGATGCCGAAAGCAAAAGGAAAGGGTTGTTACATTTTCAGCCCTGCTTAGGCTCGGAAAATCAAAGAAAACACACACAATATTCTGTCTTACTTTATCATGCATAGCCCTGTAATTTGTGCATATTACATGGAGAAGCACCTATTATGCAGGGGCTTTTACACCCCTCCAGCACGGTTCCCATTGAGGCAGGGCCACAGGCAGTAATTTCCCTGCAGAAACGTATGGCAACAGAGAAAAAATACCTGTTTGCTGCGTTCACCCTATTCATACCAACTCTCACAGAGCGACAGAAAGTGACAGCTACTATTGATCACTTTTATCATTAAACATATCCTCCATCTCAGAGAATTACAGGCCATTTAAGATAACTTTCCTAACCTGTCCCAAGAGAAAAACGACGGCTTTTGAGCCGCAAAACTGTTTGAGCCAGAGAAGAATCAACGTTGCCCAAGTGGTGAACCACAAGCCAGAACGTGTGAGGCTGACAGGTCCCACTTGCTGAGGAATCAGGAGTTCACTCTTTGCCCTGGCAATGACATACCAAGATTATGCATGAGTGGGTGGTTGGTTCAGTCCCTTAGGTGTGTTAAGAAAACAACAACATAGAAGATTAGGCTTAAACTTTAAAAGAGTGAAGAAAAAAGCTACCTAATATCCAGGTCCTAAATCCCCATGCAAGCCCCTGAGAAGAGACCTGAATTTTCCAAATGCAAAGTCCTCAGTGGTTCCCAGTGTGATCGTGCCACCTTCTCCAAACACTGCAGTTCATTCTCTTCGCTGACCTTGTCCTTTCCTACCACAGTTATCTTAAGAACCCAATGGCTATTGTGGTAAAACACAATAAATTAGTATAAACAAGATTGTTCCTCGAGTGCCTTAGGAGCAATGTCATTTTTCTGCAGACTGACATGTTAGATTAATGCATAACGAAGGAGGAATGTGGTTTAGCACAGACTACTGCTGCTTGTCAGGCGGAGATGAAAGAATACTCTGTTTAAACCGGAATTTAGCTGAACAAGATCCAGTACAACAAAGCAATAAAGGGACTTTTGGACTGGAATGAAGGAGAGACGCAGCCCAGAAAGCCCATAAACAAGGCGGCTGCTGCTAAAGGACGGGGGAAACGCAGTGGGGAAAAATCACAGCAGCAGAGTTGCAAGAAACTGCAAGAAGAGAAGTGAACAACATGGTACCCCACTGAATGATGGTGATATTCCATCGAACGCTGCGATATCCCATCACAGCGAGGCAGCGACAGGTCTAACTCTGACCCGTTCTGGAGCCCCAGGTTGGGCAGCAAAGAGCAACTGTGCCCCTTCTTGCATCAGGAGGATGGATGGTGTTAACAGAGAGGTAACGGCATCTCCATTTCACCACAAAACTCAGCTGGATAAAGGTATGTCTCTGCTCCACAGTCCATAACCGAAAGCTCCCCACCCTAGCTGGGTACCTACAGAAGTTGTGTTTGCGTTATCACTACAGGATTTGGCCTGTAGTGTTCAAGTGATCAGTGTTCACAAGCCAAATCTGAAAAATCCCACAAAGCTGTGCCCTGCGTGCACAGTGCCCACATGCAGCAGGCAACCTGTGGGCAGAGCTGGTTTCCACGCCAGCTTGTACGTCTCAAAGAAGGGCACCACTTGCATTTAGGGAAAAAAAAAAAACCAATTAAAGTATATTCCTGGTGTTAGCAGAGCTTGCCCTTGTTTAAGTCCTTGTTTAGACCAACTGTGTGCATGGCTCATCCTTTATGTAAGTAAATACTTGGGAAATAATTAAGATTCTCCATCAGCCGTAGGAATGAGCTCACGCAGGGCTGTGGGAAAGCCGACCAGCCACTCCGCAGTGCTCCCTGCGAAGAGGAACAGAAAACAGCCCCTTTTCCTGAAAATCCTCATCCGGCACATTCCTGGTGTGGCCATGGAATGTATCTCTCACCCTGCGCTGTGTGAAATGCTTCCAGGTGCTGCCCACGTCTGCATCACATCCGAATCCAGCATCCAGGCTGGCCCGCCACCACCAGAAAGGACGAGTGGTAAAGGAAAGAGTTGGCTGGAGCTAAGCAGAGCCACCTAAAAAACCCCTGTGAATTGAGGAAAAAAAATGAGATCCTTGCTGTTTGCATGCCCCAGCACTGGAGGGAGGATTTGCATGAACAAGCACCAGGAGCTCTAAAACATAAAAGGGGTTCAGAAAGTGAAGAAAGCGCCATGTTGGCTCATCCCGGTGTGGAATCCCCCCATAAGCTCTGTACCAGGCTCAGGGCAGGCATGGGCTTCCTTTTTGGGTGATTCTCCCCTGCTGCAGAGCAACAGCAGAGTGCAACGAAAGAGAATGTTAAAAAATTCATGCCTTTAGGTCCAGATCAACCCCATTTAATCCCAGTGCTCAGACTGAGCTGCTCTACCCGAAATTCTTCCATGCTTCACACTCATCAACAGGATCTGTGTGCAAAAAGGGTTTTAACTGATGTAAAACAGGGCTAGATTTGGAGGTATGACATGAATAATCAATATTCCTTCAGATGCTGCCCACTGCTCAGCCCGGCAGGGCAGGCACCACCGCTCCATCCCCTCCCTGGTGCATCCCTGACTCCTCACCATCGCTCCTGTGCAGAGCAGCAAGACGGGCAGCAAATAAAGGTAATGCACTGGCCACGACTCTCCGGGGATGGGAAAGACACAGGAAAGCCACGGAGGCTGTTTCACCCTGGGAAACACCTCCTCCCTCTCCCCACGAAGCGCACAAGCCCGTGCTCCAAAGCAATTACGGACGCGCGGAGCTTTGATTACCAGCTTTGCCTTTGTGATGCTGAAGGCAAGCGCTTGGCAGCAGGAGGAGCAGGGAGATTCCAGGACCTAATTCGACTCTTGCTAGTTAAACGCTGGACTGTAATCGTGTCCCCAGGCAGAGCCAGAGCCGCACAAATTACTTTAGCAGGCGGGTTTCACCCTCCTGCTATTGGCTGCCCGACCAGGCAAAACGCTGATTTTTCATCCTGAATGTTAAATATAAATATATATATATGATTCAGAGGGAGGCGCGGAGAGGGAGACAGCGAGACAGACGGATTTATAATATGCAAAAAAATAAGGTCATTTGGCACAGGACTGGGTGCTCCAGTGCCAGGCAGCACAGCAGAGCGGGGCAGCCAACACTGAGAGCTGCTCCCTTGATTTGGCTCTTTCCGTGCACACGCTGAATGCGATGCCTGGGGTGAGATGGAAAAGGAAAGCACCAGCCACCCCCTCTGCCTACGCAGCAGGCTGCCTGGCCAAAGCACGACCCACCCAAAAAATCAGCTCCAATCCTCTCTATCATCTGCCCTCATCCTCCCCCTCCAGCTGCTCTGCTTCTCATTATCACCTGTAACCAGTACAGCAGTTGTGGAATAAAGAAAAGCAATTTTCCCTTGTAATTATTCCACCACATTTCTGGGGAGACTAATCACAGTTATTTGGCTTTGCTCAGCGCCGGGTCGAGCTGTGCCGGTGTGCGGGGCGCTCACTCACCGCCCCGGTGAGACCTCGGCAGAGGTACCAGGGGGTCCCAGGATGGGCTGGTTCAGGAGGGACTGATCCCCCCCACTGCCCCCTGGGAACACCAACAGGCATTTAGTGAAGAAGGGATGCTATCCCACTAAAAATTTGAGTGTGGTGTCCGAGGAGGTGGCAATACAATGACATCCAGAGGCCACCACCCCTTCACAAGCCCTGAGCAACAAGAGAGAAGCATCCCACTAGTGTCTGAGACCCCCTTGATCCCACAACAGGAGAAACCTTTTCATCAAAGAGAGGGATCAGCATTGCACTAACACATCCATCTCCTACAAATGCACTCCCCACCGCTCCCAATCGTAGGGATAATGGAACTCCAATTCCTGCCCAAGCCCTTCCAACACATCTAACCCAGCTGCAGGGGAGAGGGGACTGTGGAGCACCAGGAGATGGGCGCACCCATGAGCCCAGAGAAATGATTCCTCCTAATGAAGCCACAGCACAAATTACGATGTGTGTATTTCTGCTTGTTACGAGTCAGTGCGCTAATGAGTGTGTCTCTGGCAGAGGGGACCCAGGAGCACAATGCATCACAAAGATACAGATTTCTAATTAACAAAGTATTTTTGAGTAACTCCACAGCTCCAGACTGGGAGTTCTCCACAACAGGCTGCACCAATCCCTGCCGTTGTGCTGCAATCCCTAATTATCACAGGGAACCAGGGAGAGAGCCAAAGCACTCATTACAACGTCAAGAATCCCTGTGCAGGCGACGAGAGACCAGGTTTCCACATCCAAAGCACGTGGTTATGTGCTTCCCACCGACGGACCCTTCAGGCAGATTGCAACACAGGCCAGGGGATGACTCCAAATTGTCCTTTTCTGACCCCAAAGTCATCTTGCAGGAGAGTGAGAAAACAACTTCTCCAACAAGAAAGAAAGAAAATGAAAGGAAAGAATCATAGAATCACAGAATAGTTTGGGTTGGAAAGAACCTCCGAAGATCAGCTAGTCCAACCCCCTGCAATGAGCAGGGACATCTTCAACTTGATGAGGCTGCTCAGAGCCCTGTCCAACCTCAGCTGGAATGTTTCCAAGGATGGGGCATCTACCACCTCTCTGGGCAACCTCTTCCAGTGTTTCACCACCCTCATTGTAAAAAACCTCTTCCTTTTATCTAGTCTAAATCTTTCCTCTTTTAGTTTAAAAGCCATTACCCCTTGTCCTATCGTAACAGGCCCTGCTAAAATATTTGTAAAAGATGTGGCGTGATAAAACCAGCTACAGAAAGAGCTGGGAAAACAGTCCCACCGGCTTTGTTTTTATTTCTGATAAGATGGGCCTGTCCTCTCCTTCTCCACCAATCAAAGTCTCTCTGCTATCACTGCACCAAGCTGAAGCTCTTTTCCTTGCAAAGAGATGGATGCAAAGAGGGGGTCTGTAGCTCCCTGGTCAATAGAGCCAGCTACTAATTACAGCCCAAAGCAGAGCACTTTTGGGTTGTAGATGGCCAATAGACACATAAAAAAAGCTTGGAAACTTAATGTTTGAAAGTTTCTGCAACATCTGACAGCAGGCTTGGGTCAAACCAACGCCGACACCGGGGAACAAGAGTCCATTACTCCTTTGGAGGCATCTTAGGGCACTTGCAAACATCAACCCAGAGCAGGGGGCTCTGGAGAAACACCCACTGGTTGTCAGCTGTGGAAGGAATTACCCACCAATTAACGCACACATCAGATCAGGAGCATCCATAATGGGGTTAACTGCTGGCACACAAATAAAGCAGTGGGTGCTCAAGCACAGGGAAGACAAAAGATACTCTCTCTATTCTCTATACATTCTCTACATTAAGTCATTTAGACCTTGTTGACTTCAACTCCTAGCAAAGGGTTGGCTTCAACTCACAGCCACTTCCTAAACGTGCATCTAAACCAGAAACCCAGGCAAATCCCATCCTACAAACCCTCACCATGGCAGCCAGCACCACGTTTCACAGCCCCGGGGTCTCTGCTGTGCGGTCAGGACTCATTTACAGCCAAAACCTCACCCCTGCTATTAAAACCATGAAAAACCTCAGCTATTTCCCAGCTCGTCCAAGGAAAGGGAAGCATTATAGCAGGCTTGTAAGATAAAGCCTCACAGATCTCTGGCACACGGACACACTCACACAATCGCTCCAAGCTGATAATTAAGGACAGGGATTGATAATTAAAGACAGAGTGGCACAAAGCACTGCTTTAAATTTTTTAGTTTTCAAGAATTTCTTGTCTTTTGGGCTGTAAAGAGCTCCCCGCTGCCACATCAGTGTAACTTTAATAATGCCCTAATGGGATGACAAGGGGTGTGCACTTCCTATTCTAATTAAGAAAAAACCCACCAGGATAACTGAGCTCCCAGGTTATTTTCCAGCTCCTTGTGCCGAGCCCGGCCCACAGGGAGCAGCACACAGCCCCAGCATATTCCCTCCATTTTGGATGCTTTTTGGGAAAGAGCAAATTTTACTCATCAATACATCTTAAAAATGCTCAACACACAAAAGTACAGTTGCTACTGCTAATGGAACAGAGGTGTTCCTGCATGTTTGGGTCTCTAAGCACAACAGGGTGCAAGGATGCTGAGCCAGATCTCCAGGGGGCATGGTCCTAATACTAATTGGCCACGCAGTCCTTTATTGCCTTGTGCCTCTTTTCCTCTTGTGTTATTTTCCTCCCCTCTTTTTTTCAAACTAAGTTTTTTCATGGGATTAGTCTCCACCATGGCTACAAACAGCATCTGCTCCAACAGAAATCAAAACTCTCTTGGGACCACAAGCCAGCACTTGGATACAAATCCTGACTCTGCCAGATCGTGGCTTCTTTTGTATTTCTTGTTTCCTTAACAAAAATAATAAAGATAT
Organism: Limnodromus scolopaceus; assembly: GCA_028565335.1. Classification (NCBI taxonomy): domain Eukaryota; kingdom Metazoa; phylum Chordata; class Aves; order Charadriiformes; family Scolopacidae; genus Limnodromus; species Limnodromus scolopaceus. The sequence goes on from JAOXNO010000007.1 coordinate 9,411,929, forward strand.
AATGCACAACATCACAGAAAACAAGGAGCCCTTTCCATTCCCATCAGCCTCATCCACAGGTCTTCCAGCACCATGGAACCAAGATGTTGGCTGTTGAGATGCTTTGCTGAGGACTCGGGGTCATTTTCTCTCTATTTTTAATCAAACATTTCCCTTCGGGCAAACATGCTGCAAGCCACAGCGTGCATGGTGATGGAAGCCTACACATTAATTGCCAGCTAATTAGGATGTCTTGGAGCAGTTTGTCTCCCACTCTCCGACGCCCAGCACAGGCATGTTTGTGGGATGGATGGTTCAGGTTATCCAGCCCGTTCCCCCTCCCTGGGCACTACTGGGCTGTTTTCCTCTGCCACCAGGATGCAAGTTGGGAAGGAAAACGGAAAAGGAGGAAAACATCTCTGGGTGAGCGTGAAGCAACCTGATAACACAACCATGCATGGGGGAAATGTTTGTGAGACAGGAGACGACTGAGGATTTTGGAGGCTGTGGCAAGCTGAGAAGGTTTTGACCTCTCAGCTCCCACGCAGTCAGGGCTAATGGTTTTAAAGAGCTTTCCGTCACTGTGGTGGACTTGTTCCTCCTGTTGCTGCAGGTGTGCAACAGGCAGCTCCCACCAGCACACCGAGGCCAAAAGCATCCTGACAAAATCTCCTTCCAGCTCTCCCGAACCTGTGGGTGTTCCAAGGAGACAAGGACCGGTGAGGGGACAGTGACCCAGCAGGGTGACAGCAGCTTTTGAGAGCCGACTCACCAGGACTGCGGTTTCCTCTTCATGATGCCTTGGCGTCTCCACTGCGAGTGGGGGCTGAGGTGGTAGGTGAGCTGCCGGCAAAGCTTCTCCATGGCCCCGAGGGAGTCCCCCTCCTGCAAAGACAAGGGAGGGACAACAGGTAAGGCGTCTGCAGTGTTACAGTGATGCCCGTGGGATGTTCCAAACCCCAGAGAAGCTCCCTGCTAGAAGCTGGCAAGTCATAAGGGACCACGCTAAAAACTGTATAGGAATTGGGAAAAAGAAACCGCACTGATTGCTGCGATACCGCAGGGACGGGGCGTTTCACCAAGGGCCACCCTGTCCTGCACCCCCATGGACATTGCTGCTGGAGAGCCAACACAGGGGTGCATGAGCCCTGCCTGGTTAAGGATGATGAGGTCCCTTCTTCGCTGCTCTCCTGGGGTTCAAGGGATCCACACGGCAGGGTCGTGTCTCTGCAATTCCTTCAGCAGCAGCACCGTTATCATCTGACGTTGTCATCTGACGTTATCATCTGAAAGCAATAGCTTTCAGCGCTGAAGTTTTACAGAGATTGCTAAATACACCAAATAACCCGTACATTACTGTCAAAACTGCTTTACAGCAGAGCAAACACTAAGAGGCTTTGTGAGATAATGGAGATCTCAGGAACAGTGCACATCAAACTCTCAAAGTTTAGGAAAAAAAAAAAGTTTTCAAGGAAATCAGGGATTTTGGCAGAGTCTTCTCAATTCTGATGAAAATTTGCACGCAAAAGGATAGTGGCTCGGAAAACTTTAACTCTGAACGTTTCTCAGAAATTGGTTCTAGAAATTTTGGTTCCTAAAAATAAAACAAAATACAAATACCAGTATCTGGATGGTTCAATTGTGTTTCATTTCAAGATCTTTACATACTAATGCATGATGTGACATCCAATAATGTAAACCACCCATCTTGCCCTGCCTGGCTTGCTCTCTGCAAGGTCCCAAGCAGAGATTAACCTGATCATAAGAACAATAATGATTAAAAAAAAAAATCAAGATGTAACAATCTGTGGCATCTGCCTGATTTCATAAAACTGCGTCATGAAATATTTTAGAGTAGACACAGAAATTGAATAGGAAGCCCGAAAATAAGCATCAGCCTGGACTCAGCTCGCTGCTGCTCCTCATTTACACTGATTGCTGAGGATTTTGCTGTGTGCTGGGACGAGCTGGGCAGGGATGCTGAGGAAGATGCTGCATCTTCTCTGCCTGGACACCCAATTATTGCTGCCTTCACATCTTCCCTTGGAGCCCGAGTGCCCCGGCAGAGCTGGGAGCTGCGCGTTTCGTGCAGCCTGATTTATGCGATAAGTTCTCCCACCTCTCCTCCAAGTCAGCAGAGCGAGACCGGCCTTATAAAGACATTATAAATATTGAATTAACCGAGGAGCAATAGGGATTTTGACAAATCACCTCTGGGTGTGCAGGGAAACAATTACAGCAGGTTTTTCTCAGGGTAAAAAAACCCCCACAAACCCAGGATAGAAAGAGCGTATCTGCAGATGGCTGGAGCAGAAATATCAGCATAGGACTTGGGGTCTTTAGCTTCTCTGTTCAATCCAGTCTGCAAGACGCTAAGCCTTGAGAGAAATTGGGGCAGTTTATTCCCAGAATGTCCAGGTGCCTACGCAGCGACTAACGTTAATCAAAAGCTGATTTAATCCAGGAGTGATGCTCCAGCTGCTCAAACTGGCAGCCGAGCGACAGCACCAGCGCTCATCCCCTCCATCAGGCACGGGGTGGCTGGTGATTTCGGCAGCTCAGGTCGAAACTCCAGACCCACAGACACCAGAAGGACAGAAAACGTGTCAGCAGGAGCTGGAAACAACGCAAGTCAGGAGCCACTTGACATCTGAGCTCCGCAAGCGTTTCACGGCTGTACCTCCTGTTTCCCAGTTTGCGGAGGAGGAAATATGGGTTTAAGAGCACATTTAAACCCATACTTTTCACCACCTCATTTATCACCGTGCTTAACTTGAAATAAAGGTTTTAATCCCGCAAATTTCAGTGGGACATCAGCCTATGCTAAACCTCAGGCATGTCGAAATCCCCCCTCCTGCTGGCGACCTTGTGGCAAGAAATATCTGCTGCTCTAGGCTTGGGGATGGATGAACCCTAGGAGGCTCAGCCTGTCAAATTAACACAGAAAACATAACGAGAGGGAAGGTTTTATTTCATGTTTTCCGCTGGAAGGTCTGGAAACACATTGTAGCCATGCTTTAATTAAAGCCTCAAAACATTTTGGGAAGGCAACAGCATACACTGCTCCCTCTCACTGCTCTCCACTCGTTCTCTGCCAGCAACACCTTCCTCACTGTCACCAACATCCCTAATGCGAGAAGAAAACACTGTGAGTTTTGACCCCAATCCTATTTTTTTTTTACATTTTTACCTTTACATAATATCCACAGCAAGCTGCCCCGTGCCATCAGCTTTCATTTAATCTATTTTTTTTCAGCTGTTACCCTTACAAAGCATTTCAACAGCCCCTGAACTGACAGTGTCCACCCTCAGCGCTGCACCGGGGTTTCCATCTCTGAGCCCTCACTGCATCGCGTGGAAAAACTCTTGTTGAAAAAGAAACGGCACGCTAAAAGGCTGTGGGGTAAGTAGCCATAGTGTTGCAATTCACCACTGCAAATTGCCTCCAATATAATCCTGAAAGAGACAATTAAAATTGTCTCCAGTGTTATCCTGACAACTAAACTGTTGGGAAAGTGAAACGATTCACAAGAGGAATATGGCAAAAAAGCAGAGAAAGCAAAAGAAACACGTTTTTGCTGGTACAAATGTGTCAGGTCCATCTTCTCTCTCTGATAAGAGATTTTTTTTCCCCCAAGCAACGTGCTCACGCCAGCCCTTGGGGCGCAGCTGCCAGACCTCCAGAGCGGTGTGTCCAGATGGTGGGTGGAAGCTCAGACCTGAACTTCACATCAAGCCAAATTCTGAGAAATTCAGCCCAAAGAAATCCCCTCAGAGAACCCAGCAAATCATCCATCGACTCCGATACAACACATCAAGGGCTCCAAGGAAAGATGCTAGAGTAGGGGAAAGGATATTTTAATCCTTAACTCTTTACATCAGTGGCCACAGCCAGCTCATCCTTCACACGGTCATCCCAACCAGGCCACTCTTTCAGCCCTTTTTTCTTCACTAGCAAGCTCAACTCACAAGCCCTGCAGGTACTGGGCTACTTCTGGTTTGGGGTTTTAAAACATGATTTAGAGAACGTGATTTCGGCACACAGCAACTCATACATCTTCCCATCTCTGTACTATGCAAGGGTATAAGCCAGCCCCAAAAGTATGGTCTTTTCCACACTGGTCTGTAGATAAATGCCCCAGTTTAGCACTAGGATAAATAAACAACCCATTTCAGAGCCTTCATAAGACACGTTATTTTGGGGTTGAGGTTCTTGCTTTTGCACGTCTCATTCCCATCACTGCACTTCACCTGCCCATGGGTGAGACACAAACCTCTCTGCTTCAAGAACCCACTTTTTTTTTTTTTTTTTTTCTTTTTTTTTAGGTACCTTCAAAACCTCTGCAATTCCTCCCCAGAGCTTTGTGGGAGGCTCCAGAGCAGCCCCAGCCCTGACCCCAGCGTACGAGAGCTGCTCTGGGATCGCACAAAACACGTGCGCAGAAGAAGAGATGTAGCTGATGCGGTGCCAAAGGCAGAGCTGGACGCTCGTCTGATGGCTTAAACAAAAGCTTTTTCACTGTTTATGATCCAAGTCTATCAGGAAATAATTGAAGCTGACGCACACCCTGGTGGGACCGAGCCCAAGAGCTTGTTTGAAAATTGAGTCAGCTTAAAAATCAGCCCAGCTCACTCGTGTTGACAAAGTTTTAACCTCGCTGCCCGGCGAACGGGGAGAACAACCGCACGCGGGGTTGCCAGGAGAGCTGGGGGTTAGTGCATTACACTGGCAGGAGGGATGACACTGAGCACCACCCCTGTGGGCAGCCGTAGGCTTCCTGACGCCGTGCCAGCACGACACTGTGATGCCGACCTTCCCTCCAATGCAAGGTAACACTCCTGTTCTCCATCCAGCACGACCCTCTCTGCTGGGTACCATCAGCATCCCTGGGCGTGATGCAAGAGAAGACACAAACCCCATCAGCTACAGGCAGATGCTGCTGCCCGCCTCGCTGCTTCCAGTCACTAACCACTTCCCACAAAACGAAAAGGAATGGACAAAAGGTTGTTCTGCCCGACCTACATCAGTCTATATCACATCACTTATGTGAGGTCAATATAAGGCTGGGGTTTTTTTCTGTGGTCAGAAATTCAAACCAAAGCAAACGCCATATGCTCTTTCCGTAGAAGGGACGATAATCAAGAACAAGACGCGTACAATGAGAGCTGCCATTTTCACTACGCATATTGCCTCACCACCAGAACCAAACAGCAGCAGTAAATCATTCCTCAAGTAACTCACAGGGATGAACCTCCAGCAAAGGCATCGCCAGTGATACCATGGAAGACCTGGCTGCTTCTGGCATCAGGCATTCACAGGGCACGTGTGTGGGAACGTGCATTTGTTACTCTGCTTCCCAAACTCTAGGAGGAAAACTGTGGAGCATCTCAGGGTTGGGGAGATAGGACAGACCACACAGAGAGATCAGCTTTCCCAGCTGATGATGCTGCCAAGAAAAAGCCTGTTTTGTAGAGCTGGGATATGCCCTTTCTCTTAGCACCACACTCACAGGCCAGCTGATAAACGCCGGTAAGATGCTGGTGACGAGCCCTCAGCTGAGCTAACTCCCTACAGATCCATCAGCTACACGTCTGGAAACATCTGTGAGTTTGCAAAAGCTCTCGGTGCCGTGATCTTGCACACGCCTGTACAGCCCCTACGTCAACAGGGAGAGAAACCTGTGCCACACATGCAGAAAAACTGCTTTGAGCAGCACCCAAACTGGGGGCGAAGCCTCTGTGAAAGCAGCACGAAAGCCGTATGGCACCCCCTTTTTAATTTATCTTGGCTGCTCAGCTGGAAAGTCTTCAGGAGAAGACGTGCCTCACAGAGCACGTTTATGCAGCACCCCAGCTCTCAGCAAGACTCATGGAGCCCACAAAGAGCAAACTTCTGGTGCAAGCATCAGCTCAGAGAAGCAGTTTTTGGGCAATGCCTTGGCTGCTACTCAGCCGTGTCCTCTCCGAGCTGGCAGAGACCCAGCGCAGTTCCCGGCCATCAGATGGGATGCTGAGGGCGGGACGGAGCAGGGATGAGGGGAAAGCTGAGAGCAGAGGCTCTTCCCTGCAAAGGGCCCCTTTCCCCGTCGTTCCTCCTCTGCCTTCGCCTGCCTCCAGCCCTCTGGAGAAGGAGAGGGCTGCTCGCTGCCAGAAGGAGCCCAGAGATTCATGAGATTTTAATCCCTTAACAGATTTCAGCTGGGAGAGGGATTCATGGCACATGCCCCATCTGCGATCCGCAACCAGCCCTGCGCCAACGGGATCTCGTTCAACTGGAAAATGAGAGGGGGAAGAAACAGCCGAGGGGGTGCCCAGGCACGTGCTGGGGACCGCCAGGCTCCTGACCCTGTCTCCAGCCCCAAGAGAAGAGCTCTGGATGAAGGGATGGAGCAACAGCGCTTGATATGGGTATCAGTTAAACCCCAGGGATAAATTCGAGCAGGTAAAGGCAAGAAGCCAGGCTCATCCCCCTCATGTCCTGCTAAACCTGCCCTGGTTTCTTCATGGGGACCTGTTTTACCCTCACTGATGGTCCCACCTGTGGTGTGGCAGAGAAACTGTTCAGCCTCTCTCAGCACCACGTGCCAACAGACCCCATATGGCCCCTGGGTGAGGTTATCACCCAGCATCTGCACACCACGTTCAACCACAAACGAGCGGCCCTTGGACGCGTTCCTCGCCGCTCTGCCGGCGGAGGGAGGGGGGTAATTGGAAGCAGAGGGATGACACCATGGGAAAGCAAATATGGGATGAACAGGACCGTGTTTTCGCGGGGGATAAATAACCACGGCGTCACCACCTGCCCTCCTTGCATCACCGCGCGGCAACGACACCTGGGTGAGGCAAGGAGGTAAGAATTGTTTTCACAAACTGGATTTCTGCTCCAAAAGAAGCAGCCAGAGAGCTCGGAGGAGGACACAAAGCATATGAAAGCCTTGTGATAAAGATGTTATTGCAAATTAATTTGTTTTCATTAAGAAATGAATCACCCGTTCCGGCCCCAGCAGCAGAATCCCTGGTGGTGTGCGGAGCCCTGGGGGGGTTGCACCGGGGCCAAACATGGTGTAAAATAGGCCAACATTAATGATTAAAGGGCCCTGGTAAAGAATTCCTGCTGCAGCACAGCAGGGGATTGACCTAAATTAGAACAATTAGCCATTGTCTTGGGTGGGAGGAAGCGACAGGTTTTTGCTCGCACTATTACATAGCCCCATGTTTCTGTCACTTGCAGTCAGTCTCTGGGAAAAAAAAAAAAAGGTGCTATACAGCAAATCTTAACATGCAAAAAGTCCCAAATTGGCCCTCCAAACCCATGATTTTGATTTAATTAAAATTAATTTTTTTTTCCTTCCCTTTTCTGTATCTTTCGAAAAAACTTTTCAAACTTGCATCATTCCTTTCCGGATGCTGCAGGATTTGCAGTTGCCACTTTAGTGCACAAAAATCTCTGTCCATGCACAAACCATCGCAGCCACCGGCCCAGAAACAGCACTCCCCCTGGGAGGACCATTCCCGCATATGAAATATTTAGTGTGGAGACCCCTCAGCCAAGACGTTTCCTTTCCATACAGTTCACTGGATGCTGACCCTTAAAACATGACCTATTTCATACCCAGAAAATGCAGAGAATGATAGATTTCCTTCCAAATCCTCCTCCTTGTTTTATTTGTCTTGGGTCATGAGGATAATGGGATAATGGCTTAGACGACTGAGCAAAAAAAAAGAGTTGAAGGAGAAAAAAAACTATGCTCACAATGGTAAAGAGTTATTACAGAGAAAAACAAAGACATAAAATAGTGAGAGATGCTCTAGGAAGCCCCAGGACACACCATCCTCAACAGCTCTGACATGCATCAAATCAGTTATTACAAATTAGCGTGGAGCAAAGGAGAACAAATCCCCAGTATCCTGTGCTGATGCAGGGATAGACTTTGGAGTGTACGAAGGAAGACAACAAAATGAAGATTAAATGTTGTCTCAGCACTATGAAAAGTCCCTATGTACAAAACTTTCACAACACTAGGAGGTTCTTAACGCATGTCAAAGCTGATGGGCTACTGGGGGACCTCCAAATACCTACTGGGAAGGCAGCAAGAGAAGGCACAGGGACACATCTCAGGCAATTAGTAAGTGAAAGCCATGTCCACCATCCACCAGAGCAGCTGAACACACCCCCCCACGCCCCCAACACAGGTCAACACAGCAGCCAGGAAAAAGCTCTGCCCACCCAAAACCTGCAGCCTCTCCTGTGGCCCCAAAATGGCTTTCCCCGGCCGCTGGCTCCAGAACAGCATCCTGCTCCCCGGCGCCGGGGCCCCGGGGTTTAATAGAAACCGAATTTACGACGCCTTCCCTTTTGATGTAGTCACGAGGAGCTGAAGTCATCTAATGGCTTTCTGGTTTTCTTTTTTTCTTTCCTTTCTTCTTTTTTTTTTTTTTTTTTCCCTCCCCCCTTTGCTTTCAAAGCATGGGGCTAAATTGCAGCCTATTGTTGCAGGCAGACATCTGCGCTGCAGCCAGCCCTGGCCCCAGCAAGCCACCACCAGACTTTCCTTTTGAAGCCCTAATGGAGTTTTCTCCAGCAAACTGTCCTCCTCCTGCACAATCAGGAGCCGAGGAGGTAGGAAAGGCTTTAAATCCACTGTTCCCCTCCCACTGATGGCCAAAATATGCCCACACCCAGCTGGCAGCAAGCCTTCAGGTTGGTGCGAGACTGTCCCACCACAGGAGGCTCAGTGGTTCCTCCTACCTACAACCCCATCCAGGTGTGCAGGGATGGAACCACACCAGCAACAAGCCCCTCTTGCTGCATGGCTGGTTGGTCATTGAGTTCCTTGGGCAAAGCATGAGAATGCACACGGAAAAATCCCCGTTGTGCTGTAGGGGAGTTCTCCAGGGAAGCATCCTTAAAATATCGCTGTAAGGATATTGCAGTTCCCTCTCCGTCGTTTCAGACTCCTCGGGGTAAAGACCCCAGCGCGTGGGGAATGAGTGAGGAGGTAGATGACGACCAAAGGCGAGCAGATATGGACAAGGTGGATGTAAGCGATATATCTTGTCCACGCAGAGGAAAACAAAATCCAAATAAAGTGACGATACAGCTTTAAATGGGTCCATTTGACCACCCAATACCCCCAACGCAGAAATTCTTCTGAAAGTAAATCAAGGCCGTTTTAATTCAAATTAGAGGAGAAATGGAACAAGTTTAATAGAGGCCATTTTAATGAGGTTGTTCCCAGCAGGGTTCATGGCAACTGAGCTAATCCACTTGATCTTTCCTGAGTTTCCCCAGGTACGCAGCCACGGGGCCAAACCTTGCCACTTGTGCCTCCCCCTGCTCAAGGCTAGGGCCAAGCTCTCACTGGCAGCAGAGACACCCCGACGGCTTTTGTAAGGGGAGGATGTGCCCCACGATTAATTCACATCATGAAATGGTCAAGAAAAGACCAGCTGGTCCTGGAAGAGAATGAATGTCTCTTATATGAGAAGAGGCATTTGGCTTCTTACAGGAAAAATGCATTTTTCTTGGCATGGGAAATTCAGATTTGGGCTTGGTGACCCCTCTCTCAGCATGGCACCAGCAGTGAGCTTGCTGCAGAGTCCTTCCCAAGCTCTGCTTACGTCCCCTCTCCAGCCATCCATGTAGCAGCAGGAGGTTTGAAAAGACAACAAAAACAAACCAGCCTCTGATTTCCCACCACGGAAGGGCACTTGGTGGTGGAGCTAGGTCCGTGGGGTGCAGGATTTGGGTCACGGACCTGGGAACAGCCAGCAAGACCCCCACAGACCTGTCAAATTACCATGTACAGCCAGCTCCCTTTCTTGGAGGCTCTCTGCCAGGAGAGGAACATCTCCATCTTGGACAAATCTCTCATTTCTTTTCTGCAATATTTTCTGCTCTCATTTCTGTTCTGTCATACTTTACAGTGGCCACTGCAGGTTCACAGGAACTCAACAGGGCTTACAGAGGGTCAAAGCCTAGCATCAAATAAGGTGTTATATCTTATTTCAAAACACCTATTGTGGGGTTACTTTCACATAAAACTACCTCAAATATTAGGGAGCAGTTTGTGGGAAATTCTACAAAGAGCATGTTAAAAGATACACAGAACTAGAAATGCATAGACATAGAAGCTGCACAGAAACAATGCAAACCGAACGGCTCCAGATGCTCCTTGGACAAGGAATGTTGCTCATACTGAAAACCTTACTCCCTTCCTTCTGCTTTGCTAGGATATAGGCTTTACCATCAAAAATTCTCTCTTAAAGAAGGGTAGAGGTAAGAGCAGCTGTCTAAAGCAGCAGAAATAAAAGGCAGAGAAAAAGATGGGTTATTTTTTGAGAAGGAGAAGAAGGATGAATCTTCTATCAAGCAATAACTATACCTTGATAAAAGTTTATCAGAAAGTAAAACTTCCCATCCAGCAGCAACCCTTTTGTACAGGAAGGAGTATTCTGGAGATCTCGCAAGAACGGAGAAGAAGAACCACTTCTCATCAGCATTCCTTATCAGAAAACTCATCCCATTACTTGGCAAAACCCAAACCCAGCAACCAAACCATGCAGAACAACCTCAAACTCCGTGCTCAGGCCTGCAGTGATCAGGCCAGGCAGGCAGAAACAGGAACGACAGCCCCAGCTGCTGCACAACACGACCCTAAGCTGAAAATACTTTTGTATAAGACTCATTGAATGTTTGGGCCAATTGCAAGCCCTGGGCTGACAGCACATAGCTTAAGCAGCACTTTTGGCTTTCACCACCCTACTGGAGAAGCCTGATACACTGGCAGGAGCAGTGGCTGAAGGTGTCCCTTAGCAGATGGCAGGTAGTCCTTGCCAGGGCAGACAGCATCAGCTCTGGCAGCAAGCACGGCAAAGTTAACATTTTGTGGAGTCCTGGCTGACAGCAGCATAAAACTCAATGAGGGAGAAAGTCAACAACTGGTGCAAAACATAAGTGGCCTCAACCTGGGGACTTCTAGGCAGGAGGTGTCTCCAGGGATAACCAGACTCTCGGCTGAGGGTAACTGCCTGACCCATTGCTCCTCACCATGTTCATTGCTACTGACCTTCAGAAGGTCCCATTAACTCCTTGGTCCAAAAGGAGCAACTGGCTTTCATCAAATTAACCAAATACTCAGCTATCAAGCACGGTGCATGCTCTAACTTCATGGTTCAAAAACCCCCAAATCCTCTGCTTCCGGGCAGATCTATCAATGGTGCAAACCCTCTCCCCAACTCAACCCAAACCACAAAGACACAAAATCACCACATCTTGCCATCACATGCTCGTGGCAGAGATGGGAGTGGACATTAACTTCCTTAAGATGATCAGCATGAGACTGAGCACCAGCAAAGTTAATTCTTTTGCTCTCAGTAAAGGATTTGTTCCTGTTCAACTCTTATAAAAAAACAGCTAGACCAGTCCAGCTCTGGACTGGCCTAACACCACAGAGCCACTGCCAAACCTGGGAACCCTATGGCTGAGGATATCCACACTGGACGTTCCAGTCATCCCAACACAGTACTGAGCGCTCACCTAGAACGACCTCAGAGCACCAAGGACATCAGTAATTAAACCCTGCCTTGAACTACCCCAAATTAGGAGCTGGCAAAGCTGCAGCAGTAGCAGAACATTGAAAGCGGAAATTTGTAGAAACAAAGAGGAGAAATGGAAACCAATTTTGCAACTCAGATACCGCTATAAGAAGCGCTCATCAGCTGCTTTGACGAAAGGCCAAAGTGCGATGCATTAGATTCAGTGTTGACACACTGAAATGAAAAGCAACGTACAATAGGGCTTATCAAGAGAGCCAGAAGTACAAGATGAATGGCATCGCGGCAACTCAGGAAGTTATTCAAAAGGATCCCGGAGTAATATTGCACTTGGACTTCAGAGAAGCAATTAAAGAAGGCAATAAAATTCGAGGTGATAGATGGCCCTGAGGGGAGCATGTAAGATAAAGGGAAATTGCAAAAAAAGAATATAAAAATCTTTTGTGAGAGCTACTGTAGGATACCCAGCTTAGCTTCCGCAGCAGAGGATAAATGAGCAGCAGTCAAAAAACGACATGGAAAATGGCAGGGGATCTGTGTGCTGCTTTGCACCCATTGCCTAATGCCACTGACTCCATCCTCAGCTGAGATGTGCACAGCAAAGCTGTCACTGCAGAGGAGGCTTTTGAGCATCACCACTCCAATGTGCTCCTGACATACACAGTAAGATCCTCAGACAAATAAATTGGACCCACTTCAGTGCTATAAACAAAGTCACTAATGGGAAGGCCATTTAGATGCCAGTGTTCATTCCTGGAAGGGTCACTGGACCATGCCTTTTAATGACAAATGCATCTGTATCCTTCTGATAGACGCAGGGAGTTACCATAAAACAAAGCAAGCAGCTAAAAATCCAGAAGAGCCATTCATTACCCTGGAAATATCTCGGCAAACAACCAACTCACACGTTAATCACTGTAGCTGGTGTAGAACAGCAAAGACAGAAAAACACCCAAGGTGCTGCGCTGGCCAGACTGCAAATGAGAAGAGGGGTCGGAGGTGCCGACCTCTAACGTCTACTGAAATCAGTGTATGCACACACAGACAGGGAGGACTGAACTGGGAGTCTTGGAGGATGCAGAGCCCCTGGGCAGCTCCTCCCCAGCGGGGTTCAGCCGCTCCCCATCACTCACTGCCACCAGCCAGGAGCAGTCTGCAGACAAAGCTCCTCTATGGTTTGGCAAACAGCATCGTCCATCACCTACAGACCTGATGTCTCTACTTACACACATGGCCCCAGGCTGCAGCAACCACCACGTCTCCAGGAGGGCTCTTCTATTTGCTTTTCAGGGTCTCAGACCCTGCTTGGGGGTGACACACATAGGATGGAGACGCATGCTGCACTGATGGGTGCACAGAGCTTTGCACAGTGTCCATGATACTTCCCACCATCCTGCCTTGAGCAAATGTGGCTCTTCAGCCAGACCCTGCCCTAGATGGCCTCTCTGCAGAAGCTGGAGTTTCTTGGGGGGCATGCCTTTGGGAACCATAGGTTGGAGCCCAGCACCTACTTTTGCTGCTAAATGCAGGAACCACTCGCTGTTCTTTGTACCCCTCTCACCCTGGGGTTAAACCAGAAGTAGATTATTTGGTTATTTATGGCCCAGATGCAGCGCAGCACGTAGAGATTTTCCCAGCCCAACAAGTCTCCTACAGAGCCTGTGCCTCAGCTGCACCGCACCGGATCCCACGGGAAGCAAACCCCAGTCCAGCCCGTTATTGCTGTTGGAGGAGCGCAGGAGTGTCCCCAGGATACCACTGCAAATATTTATGTCATTCCACGGGGGCTCTCAGCCCCTCGTCACAACCCCTGGGAGTCTCATGACGTGCACCAGAGCCTGGGAAGGGGCGGCAGCGACCCCCTCACATCGGTCCCCGTTGCTCCCCGCTGCAGGCGGGCACGGAAACATGGATCCCAGGGCAAGGGCATAACCCTCAGAGCAACGCTCGCCTTCAGCTCATTAACCACTGTGGGGCCCTCACAGGCATAACAGAACTGGGAATTTTCTCTTTTTTTTTTTCTTCTTTTTTTTAAAGAAAAAAAGATCACAGTAATGAAGCAGCAGCCCATAGCAGTGTCTGCGCTCCAGCCAAGCTCTCCCAGCAACAGCTCCGGGATGCAGCGAGGCTTGAGGGAGCAGGGTCGCTTCATCAGGTGTTCCAAGCGGATGCAAAACTACCAATGCAGACACAAAGGCTGTGCTGGGGATCTCCTGCAAAGCTGGATGGAAAGGAGAAAAGGGAAAGTGACAGAGAAACCGGGAGGATTAGCAAATTACCTAATGATTGCGAAACTCTTTGAAGATGGAAAGGGTGGGATAAAGCTCTTACCCAAATCCCCAAATATCCCAAACTGTGAGATAATCGCTCACTGGACTTTGGCCAGAAATCCCAGTCCCTGTCATCTACGAAGAGCAATCGCTGAAAATCCCACCAGCAACTTCCCTACCTGCCAGACCTTGGCTTTTTGCATTTCTTTATTACTTTTTGCCCAAAAGAGGCAGCACAGCTGCATCCCTTCTGGAAGGGGCAATCGGCTGGTGATCCCCAGGGTTAGGAGGACACGTCATTCATGTGGGGTGAACCAGAGAGAGGGGCTTCTCTCACTTCATCAGCACCCCATGGGGTCCTGACCCACCCCAAATCTGCAACACTGCTCACCGATACATCTCCTCTCTTTGGCTGGGTGAAAGCATCCCCAAGACCCCAAGGCAGCCAAACCCTAGAGGAGTGCTTTGCAGGAGAGCAGCAGGGATGCAACAGGGCTAACCAAAATGTGTCCCAGGCACCGACAGCCTTCGGTGTTCAGGGTTGAAAAATGGGTGTCCCAGTGGCTAGCATCCCCAGAACAGCTGAGATAGGGTCATAATATCTACTAGAGCTTTTTACACTCAGCTTGACAAACGTTATTGGGACCTTTCTACCTGAAACAAGTCAGATGTGACCATAATCCACGCCTGGGCAATTCCCCAGCTATCAGCAGTGGTCTATCAATAGAGAGGACATCCTTCCTTATTAAAACCCTCAAACTCTCCTTGTTAAACCCTTCATTTCTGCAAATTCACACTGCCAGCAGACCGTTTGCTTGCTTAGTGTTCACACACCTGTGAGTTAGGCCGGAAATAGATACTAACATACCCATCCAAGTGCCCAAGTCACCCAGCTCTTCCTTCCAGCCGCACCATGGGAGAGGTCCCCATCACGCACTTTTCAGTGCTCGAGGTACATAAATAATGGTCCCCTGAGGAGGCAGGGAATCGATACACTTCCTTCCTTTGTGGTAAATTATGTTCTGATTAAAAGCCAAATGAGCTGAACTCAAACGTCAATTACCATCAGAAAACATCAATAAAGTATGTTGTTACTGTTTAATGAGGTACCTGGTTTCTTCATCCATCATTTCCCTCGGGGACACTTACTTGGCGTTATGGGAGAGGCTGCAGGTGAAGCGTGGCAGGGCGGACAGTCCCAGATGCTCCGCTCGGGATGGGAACCCACCTTTCCACCAGTATTTCTGTGCAATGACACACAACTCTTGGCTGCCAAAGCTGTGCCAGAAGGGTCCTTAGAAAAGATTTAAATTTAATCAGGGCAATTACAGCCCCTGCCAGCTCTAGTGAGAGAAGCTCAGCTTCAGTGCTTCACCCTCCTTCATCATAATTTTTCCTAGGAATATTCCCCATCTTGTGATTCTCTGGGAGCAAGGGACAGGATCAGACAAAGCCTGCTTGACCCAAATTGGTTTTGTGGCATGGATTGCATACCAGTGGCTCTTCAATGTGTTACTTAGGTGACATTTTTCGGAGGGAAGCTCTTGAGTAAGAGACCAGATGTTCAAATGCTCTCCACGTTCATGCACTCTCTGTCTCTATCACATCGACAGGGCTGAGCAGCAAACCCTTTACCCTTTCCCTGTATTAATAGATTGACTTTTCCGAATTTTCACAGCATTCTCATCCAGAGACCAAAAACTGCTGCCTCTGACAACCCTGTTGGAAAGTTCGTTTCAGTCTGCAGGCAGAGGAGCAGAGCACGCAGGTGACAACCGTATCTTATATGAACTTGAAGATCTACGGAAGAGGCAGGTAAGATCTGGCATCAACACGGAAGACAGCATAGATGGAAAGTATTTTCTAGAAGACAGTCTGAAACCCCCAAGCACCTCAAGTACAGATGTAGTTTCTTTTTTTTGTATCAGGGCAAAACTGCTGAGCCCCAGGCGCTGCCACAGGACAAATAGGGGGCCCTTCTCCAAGAAACTTCACTGACAGTAGAAACGAACCTTGCTTGTCACGACCAACAGCAGAGCATCTCTTATGGTTCTTTTTCTTGCCCACCACAAAGGGGAGGCCACCAAGAAGCAAGGTAAGAGGAGCCTCTTCCCTATCCAGCCATGGAGCATCACTGGGAGAGTCAAGAGCAGAGTCAGTGAGGGTCTGTGTCATCTCCTATGTTTTTTTTTTTTTCTCTAGAGGAGAAGAAATTGGGATGAGAAATAAGGAGGCAGGGAATAAACAACTGACCCAAGGAATGGGTAGATCTTTCCAAAATACTGCCACATACCTTTTCCTTCTCTTTTTGGCATTAAAATACTTGTGCTGACCTTCACCATTCTCCCTTCTCTTCTGCTTTGGATTCAGCCCTGCAGTTTATCTTGGGTGCACAGCCTTCTGACAAAAGATGGGGCCACTGTGGCATGTCTTTTCCTGCTCTTAGTTCTATTTTTTAATCTTCTGCTTCGGCTCTGACCTGTGTGATGACACCCATCACTGACCACTGGTGTTACCCAAGATGCTCTCAACTGCTTGGCTGCGCACGCAGCGCTTCGCACATCACTCGCCAGCTCGTGCGGCACCTGACATTTTGAAGGCGTTGCAAAATCCATCTCCACGCCGACAAAATCCACCCTGCGGCATTTAGGAGGGTTTGCAGATGGTTACGCAGCGGTTAGGAAAGGTCATCTTATTATTATGGGAACTGAGCGAGGGGCCCGGCAATTCTGCCAGCCGGCGTTGAAATTTTGGGTTTAAGCAACCCAAAAGAGATAAAAAGATTAAAGTTTGATAAAAGTCACCCTAGCCACACTGGACTTTTTTTTTTTTTCTTTTTTGAAAAGCTTCAGTCAGCTCATTCAATAACCATTTGCGTTTATACAGCCTCTTTCATCTGAAATTGTGCTGCAGCATTACAGAGACTTTCAAATCACAGATCCTCTATTCATTGACCCCCACATGGTATCAGTTAGGTAGCTGGGAATGTGAGAAAGACTTCTTTGTCTCTCTAAACTGCAGTGAGAGTTGCACACGCTGCCAGGTCTTAGCCCAAACCCATAAAAATCTCAATACTTTTTAATCCAAGGGAATTTTTTATGGCACTGATAACAGGGTGTGCTGGGTGGGCTTCCCCAGGCTTGCCTCTTCTTTGCTGAACAGGCTCGACTCCCATCACAAGCTGAATTTCCCTCGGAGAGACAGCTAGTATAAAAGCGGCCATAATATGGCCAAAATAGGCTATAATGTTCATAAATCAGACTGGGCTTCCAAGGGAGATACTAGTTAGCCAGAAAGGGGGGTCATCCCATCACATACTGCCTCAGCGAAGGGAAGACAAAGCAGCCCAGGGATTAAGGGCTGATAAACCCTCCACGCAAAAAAAGAGAATTACAGTGCTTTGCACAAATCAAGGCCAGTTCATCCTACAGCCGTGATGCTGGTGCTGTGGGGGAACACAGATTTAGCATCTTTTACAAGGTGCTATTGCTTGAAATATAGTTAATCTACCTGACGTTTTAATGTGTTGGTTTTTTTTCTAAAGAACAGGAACGCTCTCCCTGGGTTCCTACACCATGAAGTGTGTTTAAATAAAAGGTGGCATCCTGCCCCTTCCCCACTGATGCAGGTGAGGTGTATTCTTTTAAAAAGGAAAAGAGACACCAGGAGAACAGTGCCACAGACCAGACTGTGACTAATTGCTCGACATCCCCACGTGCAAACGGGCTGAGTGCTGGGGAGCAAATTCATCAGGCAGGGAGGGATGAGGACAGCAGGGGCTTCCTCACATCACACGGGGTTTGGGCAAGGAAGCTGAGGCAGGGCTCATCCCCTCTCCCTCTGCAGTTCCACTTCACAGATGAAACCACAAATTTGCCAGTGGCAGTGCCATCACAGCCCATCTAGACCTCACAGTTATTCCCTTTTAGGCTTAATATTAAAAAAGAACTGCAAAGTGCAATTTTCCTCTGTTTCCAAGGCACTCTGCTCAGCTTTAGCTCGCACACAGGAGCTTTAGAGAACATCTCTCTTTTTGCAAAGAAAAGACAAGGGGAGGGTGTGACACATAAAGTTAGGAAAGAACCAGAATTGTCGTTAGTGGGTCTGAGCTTTGCAGCCTGTTTCATACTGCAGGATATTTTAATGTATTGCAGATGTCTTAAATACCCATGAAGAGGGATCTTCACACTTCGAGCAAGACCAGAAAAAAAAAGGGTACAAAAAACCCCAGCCATTAATATCACATACAATTGACTTAGTGAATCTCCATCAGCCCCTTTGCTTTTATACCAGGTATTTGGGGATTTAGAGGGTTTTCATTCATAAATCAGCTTCCTTTTACGATGTTTCTTACAGCAAAGAACAAATGTTACTTAGTGCTCTCATGGCACTTTGCATCTGGAATCTTGCAAGCTTTGTAAGAAGATGTGTGAGATGCATTTTCCTTGCACATCTAGTAGCAAAAGGGAAAGGTAAGAAACTCGTTGAGGCTGAGAAGCTCACCCAACAGACTGTGCCCGAGTGTCCCTCGATGTGTCATCACCTCATACCTGTAATTTCAGCTCATACTGCTATAAAAATAAGTGTGACATCAGAAACTTGGAATGATAATTTGAATTCAAGATCAAATAATAACACACATGTTGAAGGAGCTGGATTATGTGCTTCATTTGGGGATAAGGGCACTGAGCTGGCAGTCATGATAACCTGATTATATTCACCCTGTATAAATTGAGTTTATTAATACTGTTTTAGCACACAGGATAGTAAATAAGAGCAAAAATGCTCATTTTTAATGCTCATTTTTGCTTCACCACAGCTCCATCAGAAATAACGCATCTTAAAAATGCAGAGCATAAAAAAGCCAACGTCAGCTGTAAGTTAAATCCATATAACACGGGGCTGAAGAAGGGTTAGAAATAGATTATTTCATCCAGGTCAAAATAACCACTTTTTCTTTCTATACTTTCTTGCTTTCATGGGTGACAATTCATGTAATCAAACCCATCCTGCAAACCTGATCAATTTAGAGCTCATGCAGGAAAAGACATCTGAGCCAGGGATGCGGCTAAGCACATATTTCTCAAATGACACAGAAGTGAACAAGAAAATAGATCTTCCATCTATTCAGAGCTACATGGGCAAAATCCATTTTGCTTCCAGTCCCAGCACGTCACCCCTCCAGCTACACCAATCTATTACAAGAGTTTTTAAATGCCCTCCCTAACACATTGCTGTCACCATGTATGTTGAAACACTATGAATTTTGGTGGGGAAGTTGAGGACCACGTTATCTGCTGTACACAGCTTCCACACTGAGATGTTTGCCCATATGTAGCACCCTACGTGCAGCCAAGATTGCATCTTTCACCCACCTTCTTCATGGAGCTGCAGCCTAAGATGTTCAGGCACCAAGAGAAGAAAGGACAGGCCAAGCTGAACCTTAGGATGAGGTTTTGCTAAGCTGTTCTGCCAGCCCTTCCCCAGCCGTCGACCAGCAGAAAAGCCTTCCCTCTACAGAAAGCAGCAGGATGGGGATGAGCAAGCCAAAATCTCACTTTGGACCTACTCTGGGCAGCCTTCAGGGGCTGGCTGAGCTTCCACACCTCCAGCTGTTCCCCAGTACCTGGGCACATCCCCAGGACCATACAAGTTGGTGCAATCAAACAGCCCAAGGTCACAAGGGAAAAAAGCAGCCTTTGCCCAAGGCTTCACTTTCTCCTCTCCCTGGCTCTGCTCAGCTCTTACCCCACATTCAACAAGTCCTCAAACCCGAGGAAAGCCTGACTCACTCCCTATCACGGTCATCAGTCATCCACACATGTGGCTTTGGTCTGTGGAAAAAGAAACCGGTTTAATTTTCCAATAGTTTATGGCCAGATATTCCTGCTGGCAAAAAGAGCTGTGAATTTTTTACGGGGGCCCTTTGCTCCTTACGCGCTTGTGTTCTCAGCTCCTTCCCCTGGAACAACTCCTGCTGGAAACCCGAGCGGCTGCAGGAAAGATACCGGGGCATTGGGGCAGCTCTGTCCCACGCGGCTTTACCAAAGCATTTTGTCCCCTTTCCCCATTCATGGGGACAGACAGACATCGTGCCGGGGGCCAAGAGCACCAGCAGCGCTGGTGCCTCCTTACCCTGGCAAGGGATGGCCGTGGGCTGTGCTTGGGGCCGAGCCGCTTTCCAAGGAACCCGCCTGGCACCTTTCCACAGGGCTGGAGAGAGGCAGGAAGATAAAAGACTGCCCCAAGGTCAGGGCCATGGGGAAGAAAACACTTGTTCAAATGTCTTTGATCCTGTGCAAACACCCCCTTCGAACCGACGCTGGAAAACTTGCTGCACAACATGAGAGTTTCCAGAAGAGCAAAACCACCCCTTCTAAGGCACAATAAACCCCAAAGGTTTAAAACAGCTGCACGAGGCGATAAATAGAGAGAGCACATCTCAGGCATTGCTCAACACAACGTTCACGTGTGATGGCAGCATTTACTTGATCTGAAACCTTCCCCGACAGACAACAACCCAGCAAGCCCAGCTGGAGGGGGGGCAGTTGCTCTCACTCGGCTCCATCAGTATTTCTGGAGGCACGGTGTGGTCGTGCTGCAAGGACATCCCAGACCCTTGAGGAAGGGGTGCTCAGGACACCCAGTTTCAATTGAATCATGTAAGCAGGGATGGGACTGAATCCAAACCCTGACTTCCAAGTGATACGGAAAAGGGTTTTCACTTGGCTCCTTTAGCAAAGTCACCCAAACACAAGCGCCTTGGGGAAGGCTGGGATCTCAGCAGGGCTCAGAGAGACACAATCCAGCCTTTACGTGCCATACCCTGACGTCCATACAAAAGCTCAACCAAACGACTTCCAGGCTCAGGGTCATCCAAAGCTCTCCAGCTCCTCCAGCTCAAGTTAAGCTTCTTGCCTTGCTGCTGGTTTGAATTTACTCGCTGGAATAAGCATCCACTGAACTGCACTGAGCCACAACCACGTTGGAGAGCCCAGGCCAACTTTTTTCTGGCCACACAGACCAGGACATGTTTACCCAGAGCTCGGAAAAACGATTCAACTTTTATTTTAGCTCAGAGGAGAGACCAAGGGGTCACCTTCATGCTAAGGGTGGCATAAATAGAGGCTGAGTGGAAAGAGCAATGTACAGAAAGCAGGGAAATGCTCTCTCCAGGAGCGAGGAGGAAAGCGAGACCCCAGAACTCCAAGCAGACACATATTTAATAGAACAGGTTAATAGGGACCAGAGTCCAGGCCAGCCCCGTTCTTCAGCCCCATCTGTCACACCTTACGGATGTGGGCAAGTCCACAGCTGCCTCAACCTACATATCCACGTATATTCGTGCCCCGGGATGCAACGGCATACTTTTGGCAGGCAGAGCAAAAGCCCAAACTTCTGCAACGCTCCCGGCCCCGAGCTTTCTCCTGCTCTCGTACGCCGCTGCCAAGTCTCTGTCAAAGAAACTGCAGGGAGGGAAAGAGTTCTGGGGGAAAGGAGGACTGGTTGCTGGAAAATAACCCAGGTGACTAAGGCATGCTGGGGTTTGGGGACATAAAGAAAATCAGTGTATTGGAAAATCACAACCAAACACCAGGATGAAATTACTTTTCACCCGACACCCTGAGCTGCTGCAAAAAAGAGGGTTTAAAGCACAGCTGGTGGCACCTAATGCCCAAGCAAGGCTAAGTCACAGAGCAGGTGCTGCAGCACAGCCCTGCTGTTGCTGGACTTGTCACCTGCACGGTCCCTGCTTTCCTCTGCAAAGCAACACCCGTATCAACCTCCCAGGGATGCTCCAGGGCTTGGCAACTGTCTGTGAGCCCCTGAGAATCCCAGCAGAATACGGTGATATTTTCTTTGCTGTATCAATACAGCTGTCGCCGCTCTCATGCGACAACTTGCCACCTGCCAGCATTTGCCGCAGCAGCCTCATAAGGGACCGCTGGTCCGGAGATGCCATCCCTTGCTCCAGCACCAAAGCAACTGCATGGCGTGGTGCAAGCCCTGAGCTGTGCAAAGGAGGGGGAGAGGACCAAGTGCATCCAACGAGCAGCACCTCATGCAGAAGAAGAGCCTCAGTGCTGCATGAGCTGGATTTATTCGGGTTTGCTATTGCATGTTTTACTACCACAGTTTACTAGAAGCCCGTGGTCCAGTATTAGGAGTTTGCCTCTCTATGCTTACACTGGCACTAACTTCTTCGCAGCATTTAATGCCAAAAGAAACACGCAGGGAGACATGCAAAAGCAGATATTCGGCAGCGGAGCAGTTTGCCGTTGCATCAGCGGCCTCGGGTTATTTTTACGAGGAGCACAGAGCGCACACTTGGCCGCGGCTCATTCGTCTCCCAGGGCAAAACGTGGAGGAGAAACCAGCTTAGTCACGACGCTTTGGAAAAGGGTAACCTCAGCGGGGGAACGGGGCCCCTCTGCCTGGAAACAGGTCCGTCAAAATAGGTTTCTTCAGTTTCTCATCTCATTGCCCCATGGGGGAGGAGAGAGGAAAGGATCTTTTTTCTCCGTAAGAAAAGGGAAAGGGTATATTGGTATCCTTGCACGGGTTTGCTGCATAGCACAGGGACGTGTCTGCATCTTGAGCTTGCACCGTAGGACACGGGACATCCATCCTCAGTCTGGAGATGGAGATTTGGGTCCCTGACATTCCCAAGCCATGTCTGCAGACTGCTGCACTTGTTCCACCCTTCCCTACATGGTTTATTGAGTGTAGAGAGTTTTATGAAGCACTTCCAGAGCCAGTTTCACACCATAGTCCAGGCAGACACACCCCGAGCATCACCACAGCTTGTCCTCAGCAAAATTACAGGAATCTTTAAATATTTCAAAAAAGCAATTTCACTCATTTTAAAAAAGTGGTGGAGGTTATTATTCAGTAAAACATCCATGAGAAACAGCAGTGAATGACTCTATCCCTTCATACACTCTTACAGGAAATTAAAGACCCATTTTTAGCAGTAAGTACAGGAGAGTGATGCCTGCAGGTCCCAGCTCGGACCCCAGCCTGATTGCACTGGGCACACCACACCTACAGACGGTCCCTTCCCAAGAAGAGCTTAAAAATGCCATGTGCTAATCAAAAGGAAGCATGAAATGGATAAATGCCTTACAGTTCAGCAGCAGAGATGAGAACGGATGAGCTAGCTCCGAGTTCACTGTCTCCAGGAGGAAAAAACAAACAAACCACCCCCTTCCCCATCAAAATCCAAGGATACAGAGTGCAACAAGTGTGCTTTTGGCAGAAGTTCAGTGGCCTGATGAGCTCATGGGGACCTGCTGAGGAATACAAACATTCCCTCCAGGAACACCCAAAAAATATCTGGGGTTCACGGTGTGATCCCCAATGGGGGCTGGGTCTGGCTCAGATGTCCCCCGAAATGTGGCTGGGACATTGGTGGTGCTGACCTCCAGGAGGACTGCAGGAAGGGCTGCACCCCTCCATATCACAGGGGATGGACCCACAGACCTCAGACACACAGCCTGCCTGGGGCATTTGCACCTCTCCACCCCACTCCAGGTTACGTCAGCGTATGAAGTCTTACATGCAGTAATGAACCTGGATGATTGATGCCATGGCGCTGCTCCAGGCAGCTCTTTCCCAAAGACAAAAAGGCATGGGAAGAGTTTGGAGGACAAGAGAGGAGAGTGCTGGGAACAACATGGCCTTAGAAGTGGTTCCTGATGGCTCTCAAACAGAGCTCCATCACATCTGCAAGCGTGATCAGAGCCAAACACAGGTTAAGGGGGTGGAAGGGCTTCCTTTTTTCCTCAAAGTGAACTTTTTGGTAGCTTATTGGTTCCAGACAGCAAGTTCAGGGAAGCCACGCAGCTCCCACACTCCCAAGAAAGCTGTTACAATGAAGACATCCCACCAGGAAGCTCTGCAAACCCTCCTCTGGGCTTACCACAAAAAAGTCATTCAGCCTCTTCCTACAGTTCACGTAATTTGTTTTAAATGTAACTTTAGTTCCTGACAAGCAATGTGCAGGGGAGAAGAAAAACCCAGTCATGACAGATCAGCCTTCAGCTTTCCACCACACTTTGACCTGTACCAGACAAGAAGACGAAACATGGACAGAAATGTCTCTTTAGGAGGAAGCCCATTAATGGGAGTTTCAACAAGAATCGACATCACCAACTACAGCTCCCGCTCGCCCTACAGTCTGCATGGCACTTTGCAGAAGAAACACCCCTTTCAGAGGTAATGATTATCTTAGATGTTTGCAACCAATTCATCTTTGGTGCGCAACATGTCACCATGACTGTAGTGCCAGGACACATCACACTGATTTAGTGGAGCTGTGCCATCCTCCCAAAAATTACAGGCAGGGAACCGCAGCACAAGAGGACTAAGAGATTAAAAATCCCCAGAGATCTGGTGGCACCTACACCTTCTGTGATCATTCTCTGGTAGCTTTTGGTCCTATCCCTTTTCCTCGTCATCCAGCATGTTTTGAGAGATCAGACATTTCATACCTTTCTAAGCCTACACTGCTCTGCAAAACAGACACAGACAATATTGCTTATTTAAAAGAAAGCCTGGGGAAAGAAACCTTAATTATCCAAATAGCCAGTGGCCGCCATGCAAAGTCACATTTACCATGGAAGAGAAGGGAGGGAGCCAGCCTGGGATTTTCAAAGGCCCTTATGCTGCTATAGCTGCCAGTGAGCAAATGGGGCCGAGCGTCTTAGAAGCCCACATCTGTCTGGGGCTGCACTCACAGAGAAACCTGCTCATGTTTGTTTGAGCCCAAACAGTACCCCATGGAAGCTGTGCTTTTTTGGGAACCTGGCCTTAAAGGCAGAGCCAAGGACTCTCTCGTCATTTGGAGTCATGATAAATATCACCCAAGGGCAAGGAACGGCCTGTTATCCTCACGAGGCAGAAAGTGTTCCTAACGGGGTAAGGTCTTTAACATAGAAACACAAAGTGGCAGAAAGCAGAAATCATTCGCAAAACAAAGTGCTAACACCCAAAATACTAACATTAGGCGAATATCACAGAGTCAGCTGGAAAGCCTGATACAGTGCAACCAAACCATGATCTCTGAGCAGGTCCTCTTGGTCCAAAGACACACAAGCACAGCAGTGACTGGGAGGCTTTTTCCCTCGCACTCCAGAAGTTCGATCCTTCCAGCAGAGCAGTTTCCCAAGCCAGCAGAGTTCTGGAGGTATGATGGGACCATGGTACCTACCGGTTTCGGGCAGTGGATGTATCTAGCAAGGCTGATGATCAAGTCGTGAGTGATTGGATCCACCAAGTTTCGAAAGCTGGCGTATCGATAGAGGACATCATCCAGAGAGGTCGACTCCATTCCTAAATCCTGCAGAAAACAGGGTGAACGAGCAATATTAGATGTGCTACAAAAGCCAGTGCTAGCATAGATCTTAAAATTAGCCCACACTGGTGGTCACTGCAAAGAAGCCAAGAAGAAAGTGATCCCCACCACCACCCAACACAAGGAAGGGACACACGAGCACATCACCCTGGGGAAAGCTGCACCCCTGTGCTTTATATGCTCTGCAAAGATGCATTAGGGCTGCAGGATGAACATCCCAATGCCTCTCACAAGCCATAAATCCACCCAGTGAAGAGGACGCTTGCAACAAGGTAAAATCAAAGAGGACTCCAGAGAACATGACAGCTTGATCAGTATGAAACAGGAATTGGGGAATAAATATAGCATAGACATACTCTGGGACTGCTGTGCATAGGGAGGAAGGAATGAGCCTAAAATTGCAGCAAGGGAAAAAGGGGGATAAATTTGGGGGGGTGTGAAGTACTGGACTAGATTGCCTGGGGAAGGGGTGGAGGCTCTGCTGTTGGACACTGGACAAGGATGTGTCACTAACAGTTCAGATGGAGCTGATGCTGCCCTAGGGATGGATCAGGCCTCTTGAGGTCCTCTCCAAGACTATTTTCTCTGATTTTCAATGCTTAGACATAATAATTTGAGGAATTTTGGCAGAGAAATCATCATTATATGAAATATGTTAGTGCGCAGGGACAAGGAGGAGTAGGGTTATATATAGTGTACGCCTTTTACTTCAAATATTTTATCTCCACTAAGTTTTGTTCCTCAGCAGCAGTCGATTAGGGCACAGGACAGATGAACACACATTGCAGCGAGGTCCATCAGCCACCCTATAGGATGGCCAGAGCCAGTCCATCAGGGTGATGTGCCTCACAGGTCCTGTCCAACACTGGAGGTCCAGGAGAGCTGGCTCATTTTCCAGCCCTGCCTTACTGGGTGAGCTTGAGCAAGCCATTTCCCTTTTGCCTTTTATTTTTGACAGGAATAAGACGGTTTGTATTTTTCTTCAAAGGTCTGCTTTCACTTTTAAAGAGTGAAGCCCAGAAGCAGCCCCCTCTCCTTGGTATGGATTTGATTTAGGAAAATGAAGACCTATGGGTCCTATTGCATTTCAGGAAACTCATCTCTCCTTTGAGTGTCACATCCGCCTTCCTACAGCAGAGACACCACCACATCTACCCCAAGGCATTTACTTTCCAGATGATCTCTACAAGACTCAGTGGGCAGGGACATACCCAGGCTGAGACCTGCCTGCCACCCTGCCACGCATTTTGGCAAGGTAGAGCCCCTACGCTACCAAAACAACATGGAAGTGGTTGTTTGACAGCCACCACTGAACACTGGAGATGTTACTTGGTAAGGAAGAACTGACCACCAGCATCATTCCAGTGCAAACACTCATGTAGGAAGCCACAATCCCTGGTCCTTAACACCATCACTGGCAATGGGAGCTGGGTTGGTAAGCTGGTGGGCTGGTCCAGCTTCCTGAACCAAAACGCAGCACAAATGAGGAATCACTTCAACTATCCACGAAAAATCAGGCAATGGTGAAATCCTCATATCTGTATCTCCACTAGCATTGAGGGAAAACTACTTCTGACCCCCGAGAACAGCCATGCTGGAGGCAGAGACTTGTCCACAACTACATCAAATGCCAAATCCTCCTCCCACGTAGCTGGTGGCATCTGGCATGACGAGTCTTGTGATGTTTGAATACACATGTCTCTGGGGGTGAAAAGGTCTGCTGCCCAGCAATGGCAGCAATCCCAGGGATTAATCATGGTGCCACCAAACCAAACTGGTCCAGTTCTACAATGAAGTTGAGGCTGAAAAAAGCTGAGCTGCAAAAATGAGATGGACGTTTCAGATAGAGAAGGAATGAGTGATGCAAGAAACATGCATAACGGAGAAAGCATATGGTGGCTTTGGTCCTCTTCTTAGGGAAAACCAACCAGCTACAGGGATGAAATACAGGAGGGGACCCCAAGGGCAGGGGTTGCCGTTGTGTGGAGCTGAGGAAAGTAAAACAAGTTCTTTATAAGGTGGCAGTAATAGGAAGGTGCCATGTGGGAGTCACAGTCTGGCTGAGTGACTCAAAGAAAAAAAAAACAGTATCAGACACACAGCACAGGGCTGGGACAATCTTATTCACCACCTTCCTGCAAAAAGCAGCCTTCCTGACTCTCTTTTTATTTATAGTTTTGACTAATAACTTGTTATTTATTGAACATTTTCCACTTCTGCAGAACTTGCCGTGTGAGGACATTAGAGCATCTCACAAACACAAACTGCACTTATCACCCACAACCACAAGTACTTATGATGCATTTAAAAGGAAGGCATCACGCAGTGGCATTATCTCCCTTACAGGGCTGAGCAGAGCAGCTCAGTGAGATGTTAAGCCCTGCAGATGTGAGAAAGGAGTCCATCTCAAGTATAAATGCAGCTTTTGCCCAAACAAGTAGAACCGCAGTAGGGTTGGATACAGCTGCTGTTGTAGGAAATCAAAAAAATCAACATGGCAGTAAGAAAGTAGCTTTACATGGTCTAAAAACTGTTAAAAAGAAAGGGAAAAAGAAGATAACCACAGACCCGAGGACCTGAGTAACCTCCCTTTGTACATATACAGATGGATAAAGACAAGGCAGAAAAACAGAAACACAATTCAGGAGCTTCACCTATCAGAAATCCATGATCCCTGTCAGACCCAGGGCACAGATGGGGACAGAAACACGTGGCTGAGGGTGGGGACCATCCCCAGGTCCTGGCACCACTCTGCAACTCAATCAGCTTAGGTGAGCATTAAAGGCCCTTGAGACAGCCTTCCTCTGGCTGATGTCCCTGAGCCCGGCTGCTCCAGGGTCGCAGTTTGCAGCTCATTGTTGACAGCCACACACGCAATTTTTTAATAATTTACATGAAGAACTTCCCTTTCTCCTCCCCTCAGTGTTTTTATACAGCAAATCCAAGCCAATAACAACTTGGCGCCCTGCAATAAATTGGAGCCTGTCCTGAGCTCAGAGATGCTCCAACCC
Organism: Limnodromus scolopaceus; assembly: GCA_028565335.1. Taxonomy (NCBI): domain Eukaryota; kingdom Metazoa; phylum Chordata; class Aves; order Charadriiformes; family Scolopacidae; genus Limnodromus; species Limnodromus scolopaceus. Next base: position 9,440,101 of record JAOXNO010000007.1, read on the forward strand.
CAATGAACCGCATGGGAAGGCACATTGGTTATAGGTGCTGATGCTCTGTGACTTCAGACAGGCTGAAAATGACCATCTTCACTTAAAAAAGCAATCTATTCCATCTTAAGACACTGGCTGTAGCAGCCAGACAGATATGGCATTGCGTGCAATTACAGCTCACGCCACAAACGAGGCGGCGAGTCTTCATCGTCCTGGTTTCCTTGTTATCTTTAGGGGCATCACGGCAGCACTGACTGAGATAGCGCTTCGCTGACTCCTTGACTGCAATCAGGCCATTTAGTAAAAAAGAGCCGAGGTGGTTAAAAAACCCACACGAGTGGGGCTGTTCTCCCTCGCTGGGAGCACCAAAAAAGCCTCAAAACAACAAATTCAGCCAGCCACAAAGCCCAACCACCCAACGCCTCCACTGATTGCAAACACACCTAGTTTGAAAAATAAAGCGGCTGAACTGACTTATGATCTGTCTTATGGCTTCTGCCAAGTTTGCACTTAAAAAAAAATAAATTGATTAATCTCAGTGTGGAGATGTAGAGCTAAGATGAGGGCGTGCGCTGTGCTCCCCAGGAGCAGCAGTGACAGCCAGGCCAGCCCACCAAGGATGCTCCAGCCCCCTTGGGTTTAATTAGGCTGGAAAAACTAACTCCTTCATTCAAGACCATCTTCATCCTCGTGTATTTTGGCACCACACAGGTGACTGCACAGAACTGGGTGGGTTCAGGAGCTCAGGCTGCTTTGCAAGAGGAAGAAAAGGGAGAAATAGAAATCGTGCGGGTAATGTAGGGCAGGGAGATCCCCAAAGGGAAGTCCCACTCTTTCAGAGAGAGAAACACCTCTCCTAACAGCAGTGTGGATGTTTCCTTCCCACTCTGGTAGAGCTCAACATTAGGATTGAGCAAACATCAAGCAGAGATGGATTTGGCCCATGGTCATAAGGCATCGCAGGCAAACACCACGCACTACCGAAGGAGACAGTTCTGGGGCTTGGTAGAAGTAATCCCGCACACACAGCTCCCAACACACCGAGATCCTTGAGGATCAAACCAGGCTTAGCATCTTTAAGCATCTCAAAACTCTGACAATTTTCTCTTAAGCTAAAATTAAAATGTAGAACCCACAAATCACAGAATTTCCCCCTCCTCTCTCCTGGGGAAGCTTACATTTTTCACATGAAATATTCCCTCCTCCCTGCTAGTACACATATTTTTTATGCACAGATGTCTTTCTCAGCTGCTCCCTAAATCTCTCTGCCACACCAGCATTGTCTCTTTTCCACCACATGTAATATTTTAAAGCCACTCAAGGCTGAAACTTGTTCGAGGCCAAGTGATGAGCTCATCTGCAATTTAATAACTTAACACCAGTTCATGCTGTCAGCAGCAAATCACAAATCGCTAGCTTTGGAGAAAACGCCCAGCATCTGGCTCGAGTCACTTGGGTGTTTTTTCAGCACGTTCCCTTTTCCTAGAGGATCTTTACCTGGATAGCATGTGCATCTTTCAAATAGGAAGGGCATAAGGGTTTAAAATGATGGTATTTATGAGCCAGGCAGGACCATGGCTTTCTTGGCGTAGGCTGGAGGGGGTTTTTTCTAGCGTGCACCCAAAACCCTGCACCGTGCTGAGATGGTTTGGGAAGGTTTGTGCATGTGCGGTGGGAGAAGGGGAACATCTCAGCATCCCTGAGTCCCAACATCCCCATGGGCACTGGCAGGAGAGGGCCGAGAGGACACTTCAGAGCAGCACATTCAACAGCACGTCTGCCTGCGCGAGGCAGCCGGAGCCAACTCGAGCAGAATTTGGGATTAATGACACAAAACAAGCAGAGAAAATCAGGAACACAGAAGCGACTGAAAGCAACCCAAAGGCTGCGGGTGGATCAAAAAGCACCGGGGAAGAAGCTGCTGTTCCTGAGCACATCAGCTCAAGTCTTGCTTTGCCAGGCAAGACTAAGGAGCTGGGAGAGGAGAACGCTTTGGGACTAAGTGGAAAAGTAAGTCTCTTGCTCAATTCATTTTGCTCCGCATCCTCCCTGCCGTCACTCATGACCTTCCTGCAATGTATCTGATTTGTTTCCAGCTTTGGGAGGCCAAGAGAGAGTCAAACCACTCATCAGTCCTTGGGGATGGCTTACCCACTGGAAGGAAAGCTTCCTGCCTCCAACTAGTTGCATTCAGCCTCCACAGGAGACTTCTGCAAATGTAGCAATACAAAGTTATTAGAATTAAAAAAAAAAACCCAAACAACAAGCTCAACCCACACCAAAAAAAAACCCAACCCCACAAAAAAAAAATCTAAACAAAGAAGTGAAGGAATTAGAAATTTAAAGGAGTCCAGCAGAAAAATGTAATGCCCCCTCCACGGCATCCAGCAATAGAAACTTCCCAACCACAGCCATGAAAGGCACAAGAAAACCCAATTATTTTGGAAAAACACCTAGCCAGGTGAGGTCCCAGGCACAGTCAGGCTGGCTGCCCCGCAGAGCTGATGCTGTGCTAGATGCTCTCTTCAACCTGGGTCCCTTTTGCAAGCACCAGCCACAGAAAC
>JAOXNO010000007.1:9445089-9460851 GCA_028565335.1 Limnodromus scolopaceus
CAGAGCCTGCACCAGATGGCTTCTGGTGGGACTTGCCGCTTCTTCCTCCTGCTCCCCAGATGGGTGGGTGACAACAGCAACCTCAGTCTCAGCCCTTAGGCGCAAGAACCTCTTCTGCTCGGCACCGAAACACTCCCAGGGAGAGAGATCCCCCCACGGTTTTCCTCCTGCAAAGGAAAGACGGGGGCAGAAAAAGCCGCAGGTCTAAGGGCAAGACGTGGAGGAGGCTGTGAGCAAACACACCAGTCTCTCCAGTTTGCCAATAGCCACCTGCAAACACCAAAGGGCCGCTCTCACGGCCTCCTCACCCCCTGCTAGCCAACTCCACCCAGAGCCCACCACACTACATGGCTAAAATCCAAAGAAAAAGGTTAATGCATCAACCCGGCAAGACACCCACCCTATTAATTCTGCTCTTCCTGCTGGAACTCCCATTAACAACTCCGCAGTGAAGCATTAAAAGAAAGTATGGCAAATTCAATCAAACACCTGCCGTTTGTTTCCTCGTGTGTCTGCTCAAAGAGCTTGCTGGAGCATCCCAGATGCTGACTGGAGCATCCAAACCACAGGTCAGGAGAAGAACTTCAATTTATCGTTCTTTTTGCTCTGCATCTAGTGCCTTTGACTATGGAAAGCAGTAGGGGTTGCACAGGGACTCCTGCCCCAGCATGGGTCAGCAGCTGATCCCCAGGACGAAGGCTACACACCTCTCCCCCCTGCCACCCTGCATGCAAAAAAAAAAAAAAAAAAGACTTATTTTCCCTCACAAAGAGTCCCCAAGATATCTATCGGAAAACAGAGTTACAGGACAGGATGCATCTCATCTCCTGTCAGGTAAGGATTCAAGCTTGTCACCTAAGCTCAGTCTACTGTCAATTCACATGAAGATGGTGATTCATCCTATTCTAGGGCAGCTGGGCTGAGTCAGTCTCTGGATGTGACTGTCTCTATCAGTTATCCGCCAAGAAAAGCCCCTCTAATTAGCTTATCCTAGACATTTAATGTTTAGGCAACTGGAGCAGGAAAATCCCACTCATACTGTTCTGACCTTTGTTTTCCAACACAGCAGCGCAGAGCTCTGCATGGCTTTCGTACCCACTCTTCCAGCCAAAGAACAGCCCCATCTGTTTTGCAGCTGATCATCCATCAACACTAGTTACATTTTTAAGCCTTGCTTTAGGCCCCCACCGTTTTGTTGGGGTAACTGGGAGCTCAAACAACTCTTGTCCTGGGAAGGTGACAGCAGATGCCTTACGGGCACTGAAGAATTTTATTTCTACCATGTTGTGTTCACATGCACTAAATACACACACGCATCTTTATTATAAATATTTACAGGAACAGCAACAACAAAAAAGGCAGTACCCGCATCCTTGCAGGAAAGGAGAGGTTTCCAAATAGAAGATGACACTGTCAGAAGGGGAAGAATCACTCGTTTTCATAATTTCCATTGCCTGTTAGAGACCGCCCCGGTGTCTGGGCACACAATAAGTGAACGATTCCTGATACAAGAGCAGCATTTACAATCACACACCTTTCCCTGCTTGAAATTACAGACCACTCTTCCTGCACACGCTGCGATTGATGAGAGTTCTTGAAGCAACACCGAGTCTACAAGCACTTCGTGCAACCTGCTCCTTATCCCCCACCTGCACATACTGCATTTCATTAACAGTAATGAGCCAAACACCCTTGCCTTACACATCCCTCAGATATCTCTGCTAAGGGATACGCTAAGAAAAAAGACCAAAAATCTTGACTCAGATGGCTCAACCTCAATAATGAATCAAACAGTCAATAAGGCTTGAGCGACTGTGCTGTCTGTCCATCCTTCCACCTCTCTGTCCTTCCCCAGGTAACTGTGTGTGTCAGTCAGTCTTGTTAAACTACGGCAAAGGGGCAAAAATCTCCAAGGGTAATTAAGGTCCTATAAGTTTTGGGGAATCGGTGTCAAGGGAAGGAAGAGACTCCAGTAAGGGAAGGGCCAGGACTTGGGTGCCATGCACCCTGCATGGTAGCAGATGGATGGACAGGAGGACAGATGTTCTGCAGCTGGGCCAGATGGCCCACAGCTGCTGTCAGGGTTGCCCAGCTGGGACCTCAAGGAGGACACTGGGAGCAGCTGGGTTTTCCCAGACCTGAGGTTTGGCTGATGTGATGGACAACCAAGATAAGCCTGCAGGAAAGCCAGCCTCACCTGGTCCTGCACTGGGGACCACCCTCTTTCCTAAACAGAAGAGATGAGAGGAGCCCTCTCCTCTCACTCTTCCCTGCTCTAATCCAACCACTTTCTCCAGTTGCCTTCACTTCACAGATTAACACGACATGGCACGAGCTGCCTGGCTCTGACGTTAATTCCGCTGAACCAGCCTCTGGTTAGCAGGAAAGCAGGATTTATTGCCTTGGCCCACTTGAGCCTCATCTCCTGTTTCCAGCAGCTGCCACCATGAGAGATTTCAGGAGGAGGTCAGCACGGGTCTCCTTCTGACGTACAACAGTGCAATCCTGCCCGCCAGGTGAAAAGCCCTCTCCGAGCACAGCGTAACCAGCTGCTCCCAAGAGAAGGAGATCCCAACGCAGCCAAGCACAGAAGGAATTGTACGGCTGAAGTGTCGCGTTTGCTTTTCTACCCATTCAAAATTCTGCTTTCTGAAGATCTCCCCTCCGCTCCTCAGCCAGAAGAGCTGTTGCAATCCAACGATGGAAAAAGAAACTTGAGAATTTCAGGGGCTCAATGAGGTCTGTGCTAGCAGTGCTGCAGTGGGGATTACCCTCACCTATCTGACACGGGGGTTTTGTTGTGACGTACAGCTCTGCCAAACAGCGAGCACGCAGACAGGCACGAGAGCCACCAGGAAACACTCCCACATCATCCCCAAGTACTGAAATTCCCAGGCATGTCATGCTCAACCTGCAGCATTGATAATGATGTTATCGTATCACTGGGAAGCCTCCTGGACCCCCCCAGTGTCCAAAAGAAATCAATCCGTTACTGCACATACAATAAGAGCCTGCAATCCAATAACTGCTACCTAAAACCCGGTTTCACTTCCAAGCCCAGGGTTGATTATTATTGCATTAGCTATGGAGGGATGTATTGTTACCGCTCAATGAACGCTAAACTCTACATCAAAGGGACTGAATTTCAGTGGTGGAAGACTATACAAATGCTTCAACAATTGCTTTGGGATCCTTCAAAGCAGATAGGTGCTAGAATAAAACCTAAGATCCTAATGATACAGGCTTTAGTAAAAATAAGCGTCAACGATTCCTCTACACAGCTCTTTTCCAGAGTAGGTTATTCAAGGGAAGTAATTTAAGCCATCTTTGAGAGAGAGAAATATTCAATTAACTCTTTAAACCGGCTGCCACGGAACAATATGAACATTACAAAAAGATCATTTAAATGAGCAAATTGCAGCTGACTCCAATAATAAGAGGTCAAACCTTTTCTTCGTGCCATTTATAACCACTGCAGAGGCCTGGGTGAGAGGACAGCAGGGACAGAAACGGATTTGTATAGAATGGCAAAGGAAGAGCCAGACACTGCAACGTGCACCACTGGCACTACCCTAAGCTCACCAAACACCTCTCCAATGCACTGCCACATTTCTGGGCTGCCATCACTACGTCTGGAAAGCAATCACACGGCTGAATCAGAAGGTGAAATGTTTTGTCATAGCCAAAACCATGCCTTGGTAGGAAGGCAACGGGTACCATCCTCTCCTGTCTCAGCCTGAGCACCCTGTCCTCTGCGTACCACTGCAAGAAGACATGTATTAGAGATTTTGCACTGTAAAACCTTAGAGGGAACAAAATAAAGGTAGATTTTAGCTCAAAACAAGAGATGAGGAAATAGGGTTGAACTTGACATTGACATAAAACTTCCATGTCCTTTTTCTGCATTGAGACTTATCCTGGGTTAACAACACCCTGTTCCTCACCAAGGATGAAGTCTCTTTCTACACTTGGTACCTCCTCAACAGTTAAAAGAGGCTTCCAGCAAAGGAGCAAAACAAACAAGTCCCACAGCACCAAACTCATTTTCTTACTTAAGACAGAGCAACGGGAATGGAATAAAAAATAAAGGTTTCCACAGCTTCTAACGGCTTGCCAAGAAGACCAGCATCCCGCAAGTAATTAATATGGACAACATGAATTTCAATTCTTTCATTTGCAAATCCAGCATCACAGTTAATCTCAAGCATGGACAAAGTCCATTAATAAAGCAGATTCATGTAATGGGATTCAAAGCAATGGCAAATCAATACATAACACACTTGTATGCTAGAATAATCTATGCTTTGCATAATAATTACGGTAACTGTAATGCTGTGCATTTATATGGAGGCATATTCAAGACCAGCCCAGGCCACCTAACGAGCCTGGCGGGGCCTGTCTCTCCTGCAGTGGGATGCAGCCAGCACCAGGAACGAACGCCGACGAAGAAATACCCAGCAAGGAAACCAGATAAACCTGCGCACAAAGCAGTTGCAGCAGGGAGAAGAAATCAGGGAGGATGCTATTTAACACAGAGGGCTGGCACTCCTAACTTCTCCCCAAAAAAGGGAAAAGGATAGATATGTGCCATCATGTTCTTGTGATTACGATAAAAAAGGTTTCCATGGCTGAATGGAGATATACGCCCACAGTTACCATCGCACGTGTTCCCAAATGCGGTGCGAGGGGCAGGGGTTGCTCGAGCAGGGCAGGGAAGGGACAAACTCCTCAGCAACCCCATTTCACGAGTTAGACTTGGAGCTGGCGGCACGTTTCTGTCCAGACACCAACAGTGGGCGGTTCAGAAGCAGTTTCATTAAACACCCACCACACGCACTTTTGCACAAAGATATCCACCGCGCCGAGCCGGCGAGCTATCCCTCTAATTACGGGATGATAACAGACGTGCTCTGAAACCAGCCACATCCACGCAGCTCCAGCCGAGGGAAAAGCAGGGGCATCACCCACTTCTCCGATTAAATCATAATGAAGCCAGTGAAATTCCTTTTTTTGCAGGAGCTGTGCCTAAAAGCATGTGATGCCAAGGTGACGGGCAGGACAAGAGCTAGGGCTGCATCCAGCAAGGCATGGCACGGCTGTACAGCCAAAGCCCCAAAGGAAGCCTGGCACCAACATCCACACGCAGCAAGGGTTTCCCATCATCTTTGACTGCGATGCTCCGATCACCACCAAGTTCCACATCCGCATAAAAAGATACTGCAAAAGTGTCAGAGCTGACTCTAAATAGAGAGGTATATAGCAGGAGCCATGGAGAGCTGCTACCCGCTCTGTCCCCATCTCTCCCTTCTGCTTTCAAGCAGGTTATTAAGTGACTTTCCCAATTTTTCACAGGGGAAGATGATGATCAAAGACTCCCCAAGTCTCACAAAGGATGGAGTTATTCTGGTTTTGGGGAGGTCCTCCCAACCCCGTTCGTTATCAGCAGCAGGAGTCAGGGCTCTTCATGTTAGTTGCTGAATTGCTGCATCACCTCGGGCAAATGATTTCTCTCTTCCTCAGCTTCTCCAGCAGCGAGATGGAGGAGAAAACAATGGAAAACTGAGCAGATCTACAGTGGTGCAAAGGTGCCTGAAGACACAGGCAGCATCCTCCACATTGTGAAAAGCCTGGTCCCCAGCCCTGGGGCAGTGTGAGCTCATGGAGTTAATCCCAGTAACTACACTGCTTAGTCCCCCCAGGATGAAGGGAGGATGCAGAGAGTCTTGGCCTGTACAAACCAGAGAAACTGAGTCTGGGCAAGTTAAACCTGCATCCCCAGACTCACACTCTGCTCCCTTCTGCCTTTAACATCCACATTTGCAAACACCTTTAGTTGGGAGGCCACGGTTCTGCTCTCCTCCTTCTCCTTTGGGATATCTTATCTCATGCTTGCCAAGTCAGAAAACCACTTAAATACTTGATTAACTATAAGCACATGTTTAAGTCCCACTGAAGCCAAGGGGCTTTGATTAGCAGAGCACTTAATACAGGTTTTTGCTAAGCAAAACTTCTCTCCTCTACTGCCCTCTCCACCCAGTCCCTTCACGGCAGCACAGGGTACAACTTGGGACACGCCACGGCCATCAGCTCGCCAGCGCGAAATGCAGCTTAGGAGATCAGCAGAAGAGCATTTAGCACAAAAGCAGGCAACGAGGTCCCAGGAGACACAGGCAATTTGCAGGCTGGGCTGGTCCGAGAAGCACTCTGCCCTGCGAGAGCCAGCACACTAACTCGCCAGCATACGTTTCCAGTAAGTGCTATTAAGATCCTCCTCTTCATTTCACCACACATCGTTGAGGGCGGTGGCTGCGAGGGATGTGATGGATTAACCTACGCGTGGCCAGAGCCCCCTGCACTTGGCCAAGAAGAGAAATTCATCCCAGGTTTCATCTGTGGTGATGAACGGACGCAGAAAATAAACAGCCTCTCTGCTGTGCTCCATGCCTCTTGTCCTGCTTGCAGGCTCTGGGTCCTCTCCAAGGGGGAAGAGGTGCTCTCTGCACCCCCAAACCCACAGCAGCACCCCCAAGCCAGGCAGGCTAGGGGGGCGGCAGGGAAAACCAAGTGCATCCCCTCCTGCCCACCCAGGAGCTGCCTCCCACTTGGAAAGGCAGCAGCACATCTTGTTCAGCAGTAAGATGTGTCAAAGTCCGCCCTGATTAAAAATGAGAATATTTCTGCTTTGTTTGACAGTCAGGGCCATTAAGCTGCTCTTGTTGATATTTCATTTCCCAGCGAAGATGCCGGCAGCGTGCGCCAAATGAACTCGGGATGAACTAGACAGAAAACATACCTTTGCCCAGGAAGCTTCTACGAAAGAAATTCAGCACGTGATGGATTTGTGGCGATGCAATGCCCAGAAGAGGATAGCACACTATTAGCCGATGCTTGTACATGATAATAACCACCCCTCAAGCTCACTTTGCAGGAGACAGCTTCATCGAGAACCTGCTGCTTCCTCTGCTGAGTCACACCAGAGCCCTTGTGCTTCCAGCTGATGCAATGCAGATTTCAGCACGGGCTTTTACTTCTCATAACTCCCAACCTGACTAGGAGTTTCCTTCCACAAGCGGCTTCTACCCAGCCTCCACTCTTGGGGTGCAAGATGAGGACCAAAAGCACCACCAGTCAGTCCCAGTAACAATGGAGGATGATGCTTTAGAAGAAGTTTACTTTGGACGTCGTGATTCCTGTGTCAGCTCCTGTTCTGTTTTCACACCCATGGGAGCATGGCTGAGTGCTGTGCCCTGGCACCGAGGATAAAAGCCCAGACTTGCACAGTTGGTTCTCACACGTTTAGCATGGTCTGAGAGGCCAAGACGCAAGAAGAAAGTGGTGCCGGCAGCGAGCTGTGGGTCAAGGTGCCCCACTGCACAAGCATGGGCTGATCTCTCCCTTCAGCACAGGGCTGGCAAGTCAGATCAGCCCCTCTGCCCCATCCCTAATGGTTTTAGGTTGTTATCAGTATATGCTGTTAGCTTTTCCTGCATTTACCCTGCTGAAGATCCTTCCTCCTCCATCAACTCCCAGCATCCTTTTGAATTTCACCTCCCAAACCTGGCTGTTGACCCCCAACACTGCTGCCCACACCAGCAGGGTCCAACACACACCACCTCCAGGGCACGTGGCCCCGTGGCTCACGCTGGGTTTTGCTTGTTCGTTACAAGGAGCCAATTTCTGGAGCACTTTTTGCACCTGGGAAACTTGCCTATGAGTTCTCCTCATGTAGTCTGCGAGGACAGCCAAAACCTCCCCTTACACAGACCTTGGAGGAAGATCAGCAAAGCACCCAGCAAGAAAAGCTTCTGTCTCCATACCCTGGGCTATTTCCCTGTTTCCTTACAGTGTGACACCACCCCAGGAAGCGTCCCCAGCCAGCAGCAGAGGCCTGAAATGCCAGCGGTAACAGAGTACCCTGCTAATCCCTCGTCCCGCTGCACGGGTGGTTGAGCCTTCCTGGGAAAACTAAACTAGATCCCATGAAATGCTACGGCCAAAGAATATTTCCACAGGTGCTAGAACAAAGCCTTCGGCTTGAAACTCTCACCACAGCTTCAGCATTACAAGCCAGGAACATTTATTTTCCAACTTCGAAATAGCCAACACTAATATTTTTGACCACCAGTTTCTCCTGAAGCTAACAGCAGAGAACGAAGCACCCTAGAAGCCTTCAGAACGCAGGACCAGCTTCTTAATATTGTTTTCCAGATACAACGGCAGGGCTGAATAACGGCTGAAACTCGATGCAAGACGATGAGCTGAGCAAGAGCAAAGCCAAGATGAGCTCATGGCGTAGCCCCGTCTGCCGGCAAGCCGAGCTTTCCCTTCCCTGCTCCAGTCCCACTGAGACATCCACAACCCTGGGCTGAAATTCCTCAATTGGCCATGAAACAGCTGATTTCAATATCAAGACAGCACTGAGACGTGACTAATACAGTCATTGGGCTGGTTTCCAAGCGTGGAAGCAACTGGCCCGTGGCGAACCAGACACCTACAGCCTCGCACACAAGGGATGTGGGTAAGCCATGGCATTTGCAATGGGCTGGGGTGGCATTTAGCACACAATAACACCAAACGAGTCACGGGGCCTTCTTCCCCCCAAGAAACGCCAGAGAATCATGCTTGAAGGAAAAACTCCTTTTGCAAGACATTAAACAAGATGAAAAAACCCCTTTGTTTCCCTCTGAAGATGCCACAAGCTGATCCAAAATCGCCAGTGACAAGTAAATAGGTTGGAAAAACCTACTTCTGAGGGCTGACAGGCTGAAAAGCAGACTTAACATGTGTTATCACTTTCCTTTTTTACTCTATCTTCCCCAACATGCCTGCTCAGATAAGGAGCAGCTGCCCCAAGCCTTCCTCGTGGCTCTGACACCTGGACACCACTGTCCCTGTTCCTGGGACTTTCCCTGCTCCATCAGACACTCTGCTCCTCATTTACCAAGGGGATGCTCAGCCTTTCTGCCCCTCCATCCCCCCTGCAAAGCGAGCAGGACAGATATTTTCCCCCCTTACCCAGGTTTTGGAGGGGTGATGAAGGCAAAGACTGCGAGGTGCCCAGCTGCTGCAAGAGGGGAGCCAGGAGACCCCATCTGCCCACTTCCTGAGGATGATACGCCTTTGCTCTTCACCCTTTAGCACTCAGCCCTTGCAAACCCTTTCAGCCAAGCTGACCAAACCAGCCCCTTTTGGTTTGCCAAGGGCTTTCTCCCAACCTCTGTTCAGGGTTCAGCACAGCCCACCAGCATCAGGCAGTGAAGCCACATCTCTCTCCACGTGCCATGGTCCTGCAACCTGCTGCTGCTGCTGCTCGCTCCCCCCATACCACCACCTCTGTTCCACGCTGAGCTGCCGTAATGGTAAAAGCTGGGTGAGACCAAAAAACCGTGCCTCCACGCGTGCATTGCACTAACACACACGGCAGAAGCTTGTAACCCCCAGGTCCTGCTCCAGAACCCAACCACAAAACCAACTTCTCTTTCTCCCAACTCTTTCTTTTGCTTTGTGCGGCTCCCTCTGGAGAGAGTTTCATCCTGTTTAATTAGCAGCAAAGCCTGAAGCACCCGAGCTGCAAATCAGCCCCGTGGCATCCTGCCAGCTTGTGGAGACGAAGTCTCCGGAGACGGAGCTTGATCAGTGCGGGGTCCCACCAAGACTTTGCACGTGGTGCTCAGCAGCAGGATGTTATTCTCATCCTTCTGCAATCAACAGAGGCAGAACTGTGAAATGACTTAAACTTGCAGGAACAGCACTTTATCCTGCCTTTGGGCAGGGATTATTTCAGGTTCTTCCATATTTTTGCTCCGGCATTGTCTCCTCTGAAGGGAGAGCACATAAGCAAACACGAGTCCGTCTAGAAAATACAGCTGACTTACAGGATGCAGCAACACTAAAAGAGAATTTTTAAAAGATGGATTGCAGCAGAGGAGTTTAGGAGTTTATTTTCTTTATGTTGGTGGAGAATAGCAGCTGATGGGCAAGAGATGAAAGCGCTCCAAGCAGAGACTCCTTACCATGTTTCAGGGAGTTAATCTCATCAGAGAACTGCTATACATCTATTTGAAGAGGGATGGAGCGGTTGACCAGAGCCAAACCTTGTGCTGGTGCCAACGGGATGACCCTGTCACCTGCACCGTGACAAATCCTCCCTCCTCCTCCTCCGGATAGTCACAGGATGGGAAGGAAAACAGAGGGAAGACCAACCAGACCCAGTTTGTGCATGGAGAGCACTCAGGAGCTCAGAAAGAGCATCGATGCTGTTTCTTTTTTCCAGTTCAGCCTATCCACTTAATGACCAGCACCACGTACTGGAAAGTCAACCTGTGGTACGGTTACAGCAGCCGGTCCCTGTGTGGGAGCAGGGACCCGCTGTGCTGGATGCTGCACACACAGAGTCCCACGTTGCTTACGATGAACCCAGGAGGTTTAGAGGTGCACGAGTCCTAACAGCCAGGACAACCCACAGTCCTAGCAGCTCTCGGAGCTGCTGACATCCTCATCCTAATGCAGCAGGGCAAGAGAGAAGAAATGCCTCTTCTGGCATTCACCCGTGTAAAGGACTGGATTTTTATACTCAAAAAGGAAATGTCAGAAAGCAGATGTTGTGCACACACAGCTCAAAGACACCTTTCCCCCCTGCTTAAGCCAAATCAGTGAAATAACTCAGTGGAATACTTAAAGCATACTTGCACTGGCAAGTCCCAGGGAGGAGAAGCTCTCCCTACTGCGAGTCCCCACGGATAGACGTGGGTCCAGAGCACACTCCTACTTTCCACACGGGGAAACTGAGACACAAAGGAACTTACCAAACACAGAGTCACCACCAGCATCGGCTGGGGCTACACCACCCTGCTACCAACAGCACCAGCCACGCTGCATTTGAGACACCGCCGTCTCTCATTTGGGGCAGAAACAGGACTTTCACCTACATTGACTTGGGTGAGGGTGTTTCCCAAGCCTGTTGGAACACAGACATCACAGCCCTGCCACAAGAAACACTGCAGAGCCATGGAAGGAGCCTGTTCGCATCACCCCCACTGGTGATGCTCAGTGTTTTTAAGGGCACTCAGGTATACCATTAAGAGCTACACTTCTAATCTGAAGAGAGGATGAAAAGCACAGCCTCACAGTGATGGGGAGGACAGGAGGCAAGGGCAGCAGGCACGGCTCCGTACCTGCAATAAACAGGGCCATGCTGAATGCTCTTAATTCCCCCTCCAAAGCTATCAAGCTCTTAATTCCTCTCCAAATCTATCAAGCGCAGCCCGCTGTTCAGGCCGGCTGTATAAATTGTCGCTCTCCGCCCCGCTCGCTGGGCAGGCAGTCTGTAATTCCCATTATACAGCCTGACAGGTTGGTAATAGCACACATAATAATATATTGATTTTGTCTGCTTGTATGAGAGGCTGCCAGGCAGCCCAAGGAAGGGAATTGCCAAGATGAGGGCTTCCTCTCAAAACACCCGCAGAAAAATGGGACTCTGATTGGGAAGGTAATGGATGAGACCATCAGCTGGGGCAAATTAACTCCACTTTTCACAGGGTGTTTCAAAAGCCTCCCATCTTCCTGCCCCAAGACTCAATCAGTGCTGTGATTCACACCACAGGGAATCGGGAACCTTGCCCCTAGCTTACAGGAATATATAATCAAAGGAAAGTCAGTGGGTTTTGGGGGTTAAGGGAAGAAATTAAGTATTTTTGCATCTTTTTATCCCATGCTTGTGTGTTTTTATTTCCAGAATAAGATTTTTAACTATTAGGGAGAATGGAGGCTATTCTGGTTTGGGATCTAGTATTTCATACTTGGCTCAGATGGAAGAAGCTTGGAAAGTAAAATCTTTCTTGAAGACTTTCATAGTAACTTCCTTCTCTGGCACCAGGGAATTTGGATGCTCCTCTGAGGATCCACCTTGGAAACTGCCTCCAAACTGGGGCTAAGCAACACATGGCAGCTCTGGCGTGGGATCCTCCCAAATCACTCAGTCTCTTCCAAGAAACCCAATGGTAAAGGCGCTTGGCTCAGCAAAGGGAGTAGTAAATGCCCAACCAGAATTAAGGGCTGCACAAGGATTCCATTCAATGGCACTAAAATTCAATTAATACTGCTATTTAAAACAGCTTTAAACATTAAATATGTTTCCTTTAAAACACTCATTTCAAACAAGCAATTTAAGGTGATGCCAACCTATGGTCACGCTTCAATATTAAACAGTTTACGTTAGCCCAGGCAAGCAGGACATGCCGCTGCCAAAGTTTTAAGGAAAGCCACTGATGAAAACACAACCAGAAAAGACTGAAATACAAACACAGCGTTTGGGAGGAGCCTGGCTTTCTCACAAGGACAAAGAAAACATCTTCATTTCAGCTAATTCACCCAATCCAGCTAGACACCTAACTTCAACAAGGCAATGAACAAATCAGGGAGAAATGCATGTTTTCCAATCTGCAAGTAAAACTGCAACCCGAGAGCCCGAGATCGCTAATTATGGTGACCAGAAGTGTAATTCATTATGTACAATTAATACTTCAGCTGATGAATCAACTAGTTTTAAATGTTAAGTGTGGTTTGAGACATTTACTTTGTATGCCCTACATATCCAGCATATTTTGAGTTTATTAACTGATCAAATAACATTAAAATACTAGTTTTCTGCATTTTAAACTCTTGTTTTCATCTCCATGTAACTTGAGTCAGAAATACAAAAAAATAAGTCAATCGTGTAAACCCCAAACTCACCATTTCCCACCAGAATAAAAACATACAAAATTAATCACCCGGCCAAACAGCTGCCTAAATAAACGCCCCCAGATACACCAGGCTCCTTGCTCAGAAAAGGAAGTATCCGGTTACACCAAGCAGAAGCAGCTTTTTACAACCAAACAGGAAAACATCCTCTGTCTTACAAAATGACCAAAAAAAAAATAAAATCCTACCCACAAAAAAAAAGGCCGCTTAAAAGAAGATTCCCTCCTTGCTGATTTTGGCTGTGGTCACTGCCATGGATGAAGGTCATTCACACTCGCATCCCAAATTGCTTGACACTTTCTGCCTTCACCCAGGAAGCCCACAGCAGCCACTAGGAGCAAGATTTTCCTCAAATGCCCTCTTCTTCCAAGCGGTTAAAGCTGTATCCAACTAGATGGGATACATGGAAACATATGAAGGAACGCCAGAATGAACGAAAGCTTCGTTAGCCCTGCCCGTGTGCCACCATGGGTCAACAGGGACCTTCACAGAAGCGACCGTCAAGGGTTGGGCTGTTCGGACAGGTTTGAGTCCTGCTTCTGCAGAGATTTTTGCTTCACTGCCCTAATTTTGGTGAGCTCAGGCTGAACCAGGGACTGGAGCTTATTCAACACAAGCAAAACCCATGGCAGATGCTGCAGTGGGTACGATGCATCCCTTGTGCACGGGAGTTGGGGCTCTGCCCCAATGTGCTTTTGCCTTTTGGGGTTTGCATCCCTCAGGTCCAACCTGAGGCTTTCGCTCTCACACTTCCCATCTCACAGGAACACCAAGCTCCTGCTTTCCACTTCCCTCTGGAACTAGGGGTCCCCCAATCCATGAGAGATGGTACCAGTCCCCACCGCAAGCACCGCGCTCCGTGGGACCAGCTCTGCAGGCAGGGTGGGAATGGGGAGAGAGGTGCCCCAGCAAAAAAACCTCAGCACATCTCTGGCTAAAATAACCATTTCCCACCACAGACTGCAAAAGGCTGAGGGCACGTCTGCTCTCCTTCCTCAGCAGATTTTGCTTTCCCCTGCTGGGATTTAATTGCTGTGCCAAAAAGATCTGCCTGGCCTTGGGGAGGATGGGGGCGAAGGAAAAGCTCTGCAGAACGAGATAGTAATTAATTGCTTGCCAGCTCCCAGCCATCCCCCAAGTGGGCTCAGTTTAAGCATCCCCAGAGACAGAGTCAGCTCCGGGAGCGTTTCCCAGGGTTGTACCCGGACATGGGGCTCCTGGGCACAGATCTGCGTAAAGCCCCTTCGGTCTCGCAAACACAAGGAATCTCTGTCTTTGCACAAAGAAGATTGCTGCCTGCGAGAGATGAAGATATGAGAACCAGTAAAGGTGCTATTTTTATATTTTAATACAATGTTTTCCAAGCTCGTCATGCTTCAGAGGCAGGAGAAGTGTCCCCCTGGCTGGGTGAAGGCAGGGGCCATCGCTTGCCCTGTCCACACGCTTCCCCATCCTCCAAAGAAACACACCCCCCCATCCCCGGCACTTGAGGGTCCTGCTCAGAGTGCAGGCGGGTTGGTCGGGCCCTCCTTTACTTAATTAACCTTTACCTCAACTCAATTACTATTAGAAGTTTTGGGACAGCGCCTGTCTTGTGCAACACGTGAATGCAATCCCCTGCTCCCCGTGATCACACCCACAGTCACTGATTGCAAAACCTCGCAGGGACGGGCAGGCAGAGCAGCCCCAGTGGGAAGCAGGAGCAGGTCTGCAGCAAAGCAGCCCTGGAAATGCTGCTGCTACTTCTCAGAAACCAGCCTCAAAGGCAAAAGGGGACATTAAAGGACTGAAAGCAGCAGGCAGCAGCTCAATCCACTGCCTGTGGATGGCAGTCCTCAAGGAAACCCTCCATGGGCCAACAAGGATGCACAGGGCTGTTGGAACGTGCGCAAGACCCAGAAACATCTCGTAAAGAAATTCCTCCACCAATATCAAACCTGCTCTGTAATGGAAAGAGAGCCAGACCTCTAGGAAGATATCATATAAAGAGGTCCTAAGGAATGAGATATCCATTGAGATACCCAAAGGCACGATGAAGAAGACATCTCCCGTCGGCATCCATCTCTCCACGTCCAAGCCTCTCCCTTGAGCTGGTGATGCTCAAAGCCTCACACAAAGAAAGCGTTGCTGACTTTGAAAGACACAAAGTCTGAAAGGCAAAGAGTTTGAAAAGATCTGAGAAAACCAGAAAGCTCGAAGCAGCTCCCGCTCGCAAAGCGGCAAGGTCAGAGCCAGGAGTAATTGAAGCTAAAACCTTCAGCTTTGGGAGGAATGGAAAGGAAAATTTGCTTTTGCTTTTAGAGGCTAGATTAAATTTACCATTAGCTGGTCTTTTCTCCAAAATTTGGAGGAGAAAGAGGCTGAGATACACAAAAGAGAGAAAGGGAATTATGCATTAAATCACATCAGGCTTTTGTCTGGAACCTGCAGGAAAAGTTAAATGCTAAAAAAATCCTGTATCTCTTTGTACAAGAATTAAATTAATATGAATATATAACCATCTCCCTTACCTAAGAGGAGGCCATGGTCTCCACACCCCCAACACATTCAAAAATTATTATTGATCTAAAACTGTCAAGAAGCTACAATATACTGAATTTCAAGTGCATCCCCCTGTATCCCTGCCCCCTGAGATCCCCAGCACACCATCACAGCGCAGGTCCCAGCGCTGGGATCCGCAGGGAGGTCTCTCCCCACACAGCCGTCACACCCACGCGCTGACAAGAGAGAAGACATCCTCAGACACAGGGGTTTTACAGTTTGAAGCAAGATAAAAAGGAAAAAAAAAAAAAAAAAAAAAAAAGAGGTGCATGCCAGCCTGTCTGAGGGCTGGAGCCCTGAGCTGCCTGAGTTTCACATCAGATACGAAAGCAGCAGCAGCCTGGGGGAGGAAAAAAAAGACACATTCCTGCTATTCTATAAACAGATGAAGTGCTGAATAGGGTCTGGCTTGCCAACTGCAACCATTAGCCTCCCCCAGCTTGGAGACTTCTGGCTCCAGAGGGGCACAAGCAGGAC
>JAOXNO010000007.1:9470020-9487424 GCA_028565335.1 Limnodromus scolopaceus
GGGGGACCGCACAAAAGGATGCACAAGGGGTTGGGGGGGCGGGGGGGAAGGGATGCAAAGGGGTTCAGGGGGTGCACGAAGGGTCCAGGAGGTGCGGGATGGGGCTCGGCTCCCCCCCGGGAGCCTAGCAGGGGGACCGGTGCCCGGCGGCGGGGCTGCTCCGCTCCGGCAGCCGGAGGAGAGGGCGGCTGCGCCCGGCGGAGAGGAGCCGCGCCGCGGCCCCGCCGCCCCGCTCCATCCCTGCGGGGAAGCGAGAAGCCAAGATCCGAGGAGCTCCTTCTCCCGGCCCCAGGCGGCGGCGGCAGCGGAGCGATGAAAGCGGCAGTGCTCAGCCCTGCAAAGCGGCGGCGGCGGCTCTGAGCACCCCCCCGCCCCGAGCAGCCCTCGCCGCCGCCTCCTCCTCCTCCTCCTCCTCCTCCCGGCGCCGAGGGGGCTCCCCCGGGGAAGGGCGGCCACGACTTAGGGGCAACTGTTGCGCGTCGGGGGCTCGCCGGGGAGGCGGCGCGGCTGGGCTTGGAGCGGCTCGCCCGGCTGTGGGGTGCATGCAACCGGGGAGAGCCGGGGGAGGGCCGGGGGCGGGCACCGTGCACCGAGGCAGGGCTTGCGGAGGAAGCTGGAGCCGGACGGGGCTCTTCCTTCCTCCGCCGCCTCCTCCTCCTCTCGCCCCACAGCGCTGGGGATTGCACCGGAGGATGGGAGGGGGCTGCACCTTGGGGGGGGGTGTCGTACGGGGGGGATCGCACCGGGGCTCGGCTGCGCGCAGCCCCCGGGAGACAGCGTGGGACACCCCCGCCGGTGGTTCCCGGGGAGGAGCACGGAGGGGTTTCCCGCTGGATTCTCACCCCGGGGGACCTACAGGGGCTTGGCGGTGCCCGTCCCCCGCAGGGCTGTGCTCTGATCTGGCGGGGGGGGTGGGTAGCCCCGCACGCAGCCCCGGCTGTCCCCTCGGCTCCTCCGCTCAGCCCATCCCCGGGGCAAAGCACCAGGCAGGGACCGCTGCGGGCAGGGGCATCCTGCGGGGCTCCCAGCTCCGACTCTGGCTGCAGTGCCACACCAAGCCATGGCTGCTCCTGCACCTCCTGCCTCCTCCCTCACCTTCATCCCTGGCAGCAGCCACTCTTGTGCCCATCTGGAAGTCACTGCTTGTGCCCTGCCATCCCCTATCCCAGCCAAAGCCCCCCCGTCACCCTCATCCAGCGCTTGCAACCACCCCTTGCATGTGCTGCTCCTTCCAGCAGCTCCCCATCCAATATTCAATCACTCCTTATCTTCCAGGCAGTCCTCTGGCACGGCTTAGGGCACGGATTAAAGCTCTTGGATAAAGATCATGATGAGCAACTCTTCCAGACGGGCAGCGCTCACCTGCTGCAGGAGACAGATTGCTGGAGAAATGCCTGGCAGGAACAAGCTCTGGACTGAGGAGGCCCCAGCAGTAGCCTCAGACCCTCTCCCGATGCGAGGGGATGTTTTCCAATGCAGACACACAGCAAACTCTGTGCATCCACCTCCACGCCTCTGCTTGGCCAGGGCAGGAGAAGACTCAGTGCAGCCGTTGCGCTGTGCAGTGCCCAGGCTGGGGAAGCATCTCCTCCTGCAGCAGGAACGCGCTATGGGGGCGTTTTCCAACCGTGTTAGAAATAACTGCGAAGCAACAGGTGAGAACTTTTTGCATCCCGTGCAGCCGCACATCCACGAACACACAAATATTATGTTCTGTCCATGAATAAAAGGTGACTGTCCTCGACAGACAAATGGCTGGGATCCCACGTAGTTGTTTCTAAAACTCCCAAGGCCAACAACTGTAATGCATTTGTATACATGGACCACAAGAACGACGCAGAGCCCCACTGACTTCAGCAGGGTTTGGCTCTGTTTCACACAGTTATGATGCACAGGATCCCAAACCAGACCAAACACTGGTGTCTCCCCCCAGGGTGTATCTTACACTGCTGTCATGAGCTAAAAACGACGTTTCACTGGTTCAGCCATACCACGTTAAACCACATGAGAAAACACACAACCACGTGGTTTGCAGAAACCACGGATTTGTGTGAACCAGAGGCCTCACCTGGCAGCAAATCTCCCCAGAGAAGTCAGGGAGAGGCAGCCAATTTGCCAGTGTCAACAGGAGGCAGCGGGGAGCGATGCCTGACACCCCCCACAGCAGCACTTTCCCTGCAGACTCCATCCTACGAACCGCCTCCTCCCTTTAAAAGGATCAGTCCTTTAAAAGGATCAGGCTGCGGGTACCGACCGTGCCAGGAAGACACGGACATCTCTCCATCTTTAGGTCCATCCAGTGGGCCATTGCACATTCATGGGGAACAACAATCCCCATTCCCTGGGGATGCCAATGGAATGGGAGCTACAAACCCTTCACCATCCCCTGCCCTGGGGAGAGAGGAGCCCGGGCAGAGCCACATCCCGGCCGAGGAGACAGTTTTGCACAGCAACCACGGCCCCAAATACATAAAGAAAACCCAACCTTTGCACTTGTGACACTTCTGTCAGCAGGGCAGAGAGTTTATTGGCTGCTCCTGATCAGGCTTATTCAGAGCACACAGGACAAAGCCAGAAAAAAAAAAAAAATAGAAAGAAGTATAGTGTGTATTCTTGCTACACCAATGCTAAAGCAAACACCAAGCGCTGTGTGTTGGATTTATGCTCTCCGTGAGCAGATGCAAAGGCACCAGGACCACTCATGACCACTCAGGAGTAACCTCCAGGCTCAGCACTGGTGCCTCAATGGTGCAAGACATGCAGATCCCTCAGTAACGCTCCATCCCAGAGCGTTTCTCACTTCCAGACCCTCAAAAGGGTCTCATCCAGCTATAGACCCAACCAGCACTCAGCTTTCATGCACACACACAATTTTCTGTACACCCATGTACAAACCAAGCCCATCCAGCGCCAAAAAACTTGACCTCAGCACTTGTGTGCTGGGAACCCATTCTGCCCTGCAGCTCTGCACCGGCTGGAGCTCTCTCTGACCGATGACATATTCTGCTAAACTCATTAGCCGATCCACAGCCAACATGCATTTTTTCCTTAGAGCAGATGCGTGCAAACTGCAAATTAGTAGATGTTTCTCTAAGGAAGCTTGCTTTTTTTTTTGTTTTACTCAAACTCATACTCCTTATGACACCTAATATTAAGGGTCTGTTAGAATAGTCTATTGCTTTAAAAGGAAATAATTTCAGATGATGAGACCGTGGAAGAAAACCTCTTCTCCTGTCCCACAAAACTCTGATTTAACAACGTTCTTCTTACTCCTACATCAAAAAGAAACGAAAGCTTTTCAATGCATTATGCAGAAGTCAGGGAGCATCCAGACCACGCGAGTCAACAACCTGGCGTGCAGGAGATCCAGCATCAGATGCCTGAAAACGGAGACACTCAACCTCAAGTTCCCTGACATCCCAGCTGTGGGTACCCACCACCAAACCGCTTTGCACGCACGTACACATATACATGTGGTTTCAGATTAGTCACACATAAAACTAACTTCCCGCTTCCAGGAAGGACCGACTGGTTTCAGTGGAAGATCGCAATCTAGTTACACTTCTCCGTTGCCACCCCACTTGCGTTGTCATTTGCAATGTTCTTTTTAAGGTGCCACAACTAACCCCTGTACCCGTGTACTTACAGGCTTAGATGGGGGAGATTAATTGTGCAGCACGCCTAAGGTAGAAAATCCCTTTCTGATCCCAGGTTTTGACCAGGACTCCCATCCTAAACTGGAAAATCTACTCCGGAAAACATGGAGTATTCAAAAGAGGGATACTGCTCAAAATGCTTGTAGACCTCCATAAATGAGGATTTTGCAAGACATCCCCACCATCACTTCTGTATTTGAGAGCTCTCATACCCCACCTGAGACACTCAGTCACATGAAAACTTGGAGTTCGTAAGTTCTTCACCTGACAGGTCTTGAGGGGGGGTTCCTGGCAGCTCAGCTCCATCATTTAACCATTTCATCACCCCCAAAACCTCTTCCACAACCCAGATCTTGGCAGGACTGAACAAAGCCACGGCAATCGCAAGCACTTGGAACACCAATCATCTCATCTACGTCTGTGCCTTCCCCAAACATTCGAGGAGCTCAGTCCAGACATTGAGTGACCAAGCTCTGCTTCTCATCAAACTCCATTGCTTTGGAGGCAGCACAGGACTTGCTGATTTTCTTGATAGGGATGGAATGATTAGGATTAATTTTAAATGTCAGTATCAGATTCAGGTTAGTGCTCCTCAGTATGTGGAAAGGACTAGGCTGACTGTAAGAAATATTACTTTAAAGATGGCATTTAAAGGAATCCCAGAGTTAATGTGATTTTTGTCTCTAAAAAAAAAAAACAACAAACCAGCCTTACTGTAAGATACCACCAAAACCAGCAAGAGGAGAGCAGTCGGTCTCAACAGACAATCTCTGGGGAAGAAGGCCAAATTGAAAAATATAATTTTAAAAGAACAAAAGGCTATCCATATCCTAAGCTTGATTCGATTCAGGTTTGACAAGGCACGGCAGTGAGACAGGGTCGAAGCACCTCATGAAATGCTGCGAGATGTAATTGCAGATGAACTAAACCCCAGGATAAATGGGACAATATAATGATGAGAAACATTACATGTACTGAGAGATGTTTTTAAGGAGAAATTAAAGAATCTCACGTAGAAGCACTGATGTTTCCTCCAGGCAATGGACAACATCATCCCGTATTCTTCTCCTCATTTGGCCTAAGCTAGGAAAGGCAAGTGAAAAGGATTAAAAAAAATAAATCCCTGTCTCCATTCTCCAAAGCAAGGGAGAACACAAGCTGAGCAGCCAGAGAAATATTGGCACAAAATAGAGAGAAGTGCCTTCCTCCTTCTCTCCTCCTCTGGAGGGCCAGAGATGAGGAAAGGAGGAAGATGCGTGGATCAAGGATGGGTACCAGGGTGAAAGAAGTATCACAGGCAAGAGCACAGAACTGCCAAAATCCCCAAACCACAATGTGGAAAGCTTTCTTGTAAATTATTAATTTACTACACCTTATTACTTTTATTACACAAGAATAACTGTACCTACACCGGCATTGTTAGAAGAAAAGAACTCGCATCTAAATCAAACCCTAACCCCCTTCCAAGCAGTTTTGATGTGGCAGAAGGAAATTGGGATTTTTTGTGCAACACCTTTGGCCAAACCATTTCACCTCCAGATGCCCCACTCTCCTCACAAAGCTGGACTTCCTGGGGGGCTACCAAAATGTGGCATCACCCCACCAACAGCTGCTGCCTCCCATCCAGCACCCTGGGGAGGCACGAGAGAAGGTCTCTCCGGTGCTCACTCACAAGGCTTTCAACATTAAAAATAAAAAATAAAATTAAAAAACCTGCCAAGGCTACACCCATCTCCCAGAGAATGGGGTGGGGTTGTGGGGATTTTTGTTAGTTTAGGTCTTGCAGTGGTTTTGGGTGTTTGGGGGGGTTTTTTGCCACTGATGAGTGTTTAATCATTTAGCCAATCAGAAGAGCAGAAAAACATCTGCTAGGTGCCAGAAGCATTTCCTCAATAAAAAGGGACAGCCTGTAGAGGTGCTTGCCTGCGTTACACCCACAGGTGCTGGGAGGATGGATCCCTCCGCATCAAAACCGATCCCCGAGGGGAGCAGGGACCGACCCGCCTCCCCCCCACACTCAGGCATCAAACGTGCACAGGGATCACCATCAACAGTCTCTCCTATAATCTCATATTTCTCCAGATTCAGGTGCTTTCTCCCTCCAGTGCCACCTCTCCCTCCTCCCACATTTCCCATGCAAAATATGTCCAAACTCAAACCCTTAACCCTGAGAGAATATAAAAATACTTAAGCTGCCGGAAGCAATACATCTTCCCTTCACGTGATGGCTTCAGCTTTTTTTCCACTCAACAATCTGGATGCCGTGTTTATAAAACCAAAAGACTGTTTACACACTGTCCAAAAGTTGTTTAGCAAGAGGTTAAAGCTGCCAAATATTTTTCTGGAGTCATCTTGAAAACTACCCTCTGCTTTCCCTCCAGCAGGATTAAAAAGGCTTGGACAGTTTTCTGCACTTTGGCCTGTAGGGAAAAATTATTGCCTTGAGATGCTTTAGCAGCGGAGAAAAAGAAAAAAGATCAATGAGCATTTTTTATGAGAATTATCCTTTTGTGCTGTTAGGGACTAAGACCCAATTCAAATATGGGATTGGGAGTCAAATCTCTGGGAGCATGTTATTGAATTTTTCCTGAAGACAGCTTTGTGTCCCAGAGTCACATCCCTTTCCAGACCCTGGTACCTGATCCGTAACGGGATGTGAAGACCCAGCAGTGTCAGTGGGGTTAATCCATCACCAGCCGAGCGCAGCGCCGAGGTCGGTGCAATAACAGCGATGGAGGAGGCCAAGGGCTGTTGCACAAAGCCTAAACCGAAGCGCTGATTTATCACCGAAAAGGGGGAAACCCCACCAGGACCAGCCCCGTGGCTTGGTGAGTGCTTTCCCAGGATGGCTCCCAGCCCTCCCGCAGGAGCCGGCGGCTCCACACCGTTTCTGCAGCCAGGGAGAAGCCCGCGCAGCACCCGGCCGGAGCCAAGAGCCACGAGTCAGTTTGACTCATGCTCCTGATGCTTTCCAAATGCTTCCCAGCATCCAGACGAATGTTTTGGAGGGGCCAAACCACAGCCTGACTCCAACCGTGTTTGCTCTTGAGAAGAGGGGTCATCAGTCATGATGGGAGTTTATCAAGTCCCTTTTGCACATGCTGCTGCCTCTGGATTCAGCGCTCTGGTTGTTTGCTCTCTAACTTCTGCTTGGGATTAACCCCCCGGTTTGGTGGAGCTGGCCAGGGGCGATGGATGTGCTGCTGAGGTGGTTTCTGGGACAATGTGAGGCCACAAGGACACAAACCAAGCTCGCTGGCCCATTTCACACCGTGGGCACTGCCTTTCCAGCAATTACTGCCCATTCCCAATTCAAAACTGTGGCTTAAGAAGGTGAAAAGTTTCACATACCAGGAGCACCAACATCCCCAGCCACGTGTGCCCCTGGGATCCTCCATCCCGACCCTCCTGCTCCTTCCCTGCATCATCCAGGACCTGAGATCAAGTTATTTGGCAGCCTCAGCCCCATCAAATCTCAGGGCCAGACGCAGGGGAAGGGCGATGCCAGCCCAGTTACCTTCACAAACGTGCGCAATAAACTGCCAACTGAGCTCTATGGTGCCTTTTGTTTAGAGGAGGAACAAAATAACCTCCATCCACCTGAGCTATTCGGGGTGAGTAGGAGGAGCTGAACTCAGGGGTTGTTTATCCAAAACAAACTGGCACAAATCCTATTTGTGCAAAGCGGCTTAAACCCTCTTGTTTGAAGTCTTTTTGGTTTTACCGGTGCAGGGGATGGGCATTTTTGCTGATAAGGGTCAGGGAGAAGCAAATTTACAGCCTGGGTTTGCCATCAGTCTCCACACCTGGGGTTTGCATTTCAAGTAGGCTAGAAATCTGCACCTCTTCAGGATTAAAATAATAAATGAATGAAAAAAAAAAAAAAATCTAGGCTCAGCTACCTGCTGCTCAACAGAGCCTGAAAGGAAAATAAGTGCAGATGGGAGGGGGAGGGCAACAAATAAATCCTCATCGTTTCATCTCCCTTTTGGATTGCGTATGTTCGTTGACTGGACATGCCCTCAGCAAGCTGTGCTGTCAGCGCGGGCTCTGTCTGGGATGAAGGAGCTGCTTTCAGGGCATTCAAAAGCGCAGAAAATTTAGGCTTAAACTCTGTTATGAGAAGCAAACTCCACCCTGGGTAGCACAACAGCGTTGTCTTAGTTTAATTGTAAAATTAAGTTTTACTCTCCTCGTTTTAACTTTGTTAAAACTGAAAAGAATTATATTCTGTTTAGAGGAAAGAGTCCATGGTGTGTTTTTTCAAGCAGGAGTAAGACCCCCAGCGTGGACTGCACCAAGATTTGGACCTTCCCAAAGCGACACTATGATCCAGCTCAGGCACCTTCTCTATTCATAACACTGAAAAGATCCTTCTTTTGAGAAGGAATAAGTAAAGTCTCTTGTGTTTGCAGTTCAAATCTCTCAAGAGTGGGGTAAAACTGACCTAAATCCAAGACTTCCTGGCCACAGAGAGGCTTAAACCAAGGGTTTCTTTCCAACCTGTAGTAAAAAGTTGATATTTCGAAAATAATAATTATAAATCAAAGTTTTCATTCACCTGTGCAAGGAAAACTTTCTGATTTCAGAACTACTAATTTTTTTATTGGTTTACTGTGATGAAGGGATAGAAGCAAGGCAGCTGACACCGTTACACCACATTTCTCTTTAATAATGCATCTCCTCCTGCCTTTGCCTTCCCTCTCAGGAAGGGTCCCTGGCCCGGCTGGGCTCCAGGGATGAACCTGGGATGATGCTTCTTTCCAAGGTAGTGAGGTACCTGCCTGGCAGTGCAGGGGTAGACCTTGCTGGGAAGCCTTGTCTGTGAGATAAAATAGGCAATAAAAATAATAACTTACACGATGCAACGCACTAGCAGCAAGATTCAATTTCGTTTCATTGAAATAATCAAACGTTTTGGAGTCATTTCGGCAAAAGGCAGTAATGCGAGTCAGGCTGACCTGATCCAGCATGATACACTCGCTCAGCGCTCCCCTGGCAGAAAACACAGCCCTGTTTAACAGGGAATTTGCTGAGAAATCCTGAGTGCTCACGGGGTCATGGTTCTCCTTCCCCTCCCATTGCAGCAGGGGAGCAGAGCAGCCCAGGGCTTTGTGAAACCAAGCCTGATTTTAGATTATATCAAAAGGATTTATGCAGGCATTAAAACCCCGACGCTCTGGTCCCCGAGCACGTCCCCAGGTAAGCAGCCCTAATTCCCAGCCAAGTTGCCCAAGACCACTCAGCGCAGCAGTGGGTACGGCTCAGATTTTAACCTCACTGGCAAATGCTCCCTTTTGTCCTCCAGTCACCCCCAAAGGGTCAGAAGAATTGATGGAACTGAAGATATTCCATTTTCCCACCTGGCAGAGAAGCCCAGACCCAGGAGCTCACTCAGCTCCAGCTCCTGGGCTCGTCCCTATCCGGCAGCACCATTCACCGTGAAGCAATTAATTAACCAGCACCATACGAGGGGCCGGTGAAGTCTTTTGCATAAAAAATTCATTTCCCTGGAAGAGGGGGAGGGGAGACGCAGCTTAAAACATTCCTTGGGATGCCTAAATAATCCGGCCCAGATGGAAAATGTGTTCATAAAAGGAAGATGTTAAATACAAAACAACTGTGGGGGAATGCAGAAGGGCAGGAATGGAAGGGAAACAGCCGGGGCAGCGTGATTCACAGCCTTCACGCTGCAGGTGATACCCAGTCCTGTGAAATCCATAATCTGCTCCTCTCTAATTTTTTTTTTTATTATTTTTTTTTCCAGCAGCACAAACAGGATTATTTCTCTCATCACGACGAGCGGAGATAGGACAAGAAAATAACAGCCCAAACTGTTTGATAAAGGTAAATAGAAGGAAAGGAAGTGCAGGTTTCTTAAGGAAAAAAGAAAAGTTGAGCTAGAGGAAGTGGATATAGGTGGACAGCCCTCGCCCCTTCACAGATGGGAGCATCAAACGTTTAGGGCACTTCAGAAAGAAAAGATGAGCCACAACCCAAAATTCAGACATAAAATCTGGGGAAAATTTAGAAACAGTGCTGAGAAGTGTGGATGTACTTTCTCTTTACTGTAGGGCTCCTTTCATGGCATTGCTCAGTATCTCAGCGATACCACGTGCGGGAGGAAAGCAGACGTGAAAGATGACATGGAGATTAAAAGAACAATATTTTTAAATACAGTCACTGGGGTTAACCTCAGAGCAAGGAAAAGCAATAGCCACCAGCACCTAGCAAAATTAACATTAAAATTTGTCACAGGAATCAACAGCCAATGGATCAGACCTTCCTCATGCCTCTGCGTAGGCTCAGCGTGGAGGGTCAATGCAGAGTCCACCCTCCAAACCCCATCAAGCGCAGGAGCTCCTCAGCAGAGCCAACAGGCTGCTGTGCCCACAGCAGCATTTGTAGGGCTCTCTATCATCAGCACAGCGATAAGAGCGATCACTTCACAGCTCTTCAATGAACCAGAGCCTCTGGTATTACCAGCTGCCATCAGAGGAGCAAGAGCAGCCAGGATGCTGGAGAAGCTCTTGTCCTGGGACAACCCGTTCAGACACTCAGTGATTTATCTTTTCTGGTTTGGTTTTGTGTTTTTTTTGTTTTTTTTTTTTTCAGTATAACGAGCACAAATTAACCCAAAGCTGCAAAAAGATTGAGCACGGAATAGATAAAGCTCATCCAAGTGCCAGATGGTAGCAGTCCAGACCAAATTCAAAGGTCTCTTCCCTGCTTAGTCTTCTCAGCCCTAATCTAGATAAAAGCCCTCGCTTCTTGAGCGAAGAGCTTATTTTCCACAGTAAGAAGATGAGGGTGTTAAATCTTGGAAAGCCAGGGGAGTACTGCTATTTAGAGGAGGGGATGAGAGATCCCAAGACCCAACTGTCTCAAATCTTGCACTAAATGGTCCCAATCTCACCCTTCTTTGTCAGTGGGGGCAAATCAGTAGATGACCTGGGATAACCCATAGGCCCATCAGGAAAGAAGAGCCAAAGCTCTTCAAAGTAAGTTCAGTTGGTTGTGACCACGGCTCAGACCCCTGAAATAACCATTTTGCCAAGGTGTGTTCACGTTTTCAGACCCAGGTTCGTAAGGCTACACAGGCTCCCAAATGCCGGAGTAAGCCTATCCATAAGCAAATCCCTGGGGGAAAGCCAAGCACAGGTCTCTCTGTGCTATTTGCAGGGGATGGAGCCTGGGTTTCCATCTGACACCTTCAGAAGAAAAGCTGTGCTTGGACACGTTACCCCAGTGGCACGTCTGGCACCAGAAGGTGAACCCGTGGATGGGCAACGGACACACCAGGTCTCCCCACGCTGTCCTGTGGGAACACCCTGGCCACAAACAGGAGGGAAAACTCATGAAAGTACAGGGACACCTCCACTCTCAGTCACCTTCTAGTCCTCACTCATGCTATCAAGATGGCTGTCAACATAACCAGCCACATTTCTGCTGCGGAGGACAGGAGCTAAGCAAGCTGTCTGGCAGCTGCAGATAAGGGATGAGCAGATGGACACGGTGGGGTGGGAGCCGGGGGGTAGGAGAGAAAGTTACGGGCCTGAAAGTCTTAAAAGGCAGAAGAAGAAAGAGAAATCAAATCAAAGTTAAATGCTGCAGCTCTCCCTCTCAACTACAACCTTCAGCGTTGAAATAACCCAGGAGTGCTTTGAATTCCTGCAGAGAGGGCTCTGAACATCTGATTTTGGATTCAAGCCGCAGCGCAGAGCACCAGCGGCGTTAACCCTGAGCACGGTGGGAAGCACCACCGAGCCCTGCCTTTCTTCCCGGCCATCCCAGGGAGGCTCACAGACCTCACCACCCCCACAAAATCCTTCCGAAACACCACCTCTCATGCAATAAACACGGGCACAGAGATGCGAGACTGCCACCTACGACTACAGCAGCCTCACACCAACGCTCTTCCCTGCTGGGAGGATCAATCCTGTCCCGGTTCAGGGGCTCTATCTTCTCAACCATCAGAGCAGAGAGGTTTTATCCCTGCTTTGCAGATGAGGACACGAAGCAAGAGGCGGACTGGAGCAGGAGCATGAGGTGGTCTCCGGAAACCAAGCTCATGGTCTCTCTGAGATTCACATGAGCTCATATCTTTGCCACTACAGGAGAGAGATTTTTGTTGGGTTTTTTTTTTATTATTATTTAAAACCCTAAACTGCAGAGGCACAGCTCTGCTTCTTATTCAAGCCTGCTTTCTCTTAACACAGCCCCAGCTCCATAAAGCATTTCCCAACCAGAAACAGCGGTCTTAAATTCTTCATGAACAGCGGTTAGTCTCGCCACAATTTTTATTGCACATCATGAATTTTAATAGAAATCCACACGAACCCAATCGCTCAGCACCAAGGCATCAAGACAGGCGGGGTTTGTACAAGGTGAGAGGCGCTACTGGTTTTTAAACAGAGTCACAGCAAATAGTTGTGGTGGATGAGGGAGAGCCCGACGGAGCTGCTTCCACCCACGGAGAGCATGGAGCTGCCTGCAACTTAGAAATCATCTTGGTCAGACCCTGCATCAGAGCAGGATTTCCTGACGTGGGTGCTCTGTAAAGCTAAACCAGCCCCCAAAAAACCACCCCAAAAACCCAAAATAGAACCGGTGAACCCGCCCACTCCCACCTGACAGCAGCACTTCCCACCCCATCCCTCCACCCACCCACGCACAGGAGATGACCCCACACACCAGCAGCCCCCCCACCGTTAACGCCACCCCTGGATAAGCAAGGTAAGAAGCCCCAAACACAGACCCCAAACCAGCCCAGAGATATCAGAGATTTCTGGCTTAAACGATCCTTCTGGCGTCGCCAAGGGGGTTCTCTGTTGTGGCTTTGGAAGCAATTACACCAATCACTCTGCTTTCTCTTTACATCCGTCTCAAAAATGTCCCCCTGTCCCCCCCCCTTTACAGATGTCAGTGCTGACACAACCCAGATCCCTGCCTTCCCACATGGAACAGTTTAGGGATTGACCCTCTGGTTTCAGCACCTCTGGAAGCCCAAGAAATTAAATTAAACTCCTCTAACACATCCTTGGCATCTTCCCCCCCAAGGTTAAAACAAACAAATAATAAACAAAACTAAACACTTTCATTTGCCAGAAGGAAAAGCAACCCCTACTAATGCTCAGCATGGAGAGGAGTGGGTGATGTGATGGATGGACAGTTGGTTCAGTGCAGGGTTTCCCATTTCCAGGAACGGGCTCCCTCATAGGCGTGCTGAAGGTTGCAGTCTTATTGGCAGCTTTTCTGCAACACCAAAAACCCCAGACTGATGGTTGGAAGTGATCTATTTTGGGGAAACGAGCAGAACGATGTCCAGAGCACCCTCTCTCCGCAGAAAGGGCAGCAGAGAGGGATTTTTCCCTAAAATCTTTTGGGAGCAAGGTGCTGCAAGATTTTGCAATCAATGGCACACTTATGGGCAAAGCCATGTGTCACGTGAAATAAGGCTGGAAGGAGGAGGCAGCAGCATTACTAAGAAGCCCCAGAAGAGACAGACCCCACCGGAAAGGCCTCTCTAGCAGGAAGTTGTTGGTTCTCCTGGGCTGTCCCATACAGATACAGCAGCTCCTGGAGACATCGTGCTTCCAACAATGTGAACATTTGCAAAGCTAGTCTCAGGAAACTTGGCCAAAAATAGGAGACACATTGTGCTATCTGCAAGAGTCACAAGCCTTTGGCCCTCCTGAGCTCACACCACAGGACTCACATGGAGCAGCCTCTACTTCATTTACCAGCTTCCTCCATCCCACCACAGCAGAGCTGTCTCAGTGCTAAAAGCTCCTACTGATGCTGTTTGCTTTCGAAGATCCTCTGAGAGATGCTCTCATGGAAAACAGCTACCATCTTGCCCTCAGTGTGGTAGCAAACAAACTGTGGAGGTGTGAGTGCATCCAAGTCTCACCAGGGCATGGGGGAACCCACAGCTCTCGAGTCACTGAGGTTTCTGACCTGCAAGACAATGCACCTCGCTCACCTACCGCTCAAAATAGGTTATAAGCCACACATGGAAGGATTCAACACTACCAGAAATGCTGGTTTCAGCAAGTTTCTATTGCCTGTGACCTTAAACACCAACACTGTTCATATGCAGCAGCTCATGCCCTTAAGCAAACCTTTGCCAGACCTGTTCCCATCACACTCAGCCCCCAAAGGCAAATGCTTCCCACATCTGGGTAAAGACCACTCAGCTCTAAGCTGATGGTTAAGATATTTATGTGGCAGCCAGATCAACACAGCACAGACAGCTTCAAGGGACTTAGGGCTTGTGAGAGTTTAGCAGAGATGCCAACAGCAGATGGCAGGTAACAGGAGAAGCCCCTTGCCCTTGATGGCAAGGCTTTGAGCACCCTCCTTGCACGGTGTGCTGCTTCTCCTGGAGACCATCACCACATCCTCCCCTTCCCATCCAGGAATGGCAACCTGGACTTCATTATTGGGCAGCTGTGAACTTCTGCTCAAATTTAGCTTGCTGAGATGCTGTGAGTGACTCAAGAGAAGATCCTGATGCTGCAGTAGCTGGCACATTGACCCAAGGTTGTATTATTCAGTGCATGCTCACACTTAGCCTCCAGTTTTCAGCAGCAAATCTGCTCAGATCCCAGTTCTCAACACCGGGGAAGTGCTTCTCTAAGTGTTTTGACTTTGTCAAGGCGACCGTTCCAGGGGGCCATTATCTGCTCCAGCCTGTTCAGCTGCCCCAGCCGAGCAAGTCCCAGCAGCACTGGGCTCCAACAAGCCCTGGACACTGGGGGACTCCTTCCTCCAGCCAGTCAGCTCAAACACAGCAGCTTTCAAGCTGCTTTAATTGACATTGGAGTCTATGCCAACCTCCAGCTGTGCCTGGGCTTTGAGAAGATGACGGCCACCTTGTGTGCCTGGGTATGGGCTTCCCCCCGCGCTACAGTCACTTGTTTGTTTTATGCATGTACAGTCATACCCAGGCAACCAGTTGGTGGAGGGAGCTTTTCTGCTGAAAAACTGCTTTGTATCGGTCTGCATCCCTTCTGCACACACAACGCTGGGGAGACAGGAACCCCTGCAGAAAGGCTGCCTTGACACCAGGCAGATACTGGTGCTCTAGCGATGGCAGAGCATCCTTGTGGGATCAGCGTGCCCGGGGCAAGCACTGCTGGGAGATCTCCCGCAATGAAGGCTTCCTGTATTCCTACAAACCATTTTATTCACGCACGATGGAGTGTCATAAATAATTATGAGCAGGCTGTGCTCCCGGAGAACTGAGCGCAGCACATTCTGCCAGGCGTTCATCTCTCTTACTAAGGGCCAGCAGGAACTGTGCAGGCAGCATCTTCATTCAAGCAAGATCCGAGGAGAAGAGCTCCCTCATCTACCATGTCTGGAAGACACAGGGACTGTGGCTTTCTCTAAAAATAGGAGAAGGGGGGAGGTCAAATCCTTCAAAAAACAATTATGTGCCTAATTCCCTTCAGAGCAAAGTGAGCCACAGGATGGGGGTCCTGGTCAAGAGATAGTAAATCTTGCTGCCAGCAGGTTTTGAGCCATCTTCCTGGAAACATCACCTGTCTCCTCTTGCTGTCACTGTTGATATTAATTCTGAATTGAGACGGACCCTGTGCTTGTTAGCAGCAGCATCAGACTGGGGGGGCTGAGGTTTATGATTGTCACAACAGAGAAAGGCAAATCCTCTGCAATACCTCCCTTTAATTGATAGCAGGAACAGGCTTGCCCAATTGCTTTGACCTTTGGTCGGTAAGCCTTCCACTCACCAGGCTGGACTTCAAGAGGGGGAGATCCATCCACAAGCCCAATTTATTCCTTACACATTTCCTGCTGTTCCATTTCCCTGCCTGGGAGCAAGACCCAGGAAAAATGAACTATTTCCGCAGGCTTTTCCTAACCAAACGCAGAGGTGGAAAGACCTGCAGAAACAGAACTGAGCCCAGGTACTGGGCTGTCTCTGCCACACTGAACAGATTGGAGGAGCTGCTTCTCTCTGACACTTACTAGTTTGTAGCTTTGAGCCAGTCTAAAAGCCCTACAAAGCGGCCCTGGGAATGCTACAGGGCTTTTGTTGTATGAAAGATTTGTTTCTAATCAAAAGAGTGCATCCATGGCCTGGGACACTGCTCAGGGGGTACCATGTGCATGCTGCTAAGTGAGTGCTAACATTGGGTGGGCTGTTCATTGAAAATACAGGTGGAGACAAAGAGACAAGGCATTTTGTCAGGTAGAAGGTGTTTGGGCACAGTGTGATCTCTCATTGTGTTCCATGGCAGCCACGGAACGTGGTGGAGAGCGGGGCTGCAGGAGGGGAGCAGTGTGGGCAGCATCCTGGCTGGCACCCAGAGCCCCCCAGAGCCTCCCAAAACCCAGCAGATCACTGTGTGCTGGCTGAGAATACCTCTCCCATGGGAGATCTCACAGCTTTCCCTTTGCCCATTGGCACCTCAGCTGGGTCAGGTGCAAGAGGAGATGCTAAGGGACATGGCCTTAACTAGAAGCTATAGGTAAAGTCAACCTTGCTAAAAAATCCCCGTCTTCACTCCTACAGCTGAGCCCACTGCACAAAACCTGGGCGCTGACCGAGTCCGAATGAACACCTGAACTAACAGGCCACGTGGCAAAAGGGCTGGAGAACTGCTGCCGTTCAAACAATTTTCCATCCCTTCCTAAATTAATCCCCCCCTATTTTAAGGGGTCCACAACATCTGACAAGGAAATATTTATCAGAGGAAGGAGGGAAGCAGCCTACGTTTGCACCACTGCTCCTTAGGGTCACTCAGGAGACGCAGACCCCGACTCCCAACAAGGGATGCTACCACCTCCCTTTGGGGTCACAGACACCCCAGGAGGGCTGTGGGGTCCCCGAGATGGAGTTTTTCCCTAAGAAAAAGCCTCTTA
This sequence comes from Limnodromus scolopaceus, assembly GCA_028565335.1. NCBI lineage: Eukaryota > Metazoa > Chordata > Aves > Charadriiformes > Scolopacidae > Limnodromus > Limnodromus scolopaceus. Next base: position 9,486,568 of record JAOXNO010000007.1, read on the forward strand.
CAGATCCAGGCAGAGCCAGGATCCCATGCTGCTGAGTCCCCGAGGGGCCCTGGCTGAGCTCTGTTCTGAGCAGGCAGGGTGGCAGCACAGACGGACAGACAGTGCGCCCTGGACGGGACTCAGGACACCTCACACCCTCGCTCTGCTGCCGAATCCGTGTGTGGCTTTGCCAGAGTTGGTTTTTCAACCCCCCCCTCTCCCTGGCCCTTTCCCCGCAGGATGAGAGGCAGAAAGGGGGATCCTGTGTCCCACACCCACGGGAGGATGCTCCGCGGAGCCAGGCGGGCCCAAGGCTGAGCTCCTGCCGCCATCTAGGGGTGCTCCAGGGAACAGCCGGGCCACCCCCCCTCAGCAGCATCTCCCCGGCTCGGCCCTGCCTGGCAGAGCTGAGCCCTGCTCTGCCCCTCACAGCTCCCCCTGCCAAAGCCACCCCGGGGGAGCTTTCGGTTCCTCTCAGTGCTCCAGATTATCTGCTTGCAGGAGTTTTCAGACTTATTTTCCTGACCCAGATCAGCTCTCGCTTTCTCCTCGTTTCCAGGCTCTCTCAGGGCACCTGCACCGGCTCTGGTATCACTGAGGATTTCATAGAATCACCAAATCGTCCAGGTTGGAAGGTGCCTTTGATAGAGTCCAACCATCAACCCAGTGCTGCCAAAACCACCGTGTCCCTCAGCACCCCCTCTGCCCCTCTTTTAAACATCTCCAGGGATGGTGGCTCCACCACTTCCCTGAGCAGCTTGTTCCAATGCTTAACAGCCCTTCATGTGAAGAAATTTTTCTTAATATCCATCCTAAACCTCCCCTGGCACAACTTGAGGCCGTTTCCTCTTGTCCCATCACCTGTTCCTTGGGAGAAG
>JAOXNO010000007.1:9488294-9498765 GCA_028565335.1 Limnodromus scolopaceus
GTCTCCCCTCAGCCTCCTTTTCTCCAGGCTGAACACCCCCAGCTCCCTCAGCCGCTCCTCACAAGACTTGTGCTCCCTCACCAGCTCCGTTGCCCTTCTCTGGACACACTTCCTTAGAAATTTTAATTTTCGAGCTGTTTGGTCCCTCGAGCCTTAACGACCACAACCAGGTTTTCAGGAGGGCAAGGCTTAAAGGGGTCAGGGGCAAGTTCAGCCACTGCCATTGCTCTGAGGCCTGTAGCGAGCCCTAAACCCACTAGCCATGGCCTCCTAAACAACTTTGAGCTCACTCTGAAGCCCATTTTTGCCCCACAACAGCAAAAGCACCACTGGAGACACCCCTGCAGCCCCCACACAACCCTCCCCGCCGGCCAGGACTCACCAAGGCTGGAGGAATCCAGTAGCTCCAGTGCAGCCAGTTCACGTCCAAGCAGCTACTCCTATCATGCTGAACCATCGCACCCAAAACATCGATTTACTACCTGAAATACCTCTCCAGTGTCCCCCGGGGAGACAAGTCACCTCGTTGGTCGGGGAGCAGTAGGGAGTGCCGGGTGGTGGCTACCACAGCCCCCATGGCCCAGCTGAGGAGCAATCAGGGGTGATTGGCCTCTGCTGTGGGCAATCACCAGGCTCCATCCCACAGCCTTCTCCAGCTCTAGCTAAATACCGCAGCAAAGCCCACCTGGCTGTCTCTTGGCGGCATGTAATTGCTTGTAAAAAGGGTAAACACCCACCTGGGACCTTCCAAAACAAAGCAGGCAGGAACCAGGCCCCAGCGGCTCAGCCACCGCTCCTGCCGAAGGAAGGAAAGGGTGAGAGCCCAGGGGAAAAAAGAATTAAACCCTGGGGTGACAATCCTGCCTGGGGTACTGAGCTGTGGTGAGAGCTGCTGGGAGGAGATATACATAGCCACGGCCCCATCTATGCGTCACAAAATCACATTTCTTACCCACTTGTGCCTGCTAGAAGGTGTTAAATTTGTTCATGGAGGGCTCTGGGGTGAAATGGGTGCAAGGACATAATGGGCGTACCCATGTTTCAGTCACTCACCTTGCTCTTGCTCCTGGGCTCTCACCCTTTCCTTCAGACACAACAACTCCATGGGGTGATTTATACCAAGCCCACAGAGAGGACACTGCCATCTTCCTCGCTCTAAAGCCCCCAAGATAGAGGTCATTACCAGAAGTGATCTTTTCAAAGGATAAATGCTGATGTAGTATATTGTGAAACGTTTTATTCACAAACATTAGCAAGCTCTATGAAAAAGCTGGTCTGTGGATTGCCCTACTCTTTTGTTTGTAGCCACAGATTAAATCTTACGTTGTTATTTATTTCATTGAGGTGCAAGAATCGCATTGCAAGGAGCTAACAACAGAGATAGCACAAGCAAATAAATCCGTGCTCAGGTCCCCAACTGTTTCCTTAACATTCTATAAAGAAACACCTGCAAGAGGTAAATGGGGAATATTGGTTCTGCCAGGAAGCCTTGCAGGTTGGGACACAGCCCCCCCCCTTCCTGTAGCAGCGGGGTCGATCAGATGCGTTTTCTAGCCAAGGATAAGTTATTTCTATCAGTAAAGGTCATAGCACTTAGCTGAGCTGTAAAAGCCCTTTATAAAGGAGAAACTGAGACCTACAAACACAAAGGGCTGTCCGAGTCACCCAGCGAGGTGCCAGATCTCCTGAGAGCCCGTGCAGAGCGCCGAGGGACAGGGACACAGCTTGGCACCGGTGCTGAAGGAAGGTCCGAACCCCGTGAGCTCCCACCTTGCTTCTCAGCAGCGCTGCTGCTTATTTCCCTGAGCCCAGGGTTCACAGACACCCCCAAGTCAGCGCCCAGGCTGCTGGTGAGAAGTTGGCAGGAGCTCGCAGGGAGGACACCCCGTTAATGGAGGCCAAAAAAAGGGCAACCTCTCGGGGATCTTCCAGGAGGACACTTGTGGGGCTCAGAAAGCAGAATTTTGAGAGTCATGGGATTAGCTGGGTAACAGCAGGCAAACAAGTGGCAAGAGTTTAACAGAAACATGGGCTGCTACCTTTAGCTACAGCTTGATTTTCTCACTCCGCCAGGCAACTCACCATCAGCAAAATTTTGATTAGAGCTGGAGGGAAGAGAAGAGGAGAATTTACAATCCAAATTTCAGCAGCTGCCAGCATACTCATTCACGTGAACTTTTCAGAACAACATTTCTTTGAAACTCTCTGTTTTAAAAAGAAGGCTGAAGCAATTTGCTTGTGCACAAAGCAGGCGCTGCTGCGAGAAGACAGATGCTGTTCCTCATTTTCAGCAATACTTTCACGTAATACCAAAATATTTGGCACAAAGCACCCGATTAAAGACATGCCATCACTGATGGCAGATGGTATTTCTCATCCCAATCCGTAGCCGCCTGCTAACGTTAGATGTAATCTGATTACAAACACAGCGCGTGCATTTTTTCCAGATGAGCAAGCTTTACATAAGTTTTCACTGCCCTTATTTTAGTTTGTTAACAAACATCCATCCTTATGAGCAAACAGCCTGATTACAGTGTTACCAAATGAATCCCTGCTGCTCCCCTCAGCCTTCCAGCACCTGGGAATAACAGCAAAACGGCCTTTTTCCCCCCACATATTGCACCACCTCCTTAAAACACCTAGATTTAAGTTGCTCATACTCTCAGGAGCCGGGGGGGAGCCTTGAAAGAACCCAATTTAAGGCCGTGGCACTAAATTACAGCAAGACTTTCCCTATGTAAGAGTCTTGGGAAATATTCCAGGCAGCAGGTCTTACCTTTACTTTAGATCAAAATGAATTCAATCACATATTGATTTGCCGAGCACTTTTGCTCCAGTGGGAACTCACCACAGATTTTCCTGTAAGTTTACTCAAGCGTGACTCTATGCAGCAAGAGCTACAAAAAGCAGGATTTTCTTCAAGGAAGTTGCACGTCTATAAAACTCATCGAACAAAGCCGTGCACTTGCCAAATAGCGGCTGCTCGAGTTATGAAAGAGAGTTTGTTTAACAGAAAACAAGTGAATACGTGTCCCACTGCCTTTCTCTTCCTCGTCGCTGGCCGAGGGACAGGATTCAGCGGAGGCCGGAGGCGGCTGCTTTGCAAAGCACTGAGAGACGTTCGAGTCCATGCAAACACGGGGCGTTAATTAATGCTCATTCCGGGCAGATGTTTCAGAACCAGTGAATTTCTTATAGCCACAACAAGGGGGTTTGTAAAAAAAATATTCTACCAAAATCAACTTTTTTCTACTCATTTTCTACTCCAGGCACCATCCCTGGAGGTACTTAAAAGACAGGCTGACATAGAGCTTAGCGACATGGTTTACCGATGTTTTTTTTAACCAGAGTTAGGTTGATGGTTGGACTAGACGATCTTAAAGGTCTCTTCCAACGTAGACAATTCTATGGTTCTAATTCTCAGAGTCCCTCTTCTCCAGTAAAAATTATAAACCAACGTCACAGATTTGCTTGTAAAACAACGCTCCCGTTCGCCACCGGATCTGAATAGGCACCGTTTGGATGCTTTGAACTCTGCTCTTCAGAAAAGCCAGACAGACTGACTGCCTTGTGCTTGTCAAATACGCGGTGCCCAGCTTTTAACAAGCTTCCAAGAACAAAACGAAGTAAGTTTTCCCTACGCTCTCAAGCACTGAAAAAACACAGGTCCAACTTGTTCCCGCTGCACAGTAACTAGAATTTAACAAGTTCCATCATCTTGATTTCAACAGCCATCCATACAGTCCTCCAACCATCTCCAGCCACCTGCAGATGCTGAAACGCTCAGCAGCTGGTCTTGGCTCAGCAGAGTAAGTCACACAGTGAGGAGGCAGCGGAGACCACCCTTGATGATCATCATCAGGCAACAGCAGCAAGAGAGATAGGTCTTGGTCACAAATTCTGCATTTCTCATGGCGAGCACCAGCCACATCCCCCACCCCAGGATACTCAGTGGACTTGGCAGCGTTAGGTTTATGATCAGACTCAATGATCTTAAAGGTCTTTTCAAACCTGACTGATTCTACGATTCTATATGTAAAAGTCCACGTAAGGTACTCACTGCACCATTGGTACACAAAGGCTTTGAAATTCCAATCTACTGCAGACTTTTGAGTCCTAATTTCCTCTGACGTTCCATAAAACACAGGTGATTTATGAAACCTCCACAGCAACTGGGCAGTAGAAATGAAGACAACAGAATAAACTTCATCGTTTTTATTCTGCAAAGCAATATGCACATCTTACAAACACAAAATTAATCTAGGAGAGAAATGTCATTTCCAAATCAGCTATTAACCATCATGCAACAAGACAAGTGAAATGTAAGAACAAAATAAACCAAAACAAAAAGCCATCTTAACCCTACAATCACCTGCAGAGGGTTGAAAACCAAGGCTCAGATTTTCTATGTAATGCCAAAGAAAAAATGCAAAAGAAAATGGCAGCTTTCTAAGAACAAGAAAACACGTACAAATAGAATCAAAACTGATTCAAGTCATAGTTAAAAAGAAAAAGAAAACAAAAAAGGAAAGATCAATATGATCTGAACTTTAATATTAAGTTTTTACTCTTCTGTTTGGCTGCATTTAACTTTTGTACATCGCGCCTAGGAACAATCCAATATTCCTCAGTATTACAGCATTCCAACCCGATGGACACCCTCACCTCTCTGCTGCAATACAGGGGTGCAAAGGGATAAACTAAGGCCAAAAAAATACAACTATCTGACATCTCCCCGTTTGTGGGTTGCAATCTTAGTATTTCTGGGTACTTCAGTACAGCGGGCGATAAACTGCAATGCAAGCTCCTCTAATTACCAAAGAGCAAAACCAGATTAAAGAAAATTCTGTTTTCCCCAACAGACCAAATTCCAGTTAGAAAACTTGGAGTTTGATTTTTAATTTGCTGAAACAGAAAGGACTTGGCTTTGCTTTTTTTTCAAAGGAGTCGCGTTACGTTGGGTGTTTTCTAGATATTTCCAGAATTTGCAACACCACCCCGGATCTGCTTCCTATTCCCGCCTTTGGTCCCCAGATCAAGCCACCCTCGTAGGCAACTCTAGAAGTCAGAATTCGTGCAGAAGGCTGGGTTTGTGTGAATTAGGAACAGTTTGGACAGTTTCCATGAGAAGCCATCTACCTGTTTTGACTTCACCGACTGATCCCAGCGAAGCAGCATCAGCCCATAGCAGCATCAGGAGAAAACTGGAAGCTTCATTTTACCCCTCGACTTCAAACTAGGCCACCTCTAAAGCTTTGCCTTAACATCCCCGGAGAAAAACACTTGTTAGTTAACACCACTTAAGTAACTGAAATTCTACAAAGGAAACCATGTTCTGAAGAAAAGTGTGACTATTTTGCTTAAAGACTTGTGAACTTACTGAAGTGCCACACACACAGACCAGCAGGGTACCACTCCATAGCGTCTATAGGTAATAAACTAAGAATCTTATGCCAGCATAACTGAGACTCTGAGATTTTGACTTGGGTTTCTTCTTTTGTGTAGTTTAGAGCAAAAGGGGGGAGGGGAAAAAAGCTTGTGTGTTATGTATACAGTTATACTACCCGACAAGAAAGCTGAAAGACAAGATGAAAGGTCAATTAAGGCAACCAGTGAGATTTTAAAAGCAGTGGTGGAAATGTCTGCAGGAAAACCCCGACTCCTGAAAATTAAGGAGGCTACTGAGTAAGAAGCCAGAAAGAAACAGCGAAAGCCAGAATGGGAAAGGGAGAAATGCACAGAATAAGCCATCTGATTTAAGAATGGACACAGAGAACAGTGTGTGTTTTACTGTGTGATTTCTTTGACCTTAATCACCACAGCCCTAGTTCTCTCCCCGTCATTCTCCCCTGAGCGGCCAACATTAAATGGAAATCGGACAAAGCTAATAAAAGTGTCATTTTCAGCTGCCCTTCAGAGATGGATGGAGAGTCCCAAAGTGAAGCTCTATAACAGACTATGGGATTTCTTTTCCTTTCATTATTTGCACTTGCCCAAGGCTGTGCAGAGCCCCAATAGACTGTTAATACAATACATCTTTTTATAAAGTTTCACTTTCTAAAAAAAAAACCCCAAAACCCAAAAAAAGTTTACAGAAAGCTGCTCTGCAGCAAAGATTCACAATCCTGGTTTGAAGGCTGCAGATGGGAGGCCAAGTGGAAAGCTTTCCAGATAGTCTCTATGCTGACTGATTCTCTGGCATTCAGCAAGCCAAATGGAAAAAAAAAAATCAAAATCAAACTTAGCACTTTTCAATAAGAAACATTTTAAAATGGGACTTCACTTCTTTTTTTGTTTTTACTATGAATAAAAGCACAAGTTCTTCCTAAATACAGCACTATTAAAATGTGACTATGTATTTCTTTTTCCAAAAAAATCTAAAATGTTGATATCTTTTCTTGCAAGCAAGGAGCAAATGGAAGAAAGTATTAGGCCACACAAATACACATTTAATTCATGTAGTAGATTGGTGGCTTTGGAAATGCAGTATTATATCAAAGGTGCATACTGTTTCAAACACACTGTACATATCATTGGGCAAAAAAAACAAAGATCTGTTGGTTTGTTTGAGACACTTGCAAAGGCATCTTAACCTGCCCAGATGCAGCTAGACAAAAATATCTTGCTCTGACTATATGTAGCCATATCACTAAACATATCTACACAAACATTCGGCTATGTCCACAGGTAAAGACTGAAAGTTTCCCGCCGCACTACAATGCGGAACAAGTGCATCATCTGACCTATTCTGAATATACTTTTATAAATATGTACAAATCAATTACAGGCACTTGAAATGTCTTTGGTTGGAATAAACCAACATTGCAAGATAATGTATTCACAGAGTGTTAAGACCCATTCTGGGTTCAGCAGGCAATGATTACGGTTCTCAGTCATTGTCAGTACAAGGAGAGGATGGATTATGCTTCTGACAAAGCAACCTAAACAAAAGAAAAAGAAAACATTTCATTAAAGTCAAATTCTTAATCCTGTAACAGTGACATTACTTATCTCCAGGCAGTTGGGCATATCTGTCCTTGCTTTTTCAAAGAGCCTTGAAAAGTCTAACTTGGAAAGGAAATCAAAGTAAGCCTGAGTGTGCCCTGTACTTAGCATAATCAATTTAAAAATAAATAAATAAAAATAAAACCCAAAACACTCAAACGAGCTTATGCTACAAAATATCATTAAGATCAAAAGGTGCTAACATTACCTTCCTACTTCACAATTAAATATATTCATATTGAAGCAAAGTGCAGGTCTCCGATTGCATCAAGTACTGACTGTTTCAATAGCTTTGTCACTTTTTAAACTTAATTTTGATTAACAACCATTAGAATTACAGATCATGTTTTATTCAAAGTTTTCAGTCTGTTGCGATAAAAGATAAATAAAACTACTCAATGCTTCATACAAAATGGTGCAAATAACATCAGAATTGTGGCAGAAGAGTTATGTTATGGCACTTACTGACCTGCAATAATCCACTCCTGTAGGAGAGACATCTAACTCTGAGGATCTACAGAGCACGTGTATGTATTCTGTAGCACCAATCTGTACAATGAAACACCCATGTCCCTCTGAAAGGGAGTTAAATCTACATCTCCAGAGATAATAAAAATCAGTCTGTACTAGGTATGGAAGGAGGTTTCCTACGTTTGATCAGAGTCAATATTGTGTTATTACACACTCACCTTTTCAGAGCAGAACTCTGTATTGCTTTGCCTCAGTTTGCTTGGTCTGCCTTTAATAACTGCATAGCAGAACATCGTAATCACCATCACAAAAAGAAAGTAACTGGTATGCATGAGATGCAGGTTTATTAGAGAGCGATCATCCTGCACAGAGAATTAAAACCATTCAGTGACAATGCACCAATAGTTGGCGTTTTATATTAAAGCAATAATTATCAGATCAGCACAGAAATTACTTAATGAATCAACTTTCCCCCCTTTGTGCAGCTGCCTAGTAATGAAAGCCATTCCTAATTGTGGCACATAAAGAGCCAAAACCTTCCTCATGTTAAAAATTTGTACTAGAGATCTCTTCCCATACACTGACAGTGTCTTTTGTCAAACAATTTCAAAATATAAATGTTAGTTATCAAAAGCTGTGACATTACATGAAGACCATCATGCCCATCAGGGAACTCCACCTCAACCCTTGCACTACGTAATAACCCAGCACTGAATAGGACTATTTTAGGACATGAACAGAAATATATTCATTTAAACAAGAGCAAAGCATTTATTCAACATAACATATAAAAACACTGTGGCACTTACATCTGGAACTATAACAGTTAGTTTGGGGTTTAAAGCATGATACACTTTTCCGATTGCTCCTTTGTAACACCAGAAGGGGTTATAATCTTGTGCATATTTTGTGTTAGAGTCCCTTGCTGTGGTAAAGATCTTGTACCAAAGTGTAGCATTGCTGTACGTCTCGGGAACACAATGTGGTGGTTGACTGTAGAAAATCAGAAATAATTAGCACCTCAATTGCCATTCTCCACGTTCAGTAAGGAGAACTTTCAGAACTGAGTCAAGCCCAGCCTCCTCAACAGCAGCACGGTTTTATTTTGGACCTCCCAAAACAACAAAACCCCCAAAGCTTAACCGTAAGGGTGTATAAAAAACCGCTTATGATTCTTACACTAAGATTAGCATTTAACTGCATGTTGTTCCAGTAAGTTAACATCCCACAGGTGAATTAGAAAAACACTGGTTTTCATAAGGCTTCACAGAGCCATGCGAATCTAACCGGTGGTTCTCCAGGGTATATTAAATAGTGTCAGAGAGTCTAGAGAAGACAAAGGGAAACTATTCTGATGAAAGGTCTGTACCTGCTGGGACATGGCAGCAAAGCAGCATTCGGCTTACGCTGATCTCTCAGCAGGGAAGAGGATAAGAACCTCAGTGTCAAGCCTCAGCTCTCACACAAGATAGTGAAACTAAATTATAGGGTATCTTTCTTAAACATTCACAGATCCTTTTGCTCCTAGTGAAGTTTAAATCACAGGTAACATAGAGTCATAGCATGTCCAAAGGCAGGTAGGGATTATAGTTCAAAACACCCATATTAAAATCTAGCCTTGCTAGAAGACAGCAAAAGTCTTAAGACTCTTACTTAAGACTTAAGGGTTTTCACTGTGGGGGAAGGCAGGCAGGTACGCAATTTCCACGTTCATCAAAAAGAAACAACCTCGGAGAACCAGCTGAGGAATTAATCACCCAGTAACCAGTCTATGAAGGAGTGTTTGAAATGCACTTACACTGTGACAGGAAAGACATTGCTGGCTGCTGTCACAGTCATGCAGGTTGTAAACACGACCTGCTCGCAGTGGCCATGAAGAACGCAGTCGTCTGAATTCCAGGCAGCTGGCAGGGTGAAGGTAATATTTATTTCCTCGTGGGATTCCCTGCCTTTGAGAGAGAGAGAAGGAAAGCTGGTTTTTGTCCACAAAAGTATCTGAGCAACAATCACTAGGATAAGAACAACACGAACCATCACCCTGACCTTTGAAGTCATCCAGGATCTTTACTATTAACAAAGAGAGCAAAAAGAAAGTCAAAAACCAAATCAAACCACAAAATCCCCAGGTGCTGCTCTTTCTAATCTCTCCCACCCCCAGAAGAAGTGGGGTGATTAGACTTCTTTCAGAAATCAAAAACTCACTATTTATAAGTGAAATCATGCATGTTCACAGAACTTCATTAGAAAGTAAAATCAGATCTTTAGCCTTTCTCCTCCCAAAGACTTTGTTCCACATTTGCTTTTCCTGACACTTACTTTTCAAATTTGAGATATTTGTGTAGACAAAATGGTACTAACAGATATTGAACTGCAGATTAAGTAGTGTATGTTAACTCCATGTGGATATATTTATATAAATAATAAACCCAGGCTACTGGAAATGGAACTTGCATTTGATAGCTCTTAAAGCAGTAACAAAATAACAACATAAAATACAGTAATAGAGATTTACAGCTATGGTAAATGTCTCTTTCAGGTTCAAGAAACCTTCAGGCATTATTATAAAATGCAGCCCTGGCTAAAAGCTAAAATTAAATTAGGTTCTCTTATCAATTCCTACTCATTTCCTACAATCTTCTGTCAAAACTTACTGGCAGGGCAGCCACGCAGCAGATCAGTCTCTTCACACCACAGAAATTGTAACCATCTTATTTGATGCTGTTTGCAACATTAAAGATTATTCATGTACACATTTAGCTTTCGCTACTTGGAATTTTGTTGGCTTAAAAATTACCTTCCATTGTCATTAGGTTAATCATTTAAAAGAGAAAAGCCTAATCTTGCAAACATGCAGGTTTTTTTCCATTCTGAATGCGGGGAAAAGTTTTCCCAGCAAACAAGTGAAGGGCTTTACATAGGAAAGATGATTCAAGGATTGGAGCATCTCCCTTATGAAGAAAGGCTGAGAGAGCTGGGACTCTTTAGCCTGGAGAAG
>JAOXNO010000007.1:9498865-9509235 GCA_028565335.1 Limnodromus scolopaceus
CTTCAGCAGGGGAGTTGGACTAGATGATCTCTATGGTCCCTTCCAACTCTAAAAATTCAGTGAAAATTCAGTGAAACGTACACATTCACAACAAATCTGGAAACACATATATGTTCTAAGCAAAAGATTTAGCTCACCAACAATAAGCTGGTGAATTTTTATTTGATTACATAGTTACCACTCAAATTTATAAAGGCCAAGTCTTGCATACCTGAGAGTCCAATCTGGTGTCCAAAAATTGTGGAACTTAGATGTGTGACGTTGCGGGAATATCCACCAAACGGTCTGAGCGGGTCCAGCGTCAGCGTGATTGTAACAGAGATGTTTATTGGACCAGAGTCCTCAAGAGTCTGTGGAGACTGTGTAGAAGATCTCGCCTGTCCGCTCGTCACCGTACTTTCTGGAGTGGTGGTATCATTGATGAGATGCTTTAAGGTTTCATTCTCAGATATACAGAAGTCCAAATCATTAAACCTCAGGAGGAAGGTATTCCAGTCCTTAAAACAAAGGTGAAGATTTCAGCCAGATTAGCAAGTTAACTGTTGGCTGCCGCTTCTCCGGAGCGGTGCGGACCTTGATGTGCACCAGCCTGCCAGCAGTTCCAAGCCATTTAACAAAAATTACATGGCTCAAAAAGCAAGCACAAACACTGCCGTGGCTATCCAAACAAGGGGGTGAGTTGTTTGCACAAGTTAGATGTGTTCAGTCCCAGCCACCGCCTGACCACTGCTCAGCACAGAGGAGAATACCCTCCTCTAAACTACAGAAGGGGACGAGCGGTTTCTAGCAAAGCTTCCCTCATTGCAGAACAGTACTACTAGGTAAGAAGTTTCACAAGCAAACGAGCTGACACAGCAGAGTAAGAAAAAGAAAGGCTTCCAGCCATAGTAGGGAAGATTCAAGTCAGATGATTCGCCCTCATCCTTGAAATAAAACAAAGCCTATTCAAACATTGGCACCCATAGCCTCTTTCCTTATGAAATTAGAGGCAAGTGTAAGTGAAGAAAATCTCCCATAAGACTGGACACTTCCATGAGGGAAAAAAAAAAAAAGTCCTTAGCTTTTTTGGGGAGAAAAACCCCATGCTCATTAGCTTTTTTTTGGGGGAGGAAGCCCCACACTCATTAGCTTTTTTGGGGGAAAAAAAACCTCATTAGCTTTGGGTATGTTTTTTATCTTAGCATTCCCACCATTTAGCTCAGGAACTTTTTGTGCCTACCTCTGTCATTTCTGGTGACTTGATCTCCTTGATTTTGAAGAAATAACCCAGTGTCAGAAAAGCTATTGCCATAGCGCTCACGCTGATCATAAAGACCACAAGCGGAGGTCGACTGCTGATGTAAACCTTCAGGTTCTCCAACAGGTTTATGTTGAACATTATTCTGATTGTTCACCTGAAAACAAAGAATTTCACATCGGTGACCGGGCTGTGTGTGTTACAGGGTGGGGGCTGGTAGATCATATAAGACAAAAATGTGGCGAAAAAAAATAATAAATGGAATCATACTAAAATGAGATTCAATTATATGGCTCTATACTGTTCACTGAACACAGACTCGGCGTGCCTGAAATGAAGCACAAATCAAAGCACGCTTGACTTCACCTTCTCAGCGCCTGAAACCGCCAGCAAGGAACAGATTTTAAGATATGAGGACAACTTCTAGCACAGCCAAATATCGCTGATAAGCAACAAACCCAGATCTTTTCCTTCCCCAAACACCTAGGCAGGATACACAGTGCTACACTTTAATTCCAGTAATACCGAAATTCATCAAATTACAGTGAGGATAGAGTGGTAATGCAGCCACAGATCAAACTTTGTACATCCTCACACATACTTTCAAAGCTGAGGCTGAAACCTTAAAGCTCCCCTTTTATCCTGTCCTTAGCCCCAAGGGACCAGACCTTCAAAACGGGATCCGAAAAGCAGCTTACATCATTTTAGGCTTATGCATCAAGAATCCTGCGGTTAGAAACATCTAACACCTGCACTAGGGTGGAGGCTGGAAGAATTCCTTCTTTTTTTGGTTCTTGCAGGATCTAGAGATCTTTTGCGAGAGTCTGTAAACAAAGAGAGGACCTTACAAATGCTGAGGCTATGTACTTGTCCTAATCTAAGGTACGTCACAGTGAATCATGAATTTTTCTCCAAAATACACTATTTTCTCTGATTCCCCTCCTGAATTTTCTTTTCATTAGCAGAGCAGAAAGAGCCAAACTCAGTTTACTGTATCAGCTCCTCCACCTCCGCTCACAACAAAACGCAAACAGTCCAGTGTTAAAGGGCAGCCTTGTGGCATGGACTTCAGAAGCTCTGCAAGGAAGGAGCTTCAAGCAAACCTCTTATCTTTATTTTACCTAAAACCCTGGTTGGAAAGGCTTTTAACACCAACTGAACTACTAAGGCAGTAACTCTTCCTACCAATGTGTTGCTTACCCCCAAAATTCATAGGAAAAGGCAAGCTTCAGGACTGGCATCTAAAGAGTTCAGGGCTGCGACGGGTAATGTTTGAGCATTTGTACAGATCTGGTAACATTTAATTAAGTCAGGGACTCAGCTCCCTGCAGGTCTGGGTGATTCCCATTGACTCTTATTACCAGCACACTTCGTTTAGAATCCATACGTAGCAGAGCTGGAGAGTGGGAAGCCCGAGGATGAGAGAGGGGCAGAGTTTTGAGAAAGAGGGCAAGGGAGAGAGTGATCTTTGATCTGATCTATTGATTTAAAAGAAAGCAGGAGAAGACAAAAGGTCAAGCTTCCAGACAAAGCCATTTTCAAATCCCACAATGTACAGTGATCACAGCTTTCTTGTGTACGCTCAGGATTTTACTGGCGGAAGAGCTTCTGTTCCTCTTAACAGAAGGAATACTCAAAAAACTTGCAAAACTGCCCCAGAGAGGGGAAATTCAACTCACTGAGAAGAGACCCGAGCTCCTGTGGCAATAACACAACACCGAGCTGTGCGCGCTGACTCTCCCCGTCTCCTCCACACACACCTACTTGCTCTCCTCGGCGAAAGCTGCTGAAACAGCGCTCACTCCGGAGCACAACATCACGGCCTGGGGTTACTATTTTGCACCATCAACCAATTTTCATCCACTCTGCAAAGACCAGGAAAGCCAGCAGGAACGACAGGGTGCTGCAAACCTCTTCACAAAAATACAGTGTGTTTCTGAGAGTGAACAGCACGACGCAGAGAAAGGATGGAGAGAAGGAGAAGAGAGGAAAGAAAAGGTGATTATAAATGTACACCTTACCAGAACTTCCATCTTTGCCCAAGACCAGCTGTCTGGTCAAAAAAAGGTGTCAGGAGAAGGCAGGAGTGAGATGGAAAGGGAGAACTGGTGTTGGTAGGGATCATGCTGGGTACGATCCACACTTCCGTATGTTTTGCCTCCTATCACTGGCAGCAAATTTCTTAAATGAGCCCTAGTTAAAGATCCCAAACGCTCCATCTCGAAACATCGGAGACGCATGTTGAGATGGAAAACGATCAAAAGATAAACCAAGAGCAGAGTTGTATTCGGTGCTCCCTTCTGAATTGCCTTTTGAAAATAACAACACAGACGTGGGCTTTATTACAGCACTTAATCAAAGCTGAATGTCACCCTCAGCACATACAATCCTGTGATCCCTTTTTCGAGGGGCTTCCAACAGCTCCATTAGCTGTGCTTGTTTACCACAGGGTCTAAAAATCAGCCATAAAACTGGATGCGCTGAAAAGCATACATATGACAATATTTGGGCTAATATTTTTACGTAAGAGATCACCAGCTTTTAAGTGCCGGTTGCTTAATGTGCTCCCATAACTCAACGGCTTTGAAAGCAATTAGAAAAATGCTATAAGCTGCAATTTCCGAAGTGTAATATGCCTTTTGAGCATTTATGAGAGAAAAGGGAACAACTGTGGATTTCAATACTAGAGCTGACATGAAAATAGCAATTGGGCACCGTTAGTGCAGACCAGAAGGAAGAAGAATGGTTCCACACTGCTGCCTGAAGAACTACCACTATTTTATGAAATAAAGTGCTTAAATAACATTCGTTATCAAAGAACTTGTGAAACAGATCAGCGCGCGCAAATCAAAATATACATTCCCACTAGATTTTAGGGGTTCAGTTAATGGCCCACACACTTCAGCCCCTCTGTTCTGTTAGGACCTGTTATAAAACACAACACCAACACTATTCTTCTACCGGCTCTGGTTACAACTAACAACTTCCTCTGCGTAAATGAATAACCTAGAGAACATAATTTAAACTTTTACTTCTTTTTCACACAGTTAAAAAAAGAAACCGAACGCTGTTACCTCCCGGCAGGTTCAGGAAAGCAAGATCAGATTTCACTTTTTAGCTAAATAAATAATTTAGAAAGCGGCTCTAATAACTGCCGCCTGCCTCGCTCCACTCCGGCTAAGCCTTTTAATCCTTGGGCAATAAAAAATCGCCCCAGTCAGCCTAACGAGCAGCTCAAGCGCAACGGGAAGAATGAAAACTGCCAGCCTGGAACATTGGCCACCAGCTCCAAAGCAATCGCCCGGTATCGAGGTGTGTAGACGTCAAGACAAAACGCCACGTTCAGGCAGAGTTACAGCTGACGGTCCTCATCGGGAAATGCTCGACCAGCCCTGGAGAGAGATTGTGCTCTTAAATCAGGCCCTACAAACCCCAGAAATTCTATTTAACAGTTAAAAAGAATGGTAGAAGATGGAAATACACAAGAGTTAATAAGTCAGAGTCCCTGGCAAAGACAGAATTGGGTAACCATCTAAAACGCAAGGAAATAGCCACTTATTCTACAATTTAGGGGAGTCTTCCTTCACAATAGCTCAAGAGTGAGTGAATGCAGTAACCTCAAAGAAGCAACATTTTTAAATCCTCCTTATTTGTACATGAAACGGTATAGAAAAGCTAACTTCTGAAATGGACCTATGAGTTTTTCAATAATAAGTTACAAATAAGGAAAATCTTGAAGTCTATTGCAAAGACCAAAAAGTCAATGGAATGAGTCAC
Organism: Limnodromus scolopaceus; assembly: GCA_028565335.1. Classification (NCBI taxonomy): domain Eukaryota; kingdom Metazoa; phylum Chordata; class Aves; order Charadriiformes; family Scolopacidae; genus Limnodromus; species Limnodromus scolopaceus. The sequence goes on from JAOXNO010000007.1 coordinate 9,503,880, forward strand.
AGCAGATTAAATTCCCATTTCAGGGCTTAGTATCAAAGGAACTGAATTCCTTACAACAATTAAAAAAAAAAATGCATGCTGTACAGGTAGGTATTAAAAGTAAAATTGTAGTTGCCAAAAGGAAAAAAAATACTTTTAAAGTGATCAAAGTAAACATCTGACATCATTTTTACATGTTTCTTGCCACAATGTTGACTAGTCTTACCACCAGAAAGCTTAAAAACATGGAGTTTCCCTACAAATATTTCTCCTTCGTGTTGTGCATGTAAGATAGTCACAGTCTAGAGGAAAAAAAATATTTGGGAGGGGGTTAAATAATAAAAAACCCCACTGAAATACCTTAAGGAAGAAAATTGTGGGTGGAAGAGAAGGGCAGAAGGCCAGCACTAACCTATTCCAACACTCCATTAAGACCTCTCATGTTTTCTAAGCCTGAACCTCTTATTGCACATAATAGCCTTTAATCTTAACTGGGTAGTTCAGTTTATTTATAAATCAATTACGTTTTCAAAGATGTCCCATTACTACAGCACAATGTGAGTTAGGAAATGGGTCACGTCAGGGTTAACCACTTCGAATGAGAATAATGTTGTGTGCCAAAAAAACACTCATAAACACAAATCAACCGAACTGTGATTTTCCTACCAAACCATCCATAAATAACATGCAAACAAAGAAATGGTGTTGATCTCAAACTGAAGTGCCTCTCATTTAAGAGCACTAAACACCAGCAGGTACCAAAAATACCTTTAATTTGGTTTTCTACTCCTCAAACCAAACTTGATGTCTAACATCTAAACCACTAAAATAGTAGAGCAAAATAGATCGCAGTTGCGTTTACTGTAAGGCTGCTTATTCAAGTTCAGAATATTCAAAATGGTCTGTCAAAGCCTTATAAAGACTAATTATTAAGAATAATCATACGTATCTCTAATATCACCAGCCCATTGAACAGAACTAGCAAAAGTAACCTCACTTCATCTTACAAGTGAAAACAAAGCCTCTGCTGGTTCTCAGAGCAGCAGCAATTACTACCTCCCCCTCCTTTCTTTTAAGTGAAAGAAAACAGGATAAAAATTAAAATTAAACAGAAGTTTTTGAACTCACCAGAAGGCTGACCTTTTATGCCCTGAAATGAACTACTCATTTCTACTATCACAGTTTTTACAGTCAGTTTCTTTCAGGAATTGGGAAAGGCTAATCGTGATTATTTTTTTTCTTTAAATCTTTGTTAGAACTTCACAACATAATATTTTTATCACAAAACCCGCAGTTGGGAGGGAAAGAGGGGGTTCCTACTAATTTGATAGGAAGACTTACTTTACCGTACTGCTCTCTGTGGACACAAAGAGGTGCCAGCACCTGCAGCTGCTTCAGTTCATCCTTTTAAGAAGCGTATCGAGACCCTGTGGGATGAAACTGTGGAGCCAAAAACCTCCGCAGCCGCAGAAGGGCCGGCAGGGCTGACTCCTGGGCGTTAAAAAAAATAAACCAAAGTCAACTGACTCATAGTAAATGCCACCAGTTTTTTTTCAGAGAACAGGGGAAGAGACTTACGGAGGAGGAACGTTGATGAAAATAGCAGCTAGGACCCTTCAATCCACCGCAACCAAATACAACCGAAAGATCAGCAGCCAGATGTGCACAAACACATCGCCTCCCCCAAGACTGCTCCAGGAGAAAGCACCCAAGTGGGAGATAAAAGTGAATCAGCTCAAACCGCTCAGTAGCTCATCACAGTTCTCCGAGCTATTTTATCCCATAAATATGTTTACTGATTAAAAAAAAAAAAAAAAAAAAAGCCATTTTCCTAGAGTCTGGAAGCAAAAAGCGTGGCAGGAAAATGGCCTGGCCCTTTGCACATGGCAAGGGCACAGAGAGAAGACACTGCGCAGCACAGGAGGAGAGCAAGAACGTCACCTGCTGAAAAGGAGCTTCTTTCCTCACGTTATTCTGATAATGGAGCCCATCAGGAAGCAGGTTATTAACGAAACCCTGAGAGCCCGGGGACTTGCAAGAACAGAACGAAGCATTTGCTTCGTACTTGCATGAAACGTTTCTTTTCACCTCTAAAAACACTTTTCAGAGCATAATGAAGCACTTCAACATCCCCAAGAGCTACATGAACAGCAAACATTTCAGTTCTACCCGTGAAACAAAGCCAAGGAAGGGAAGTAATTTGGTCGGAGTCATAGTAAATTCCAAGGATCAAATTGATACTGAATTTCAAACACCCAAATTCCTCACTGGTAACTCTTGTTAAAGACAGAAAACTTACAATAAAAAGTAGAGGAGTTAAAAAAAGGAAAATTTGTGGCTCAGACGTTACTCAATCTGTGTACACAAAGTTTCCAGATACTTAACAGCCCTTCCCAACAAACGCCTGTTGTAGTTCAACGTGTCTGTGGTGGATTTAACACAAGCACCTGAGCAGCGTCAGCTGATGCTCCTGGAACAGCCCAGTTGATTTTAATTTACCACTTAAAGATAAATTTCTGCAGAAACAGACAAAAAAGTTCCAACTACTTTTTTAAACGCTAAGAGTTTAAAACAAAACCAAAAAAAAAGAACCACCAGAAAAGGGTAGAAAAGTTATAAGCAAAGAAATATAAATGAGGTGAGGAAAGACATTTATTTTTCACTGGTTCAATGAACCCTAAATTCTGACTTTTGTAAAAAGGGGAAAACACAATTTAAACCATCCCCAGCTGTAAAATGAAAGTAAACGTAACCTCTGGTTGAAAACAGACATTTTGCTGCCAAACTTTAAAAAGTCAGCCCTGTTTGCCAAGTGAGCCTGTGCCATGGGAAAGAGTACATGCTCCTCTGCAAGGCTTGGGCATTTTTAAAACCTTCTGGCTTCTACAAGTCGAAGTCATGACGTTATAATCTTAATGATACAGACTCCAATAAAACATACACTATTAGACTCAGGGACACAATGCTATTCTGGTTACTGCTGCTCAGCATGAGAACCTGGGAGAGGAAGGCAGAAGGAAAATTATTCAGTTTTATAGGATCTGTCCAAGTTCCATGAGAAATCAAATTCTGCCGTGTACCGTAGCGACAACGGGCAAACACACGCAGTTTACAGAAAGGCTTTACTCAAGGAGCATGAAAAGTCTCAGTAACAGTGTAATAATCAGAAACTGGTTTAGTGACCAATTTAAGAAGGTTAATCGTTGACTTCCTGAAGGAACACAGTACAGAAAAATGCCAGAAAAGGGCTCTTCAGACTGTTTGTAATGAGAACTGTGGCTTGTAATGAGAACTGTACGGCCAGGGAGACGCAGACAGATACACAGCTTGAATCACAAGCAGAAAATGACTGACTAGTGGAGGAAATGGCAGCCCAGAGAAGACGGCAAAATAAGAGTTGTGGATGTAGAAAGAAGGTAACGCCGGCTGCGTGAGAGGAGGAGGAAAACAGCCAGTGGCTACTAGCAAAGGAGAGAACACAAACAGCAGCAAAAAATGACTGAAATAAGGGACTTAGGCAATAGCTGAAATACCAAGGATACGGCAGTAATATCACCATGTCTGTGCGCTTCACCCCCGCTGGTCAGAAGAAACAGGACTTTCAAACTCACGTAGGTAAGTACAGTCTCCATTTTATGGACAGATAATAAACAAAACCCGACATGCCAGGGCACACACGAGTTTTCTTCCAAAACAAAACCTGGGAGCTCCGAGTCCTGGCAAGCAGCTTTATTCACGGGTCAGAACGGCCTTCTCAAAAAAAAAAAAAATGAAATTCCCACCACAGACTTGCTTTTGGCAAGGGGAGGTTTGGGGAAAGCAGCAAAATTCTGACACCAACGAGTTTCATGAATATCTAGCTTAGGGCTCTTTTGACAAGAGCTCTATTTCTAAAAAAATTAGGGTATTTAACAACAAAAATTAAATAAAGATGATGAGAGCTAACAGCTCCACAGGAACACTGTCGGAGTGTTTGGGGAGGGAGCTGGGCTCCTGCGACACACACCATCCGCCCAGGGGCAATGGAGGTGCCAGTCACTCACTCACACAAAGGACACCGAGGTCTGTCTGTCTGTCTGTCTGTCTTTGCCCTCAGATGCTCCTCTCCACAGACAGAGCACACTGGCTATTTTGTATTATCTGGCAGCATTTCAAGTTCTTATCTTTCAAGTGGGAAAGAAGAATGACATTCCAGCAGCCCTGAGCCACTCCTCAAATTACGGGAGGGAACAAAGCTACCAAGGTCTTAATCCTCTTTGATGGGACTGAATCTAGGGTCGCAGAGCATTCAGTCTCGCAGGCACAATTCCGTACTATCTCTGCTCACTCTGCCCACAAAAGTTGTCCCCTGTCCTGCAGACACCTGCTGAGCAGAAGCTGGGTTTGCAGCCATCGGCTGGGTCCCGGAGACCCGAGGGTGGATGGAGGTGAGATGAATGGGATGAACCTAGAACCATTTTATACGTCCAACCTAGAAGTGAAAGGATTAGTACGTATTTCCTACAACTCAACCGTTTATAAAAACGATTTACCACAAAAGACAGGCCTGGCCACGACAGGCCCTCATCTCACCACAACTTCTCAGAAGTTCCGCGAGGATGTGGACAGTAATCCTGAAGGAATTCTTACCTAGACCCAAGGTTTGGCTAACAGGACAAATTTACCTGTATAATTACACCGCTGGAGCTAATCACGCAAATAAATTTCCCTGGAGGAGACAAGCCTTCAAAAAGCAAACAGAGGGGAAGGGGGGAGGAGAAGCTGGGCTGGACCCCGCTCTTCCCCTCGCCAGGAAGGAACGTGTCCCAGGGTGTCCCTGTCTGTGACCACGATACACGGTGCAAGTTTAACGGCCGGCGTCCAGCAGCCATGTTCTAGGCATGATGCACCCACAATGTTATAATTAAAAAACCATCATAACGTCTCTAGACGTGAGTTATATCAAAACATTTAAAAGAAGATAAAATATGTACTGTAATGAAAAAAAAGAGGATAAATTACATACCGTAATGAAAAAAAAAAAAACCCAACACCAAAAAACCAATGAAGGAATCACAACTCAGAAGCTATTTTGAAACGGAAATATTTTTAGTGCTACCGGAATTACTCTTTCTTACTATTTTTTGCTGGTACGATGCCACACGTGCAAAGTTCAAGCTAACAGCCTTTAAAAAAATAATAATTATGTAAATAACACAGTCAAACTAACGCTGAGGTACACGCCCCCCCCCCCCCCCAAATCACCCCTTCAGCGCATTACCCCGCCGACCTGGGCACAACCGCCCTGGAAGCGGGTCCCTGCGGGGCGGGGAGGGACGCGCTCGGCTCCGGGCCCAGGCTTCGGCCCCACTCCCCCCCGCCCCCCCCGGCACACGCC
>JAOXNO010000007.1:9510776-9527325 GCA_028565335.1 Limnodromus scolopaceus
GGTCCTGGAGATCTCCAGAGAAGGGGACTCCACACCCTCCCTGGGCAGCCTCTTCCAGGGCTCTGGCACCCTCACCATAAAGTTCTTCCCCATATTTGAGTGGAACTTCCCCTGTTCCAGCTTGTGCCCATTGCCCCTCGTCCTGTCACTGGGAACCACTGAAATGGTGATGAAATGAGATGTCCAAGGACAGAACTGAATGACTCACCTTAGTCAACGACTGACTCCCTGCTTGACCGTGGCAGGCGGCAGTACTGCCACTGCACGTTGGCAAGCCTCACCGACGGTAACAAACACCCCAAACCAACATATACGCTGCTTCCACACACGTCTCTGATAAAAGGATGGTGGTGACTGTAGATAAAGTGAAGTCGTTCTGTACCAGATGGAACACTGCTGCCTCTCCCCTCAACCGTTTTAACCCCTTTTTTTCAAATTACCATTAAATAGCTCCAGCTGGATCTATCTGTGCCTCTCTCCCTTAGGCATGAGATACCCAGCCCCAAGAGAACATACACCGGAGAATTAGCAAACACTGATGATAACTGGGTAAAAGAATCAATTGAATTTCGCAATTCAGTTATATGAAAGCAAAGACGTTGTACAGTTTAATTAACCAGTACTTCCTGTGAAATAGATTCCTTACTACAGCAAAATAAACGGGGAGTTCACATGCCAAGAAGTAGTTTACAGCTTAAGATCTGATTCCTAGTAATGAGCTGCGGGGTCTTTATTTTCAATAACACTGATCTAATAGTGGGCTGCTGAAAAAAAACCCAAACAATTTCTGATGCTGTGACTGTCACCAGAGCACAGCAGCCTGTGTTCCAATTCCATATTTACATTAAACTCTCTGATTCACAAGCAACTTGCTCATAGATACTATTTCATCGTTTTCTGCATCCCTGGGGCCTCTCACTGTATCTCACCCCAAACTTGCCTCTGGGACCAGAACATCTCTATCCCACAGGGACACCCAGGACCTCGGGCCAATCTGGTTCCACTCCCGGGAGGGTTCATCAGCTCACGCCGAGCCCAGAAGGGACAGAGCATCTCACAGCACCCTGTGCCCCATGCCTTGCCCAGCCTGAATTTTTCAATGCTGGGAAGATACTCTGCGGTTATTACTGGGACAACTGAACTACCTTACTTTTAAGCAAGAAAAAAAAAACCCCACCTATTTACCTGCTTCACCTACAGACAGGGCATTTGCTGGTCAACCTTTAGCTGGGGTAGGAAACCCACCCTACGTGCCTCGCAGGGCACTCAGAGGATGTGTTTGCTGAAAGGGCTCCCACTTTAGTGCCTTGATAACAAGATGGCATATAAATTAGAGATGCTTTAGTTACAAATACACCAGCAAGTCATTCTTAAGTACTTAATCACTACAACGATCTTTCTGGAAAAAAAAAAACCAACATTGTTACCTGGACTTACACATGAATGGCTACCAACTGCACCTCCCAAAACACAGAGAATGCAGAAGCAGACACAATTATATTCACATTAACCATTAACAGCATAACAAAACCCAGGGATGAGATTTTTAGGAACTCATTAACAAGGGCATAATGTACACGCTTTTATTTAAACATCGGAATTTACACAATAGCTCAAAGTTTGTGTTCCCCCCCTCCCCCGCCCCCGGAAAACCTGTGTACCTGGATATCAGAAGTAGCACCTAGTGTTTGTAAAGAAAATAAAGACTTTACGGCATTATTTACTGCAAGCACTGGTCAGATCCTAAGCAACTTGGGCGCAGTGACACGTGGAGACATTAAATAATCTAATTTCTTGTGATCATCCGCTTAGGTCGTTGCTTCACCTCAGCAGTGGAGCTTTGGGCAACTGGTTCTCTGCAAAACACTAGGAATGCATAGTTCATAAGGCTGAATACATTTGACAAAAAGGGACAAATCACAGTCGTGGTCTGAAATTATTGCAGTGCAAATTTAAAAGAGCAGTGTTTTTAAAGCAGTGGAACATAATAAAGAGGTAGGTACCTTCCTCCTTGATGGTAAGAATTTAGCATTGCTTAAGAGTAGTTCAAGCTAAGTGGCTTTATGTTAGATATCTCAGGTACACAAACAAGTCACGGCTGACTGGATTAACTGGAATATATTTAAAATGATATATAAAATGTTTCGCTGGCATAAAAAAGTTATATTGCAAGAGGTTACTTTCTGTGGAATAAGCTATTATTCTTAACTTGAAATACACCCATTAAACTTCTACTGACATAAATTCACGTTCACCTGATGTTCAATCACATCACACCTGATGTTTAGCAAGGTAACTCCCTTTGCTGAAGGGGGGGGTCACTGAAGATCAGAAGACTGATGTTTCATGAAAATAAAGTGCACTTTTCTGCTCAGAGCAATGGCTCTGCTTCTAAAAAAGCAGCCTCTAATTATATGAACTTATTTATCTACCAGGATTGTCAAAAAAGCAACAAAGACCTCGCCCACTGATGGAAATTACCAGGCAATGCCAGAAAAAGAAAGCCTCTTTTGGTGCAGCTCTTACACTCTCTCCTCCCCACCCCCTTCTTGTTCCACATTATGCAATTTTTAATAAAAATATTTCCTTCCTTTCTGAAGCTTGGCTGAACATTCTCTTTGAAAGCAGTTAATACGAGCCCTTACGTGCACCACTGAAGGCTCTCAGGTGTACTGACAAACCAGAGAGAACGTTTACATGAAGAAATGTCATGTATTAAATAGCACTTTTTTTTTTTTTTTTTTTTTACAGAGCAGATTTTGATATGAATTCAAGTTTTCAAATCATTACAACAACATCTCCTCTGTCTGTATTTCATCAGCTATACCATCCAGCTTACTGAAACATTAACAGTGTCCTTGCCTTTATACTGCAACGGGATTTAACTGAAAGGTGCTAAATGAGTACTTTTGTATCATTTTCACTCATCGACAAGATGTCATGCACAGTTGAGACATTAGATTTTGAAATCTATTTACAATTTTACATATTTTACAATATATATTTCATCTTTACAGCTACAGAATAAATTCAGACTAACATTGGTAACTTTCGAGTTTCTGCTGGAACTCGAGTTCTTTAAGTTAAACTAATTATTAAAAACAAGTAAGTGCATGCCTAGAAGGAAGCTTTCAGGAAAGATGTCAAGGGTCTAGTGTTGCTTAAAAATTACACCGGTTTGTGTAGAAAATTTAAATTCAGTTCAAAAACCCACAAAAGCCTAATAGAAATCTACTTGACTGAAATAAATACAATTAACAATACACTTAACCAAAAGATGTACCTTTAAAAATGTACTGATTTAAGCTCATCTGATTTTTAGCCTTAAATTTATTTTCCTTCCCAAGTAGCAGATAGTACTAGGTGAGGATACTGATGCTTTTCAGAGTTAACACTGATAATTATCCTGCATAGACCTGAGGCTGCAGTGGTGGGGGCAGCTTGTCATTCTCCACATTTTCAGAGTCAATAGCTGCTAAGGCTTGATTTTTTGGTTTTATTTCTAATGGATATTTCTCAACAATATCTTGGACTTCCTTTGTAATTCCATCAGTCCAATCTATTAGGTCTTTCTCAAGCTTCTTGGCTTCATTGACAATTCTTTCCTGTCTCTCATTCAGCTGAGAGAGTAGGTCTAAGTTTTTATACATTTGCTTAACACCCAGGCACACGTCAGGCGAAAAACTGTCAGATTCTTGCTTCTTCGGGGATGTCTGACCAGTCATAAAACGATCAAAATCTTCTTGGCTTAGATTTAAAGACTGAGCATCCAGTTTTTCAATGAAGGCAACAGCACAGCACTGCAAAGAAAAGAGAGTGAGTATCATTGCAAGCTACAGATTGGAACTGAAGCATCCTATTTTTCAATCCTGCTGTTAGATCAATAACTAATTATTTTATTTAATGCCTCAACATATTGCTACTAAAGAACTTTTCTGAAAGCTAACTATACCAGACAGTTCACAGGCCTCTCTCCTCTCCCCAAAAACTCAGTGATACAGGAAGACACCACTTCACCTGAACAGTCCTGCCTCACTGGGTAACATCAATTACAAACCTCAGGGTCATTTTGGAGGTGAGAGACGAGAAAGAACAAGACAGGGCAACTAGACAAGAGCACTATATTAATATTTAATAATCTGATCAGCAGAGACCTGCTATACTCTCTATTCATTTCAAGGAAGAAATGTCAATGCCTGTCTTACCTCGTGGATGCTCTCCTCCTACTGAAAGGAACATTTTAACAATTTTAACATTCCAAGTACTTTGTTCAACTACGTATTTTCCCTCAAAAATTGCTTTATGGTGAAATGCAGAGAAGCCAAGTTCATAATCATAATTCCTTCTAATATAAACAAGCACACCAATAAATGTCTCCTGCAGAAGCTTCAAAAAGCCCGTTTACCTCCACACGTTAATGGCCTCGTTCTCCACTCCCTTCAAGAGATAAACTCTCAGGGGCTTAAACGGGGAACTTCACATCTGTAACATCTGCACAGTCCGAACTCAGTTTTTTAGGACTGAAAAGTACTTATCTCCTTACAGAATAAAAAATATGCCCAAGTCTGAGCATCACACTGTTCAAACAAAGGGTTTAATATCATAAAGAAAGCAAAACTGGTTTGGAAAGCAGAGAAGGAAGAGAGAGGAGATATAAAGCAAAAGAGCTTGCTGTACTCTAAGTAACCTCAACCGTTATCTGAGGAGTAGTTTTAATTTTCCTTCTATGTTATGCCATGTTTGACTTTACCAGAAATTCCTACATCCAAATAAAACACAATCTTGTTGTCTAAAATGTCAACACTATTCCTGCACTTACCAGATTGGTAAAATAGTAGCCGTCTTCTCCTGTCATTAACCTGCTTGGATTACAGAAGCGTGTTATGTACTGGATGTTGGACTGCAGACGGGGCGGGTTCCCCTTCAAAACAATGTATATAAGTGTTGGAAGAAAGTCATCAGCAGAAGCTGGTTCATTTTTTGTGATTTTAATAGCATTAAATATATGCTTGCTGCACTTGGTGATGCATGCTAATTTATCACGAGGGACACGCTTTGAATCCATTTCGATAATATCTGTAGGACAAAAAAGTTCTCTAGTCATTAAAACCATATTAATCAGACACCAGAATGAGTAAGACACACATTGGAAAAGACACTAAAATTGCATCATTTTTATCTGTGGTGCTTGATGTTCCACAAAAGTATCTGTTTATTCAACCTTCTCTTGGTTCAGTCCAAGTCTATTTAAAATAGATCAGGTAAACCTAAACACTTCTGTGATGGAAAAATTATTCCCACTTCACAGATGATAAACTGGTCCGATACCACAGAGACCACTGCAGATCTAAAAGCCTGGACCCCCCTTTTGATGACAGCAGAAAATAATCTCTGTGAACAAGAGATCTGAAATTTAAAGCTGCAAATGTAAACCTCATCGTTCACAAACCTGTAATTGCTTTTACAACCATATCGGAGACCTCTGGAATTTCTTCATTGACAGGAACACACAGCATTTGTGGAGTTACCCAGTGCAAAGCCCTACAACACGAAAAAAACCATTAAACCGTTCTGTTCCAGTAACATTCAGGTTTTTGAAACCAGCTGCTTCTTGAATTCAATGCACAAGGAGTGCTTTGTGTAAATGAGGCACTAGTCCAGTTATAAACCAGTTTATTCCACTGAAGTAATTTATTTCCAGAAAAAATATTTTCTTTTTTTTGCCATAATTTAACAAAAGCACACCAATTAGCTTCCCTAGCACAGCAGTTTTCATTATTCATTCTATTAATTCCTTCTGTTTTTTAAATTAAGTGTTTTTAACTGTTTCTGGTTAAAAGCTTGATTCAGAGCTCGTTCCCAGGGCTGTGGATTACTCAGCTTTGTTTCTTCCAAAGACTTACCTGATTCTCTTTTGGACAGCGAGATCTTTCTTCTCATCATCAGTTGTTTCAGGGCAAAAGACATATTTATACTGTCGAGTCATAATGTATTTTTCAATCTGATCCATTGCTTTCTCAACTTTCTCAGGGGGCACTGAAAGGTACAAATCCCACCCCCAAAACAGTAAATAAAGCATTTTGTGTCTGTTTTGAAGATTTAATACAGTTTGGTCCCAATATCCCCGCGTCAGTACGACTGACTTGAGCCAACCCGAGTTAATAAAGAATGGATATAATTGGCGTATTCTCTACAGCAGAAGTAAAAATACTATGGTGAGAACACCACAGTGATGTGCCAAAGTAAGTACATGCACAGGTTCGCAATGAAGCACATTCAACACACAAATTAGGTTCAGCTGCTTGTAGCTTACAAGAATATTTCTCAAAAGTACAGTCCTCTGTCCACATTACAGTATAACGTAAAGGTTCACAGCCTGTTAATTGGGTTGAGGCTACACATTCAAGCTCAGTTTTAAACAAGTACTATTGAATTTAAAACAAGAAAGGAAAACAACTGAACCACATTTAATTGACAGCGTAAGAAAAACCTGTAAAAACAAGTACTTTGGACTGCAAAGCTTTACAAAACTGGTGCTTCTGGGAATAGTTCTAACTATGGTACTGGAATTTGTTAACTGCATTTCTGAAAGCTGGTTAGGGATGCTTTGTTTTCACTTGAAAACGCAAGAGGCGTTATCCTCAAATCATTACTTTTTCAGCAGTAAGATATGAGGAAGAGGAACATGATACCTTTCCAACGTGTCTGTAATTTCTCTGCTATGTTTTGATAGAAGTCTTGGGCACACTCAGATTGCTCCTCAATGCTTAAGTCCTGTAATAGAAAACTGATTAAATGTGTGTGTGGAAGAAATGGCAGCAACGACTCTGGTGTTTTGGTTTTGTTCAAGGAAAGCGTCCAGCTGCAGTAACAGTCTGAGAATGCAAATATATCCTCAGAGGTGTTTATGTTGGCTAAATTACATTCAAAAATACAAGAAACCAAGACATACCGGCTCTTTAACATGTGAAAGACTTATATTTATTTGCTGAACAGATGTGTATCAGCAATGGGATTGGACAGGTACAATGCCATTTTCCTCAGATACATCCCTAAGTGACAGTGACAAAAAACATAGACTATTAAGCAGAATGTTTGCTCCCAACTTTGTGTCTGTGACTTTTAAAAAGATGATATACAGCATACCAAAAAACCAAATCATGTATTTGAAAGAATACCTATACAGTAAACACTTTTAATGACAAAGTTACTATGGAATATATTCACAATGTTATTTGTGAAACAACATTGTCTTTTGAGCATTAACTGAGCTACTGAAGAACACAATGGGGGCTTTTAAGGGTTAAAATTAACTTTACCAATCAAGTCCCATAAACCGCATGTAAAAAAAATAAACAGAGAAAGAATGTACTTTCTGAATTCTTTAAGGCCAAAAACTAGACAGTTACCCTGAATTCAAAGCCTCAGCTCTGATGGCAGTGCTGCATTTTAGGCCTGGTTTACGTGTAGTAGCAAATTGTATGTTTTGAGAAAGACTTATTTTTGAGTAGCACAAACTATCAAGGAACCAGGAAATGAGAATATCTTCAATGTTTATAACCAATAATAATAATATGCTATTTTCACACACACTGTGCTCAGAATGAATCACTTCTAAAAGAAAAAAAAAAAAAAAACAAACCTTCAAGCTGTTTTGCTGTTTTCTAAGTGGAGGGCGTGTAAGATTCTAGCAGAACTCTTTAATTTCCAGTCAAATTTGAGGATATAATTTGAGTAACTACAAACTAAATAGGAAAGATACAGGAAAGAAAAAAAAAGTGTGGTGTAGTGCTGTATACTGACTCATTTCAACCCTAGGTGGCACCACAGACACATTAATATTTCAAGACCATTAAATTTTTTATATGGAGAAAGAAGATGTAACCCTTACTCCATACGAAAAAAAAAGAGCATAGTCAAATTCCCCCTCCCCAAAGAAAAAGGGTTTGATACTGTATTATCCTTACACATTTTTAGACTTCGAATATCTAAAAACTCATTATGTAAAATATTATGATTTCCACAAGTCAAGTTTATCTAGAAGATTTTTTGTTCAACAGACATTTTTATTTTTCCTTAGTCATTTATTCAGGATGCAAAGGAAGGTTCTCTCGAGACCTGAGACACTGGTGTCAGAGGTTTCTTTGGTCACATACCATATCAAAAAGGAGGGCATTCACAATTAAAGACTGCCGCTAGACCTTCATTTGACTAAACATTTCAGCTGAAGACTCCTGTATACAGTCTGTAAAAACCAAACTGCTGGAAGAGCAGCAGTGTTTTCCCCATCTCTCCCTAATTCCCCCATTTTATTTATGTAAAAGGCATGCAAAACTTACCCTTTTATGGTTCATCGTGTCCAAAAAGAGTTTACATTGCTTATAGATATCTTGTCCGGGTTTATGATATGTCTTGAGAAATTCATAGAATTCCTTGGATACTCGATCTGTCTCGATGCTGGCCTGCCTGTTTATAGAAGGGCTGGGAGCCTTGGCTTCTTGGATCTCTGCTGGGAAAATTTGGGAACATCAGATTAGCTTATTAGCTTTTTTTTTTTTTTTTTTTTTTTTTTTTTTTTACACTGATGGATGAATTCCGGAGGCATTAAACACATGTTAAATTTTCAGGTTGGTTTTTTTGAACTGTGCAAATGAATAAGCATTTATTTCTCAAGCTTTACCACTGAAATGCTGGGTATTATTAAATAGAACTCTAGGAAAATATTCCACTGAAGTGAAACATTTATACATTTATAGCCACATACCCATTTACACTAATGGTCTTTTTATATTAGCAAATTACTGTAGCGTGGGTTTGTTTTCCAGTTTCTTAAATTTTTGTTCCCAGGTAAGATAACTCCATATAGGTCAAGGCTTCCAGATGGGATTTTGCAGCAGTTTGAGATAATGGAGTGGTCCCTTTTCCATTCTCCCTCACCTTTACATTCCTGCTCCTTTGCTTGCACCAACACGAGCTTTCATTCAGCTGGCTCATAACTGCCTCAGAAGTAGTTTGTGGCAGTCGTAGTCAGAAACCAGTGTTTCTTACGGGGTCACTTATCAGCTCTATCAGCTCCCCAGCCTGCCTTCCTGCCAGGTCACAGGAGCAGCGGCACAAGACAAGGAATGGGAGCAGGAGGTGGGTGCAAACGCAGCAGATACCACGGAATCACACCCCCCGGCAGCGTAAATGAGAACTCGGGCATTTGTGTTTCAGCAAGAGCAGCAGCACCCCGTCTGTTCAAGGAAGAACTTGCTTGGCACTCAAGGAGGAGGCAGGAACACAGACCGCACACAGCACCGAATGCAAGTCTATATAGCTGAGACCACGGGGTTTTTCACATCTGATCTTCCAACGTGTACGCTGCAAGTTAATTCTGATCCAATACCTCCACTACCCGAGTTTAGTTCACCCACCTTTCAACTTGCCAGCCAAGACTGTTCAAAATGAAGGATTGAATAGAGATGGTGTAAATGAGCATGATGAAAAGCAAGCAGCAAAGAGACAGAAAACATGAAAATATTCATGATCAACGTGATGCAAACATATCTGTCACTCTGAAAATACTAACATGCACAACAAAAAGTTCCTTGTTTCAATAAGCAGACATGCAGAACTCCAAAATAAAAGGAAATAAATGGGATTAGTGTATTTAAGTTGGTATGTTTAAATTTGAGCTTGACATAGTTTATATGGGGTTTTTTTGTTGGATTGATTGTTGTTATTTCCTTTTAAAGAGAACCAGCACTGCAGTACATTCAAAGCTGTATGATCCAGTGACTAACACACACTGATCATTGGACCAAAGCACAAGACTCATTAGGACCTCTACACTTCAGCATAGCCTTCTCTGGATTGTTTGGTCAGGTACCATTAAATACCATAAATGGTATTTAAAGTGATAACAATGGAAAAGGTTTTATAAATATTTACATTCCAACTGTAGCAATCAAGATAGAGAGTGCAAATCAATCTCCTTTCTAGTCACACAAGAACACTTTTTCCAGAGGGGATGTCCTCCAACCTTCTTTGTACCTAAGATTCAAAGCAGAACGACTGCAGTGTTCAAGCTGAAGGGCAACCACTACTATAGGTCAATCTAAATTTGTTACATTTAATATTCCGTAACCAGTCAGAAGAAAGCATAGTTTTGAAATAATGAACAAAGAAGGCAGGTGCATTTTGAAAGGGTGGAATTAGAAGATATTTTTTCCACAATTACTGACTTCATTTCAAAAAACAGCTGAAGATTTATTTACTTATTTCAACATTGAATTCACTGTATTATAAAAATAATGAACTTCATTTGGCTATTTGACCTTAAGGAATATGAATATGATTTTCTTCAGTCACAAATTTAAAATAAGTTATTTTTTTTTTTAGTTACTAGAGAGATGCAGTCAATTAAGGCAGATTACTGTTAATGTAGGAATTAAAAAAATTGAATGTTAGAACGAACTGTTTTTAATGAGTCTCACGAAGAACTACATGTCACTCAGAAATGTTCATTAATCTCTATGTTGAAATCCTGATTTAAGGAAAATGAATCTGTACAATATGAACCGATTGCTAAGGACTGCAGGAACAAATATACTTTCAGCAACAAAATATTTTCAACTTTGTCATGTATTCTAAAAGAATTAAGTTTTACTAAAAAAGAAGCCGATTATAGAAAAGAAATTGCATCTGAACAAGTTAGAGAGCCTAGTAGAGGAGATACGCCAAAATGAAAAGAAAGAGTATGGGAAGAGTTAAGAAAGGATCACCTTCACAAAGAATGAACACTATTAATATTAAAATCTTTCTCAAGGCATTCTACAAAATCCTAGTTGTCACAGCAGAACATCAGCACTCCAGTGATTCACTATGGTTGTGCCACGGTCATAGATCTGAGCCCAAGCAAAAAATATTAAAAAACCAGTTTGTCATTAGCTCTACTATGTACACTCATTCGTCTTCTTCATGTATTTTGCAAAATAAAGAATGGTACATCTTCAAATTTTTTTAGTCAGCAGAACATGTCAGAATTGCAAACAAATAACATAGGAAAGATCCTAAAGCTGTCTGCATCAAGGGTTTGGCATCCTTTTGGTTTAAATGAAACCAGTATGTCTTCTCTTGACATGAAATTGTCTTCTTGATTAATGTAACAAACATCTGGAGATGTTTTGAGATTGCAAAAGTTCTTGAACTATTAAATTGAAGTAGTTTCAACTTGTAATCAGATTTATAATGGCAACCTGGAATTGCTTTTTGATAAAAATATGAAGCAGCACAAGATCTAGCTGCTGCTTACAAAATTCTTATTTTTTTGAAACTGCATAATCCTTCAGATGTCTCGCTAAGGCAGAGCTCAAAGAAGCTTCAGCTTTATTACTATACTTTCCCTACCAAAAAGCAAAGAATTGGTTTAGAGATTCGAGTTCGCTTCAAGATCCTACACTTGCTTTTTATGTCACCTTCATATTCAACAGCACAAGTTATAACTGGCACAACCCTAGTTTGTATTTTGCAAAGCCCAACTAAGAAGTAAGCTTACTACAATCAAGCAGACAGCTTGCTCGAGCTGTACTGCGTTACCTTCAGTAGGGGAAGCCAGTTCCCAGGAGGGAGTAAAAATTTCCTTCAAATCCCTGAGAATGTTATCAGCATTTCGCTCCCTCCCAAGCTGTCCTTGCTTAACGATTTTCTCTTGAGCCACTGAAATAAATGCAAAAGCAAGCAAGACACCGAGAGCGGGAGCATGTCAGGAGAGATGGTGAATGGGATAAAAAAAAGAAAATATGGAAAGTGAGAAGAATGAACATAAAAAAAAGTTCTTAATACATAGCTGAATGCCTTATTTAGCCAGCTGCTACCCATGCACCAAGACAAATTCTAAGATGAAATCCAGACACGTTTAGAACTTCTTATTAAAGAAATGCATATAAGGCCAAAATACATTAATGTTGCTTTTTCTTGCGGAATGCCTCCTCCACAGTCTAGCGTTTCCCATTTTCTGCTCATGTAAGCTATTGCTATGCAAAGACATCAGTGCCATTAATCACTCTTACTTGTAACACATGCTGCAGAATAAACATTCAGCCAACCACAAACTTGATATTCACAACCCACATACACATGAACACTGCAAGTTTCCTTCCACATTTATTTTCATTTAAAGGCTCCCTGCTTACACATTCCCATTTTCCTGTTAAAGCTGTTGAAGTGATCCATTACGGCAGCATCCCCTGGTATTTTAGATCAGCATTTCTGTCACACTTTGACATATCAGTTTGTTTGAGGTGACTAACAGCTGGTACCTCTTCTCCTGCTTGAGGCAGAATTCCCCTTCGAGTCTTGAACCACAGTATCACACTATGGTTGACTCATGAATCTAGAAAGAATTTCTGTCACATGAACAAGGTAATTCCACTCAGCAGTGCAGGGGTAGACCACCAGTAGGAATACGTTTGTACTACACTTTAGTGGAAGAACTCCTGTATAATTACCACAAACATGGCCACAGGTTTACAAGTGCACTGTTCTGTATAAAGATTGTTTAGGATCACCCAAAAGCTCATGTTTTTCTGTGTTTTCAGTAAGACTTCACATACCACTCTCCAGAAGCATCATTGTTCCAACGTCACAGAGCATTACTCTCTGCCTTTTAGTATCATATATCTATCAAAAATACAACTTGACACATACAGAACCATTAAAAGCAAAGGAGAAAGTTACCCTTCTTAGCTCCTGTTCTGGAAGAAGCAGTGAAGAACTTCTTCACAGTAGTGACCTTTCGTGTTTTCTCATTGGTTTTCTTTTCTTCAAATTTTGAAAAGGTCAGCGACTGCGCCCCTTGGGTACTCTGACTGCTGGCATATGCTTCTTCCTC
The DNA here is from genome assembly GCA_028565335.1 of Limnodromus scolopaceus. Lineage (NCBI taxonomy): Eukaryota > Metazoa > Chordata > Aves > Charadriiformes > Scolopacidae > Limnodromus > Limnodromus scolopaceus. The sequence continues at coordinate 9,523,651 of JAOXNO010000007.1, forward strand.
CTCACGCTGAAGCCTGGAATTAGAAAAACGTAGGTCTAATTTAAGTGCTTAAAATCAGCACAAATAAACTAATTTCCTGTGCAATAAATTAATTACTCACTTGACATGCTAATTCTCCTCTATGTCCATCTTCGTTTCTTGCTTCCTACCACATCTCCCTTCACTACATTAAGTCTACTCTTTCCATGTTGTAATGGTGAAAGCGAGGGAAAGCTTAAGATGGCCAGGGAGGATTAAACAGTAAGGTCAAAGGGGAGGAGATTTAACTATAATCATGGTCACCTTCCCCTCACGTCACAGCCCTGAATTCCACAAAGGTAGAGATGAGGGGAAAGACTGTGGGAGCACATCCAATAACCAATTCAGTTGCCTTCTTCCCTACATCCTGTTCTGTTTCATATCCTATTACCACGGGCAATCCTTTAACCATCTTCTTGAAGATAAAAACCATGACTCGCACCTGAGCAAGTGAAATACCCTGTCACAATCCCAGAAATATTCTGAAAAACAGGTTATTGTTGTCATAATTTGTTTTCAAAGTCTTGGTAATACATATGCTTGCTTGAATGAGTGAGGTAAACCCTCCATTGCAACACTGCTGGGTGCTTTGCAAAGCCCAAGCCCATCTTTTAATCTACAGATACAAAAGGCTGGGGGGAAACATGTTCATCCTTCACGGACTACTTGGCTTCCTATGCAGGAGGATTAAAATAGATTAAATTATATTGCTCTTCAAGATGCTCAAAGGTTGAGCAATTTTCTTTAAACATCCATCTAACTCAGGATAAATGGTCCTGCCTTTGTAATCTCGAGGCAGGAATTGTGTCTTATCTGTGCTGTCAAGCCTTTCTGTTCACTACAGCAATCACAGTTTATCTGTCCCTTTAGCATCTACCTACTGAACAGTTACTTACAAAGAATTCCTTAAATGCCCCATTTTACTGTACATGTTATAAGACTGACAGCATAACTATCTGCTGTAGTAATACTGAAGTCCTTATTAACTGTTTAAGACAAATTTATGGCAGAGGAACAAATGACACCTCCTCTGTACTGTACTCAACAGCTTACCTGGCACTTTCTGATTAGACTCAAAAAGGTTTCAAGCACTTCTTTCTACCCTTCTTTGCAGTTAATCTGTTCCAGTGCCACACAGTAAAGGGAACTTTAAAAAAAAAAAAAAAAACCCAAACAAACTACATCAAGGAATAAGGTAAAAGGGTCTAGGGCTGTTAGAGATCAGAAAACTAAGGGCTTCCAAACTATAACCATCAGTTTCGACCCAACTCAAGTTCAGAGAGCTTCCACAGATGTCACCTTCTTCAGGCAGGCTGATGCGAACGCTGCACTTAATGCCTTTTTTTCCCTCCAGTGACCTTGGTTAACGTATCACCAGGTAACTCAAGTGCACCGAAGGGTTCCAAACTCAAATACACACATGGCTCTTGGGCATTTATACTCTTCCCTATAGGTCTGGCACGGACCACTAATACATTAAGGTAAGCATATGTAGAGAATCTGGGTCAGTATGTCCAACAAAAAACAGTCCTACCTGCTCTTACTCTCTCACTCAAGCACAGATTTCCTCCAACCCCCATTTTTAGGGCGATGCATTTATCACACTAGGAAAACTAGACTGCTTTGCAGAAAATACGTGCTTAGAAAAATTACCTGAATTATTAAAGCTAAAACTTTTATGCTTTGGGGCTTAACCCCGCAGTTTAAAAGAATGACAGACACAATTTTTTTAATCAGTAGCTGAAATGTAAAACCAATGCGCTGGCTATATTCAAGACAATAACTGCGGCCTCCAGAGGCAGAGGTATTTTAATCAAAATTGTCACTTTCACCCTTCCAACTGCTAGTTAGAATTACAGATTTCAGTATGCAAATTAGGTCAAAGTATTTGTTGAGAGGGTGTTTACATTTGTTACTTCACAGACTTTCTTTTGAAACCTTTTAAATTAGAATGTCATAAATATTCATCTTTGCACCAAAAGGAAGATTTTTAATTCCTGATGGAAAGGTCAAATTTGAGAACTTATGATGCAACTGAGCCAGAGCAAATGGGACTAGAAAATAGGAGACAGGAATAGCACTTAGTGAAGTCACCCTACTGTAAAAGATGAAGGAATAAAGAGGGCTCTTTACCGCTCTGCCAGCTCCCAATCCTCTTGAATCTGTTTCTGCCTGGCCTTATGGTATTCCTCTCTCCAGCACTTGGAGCAAAATCCCTGCCAAGCGGGATTGCCATAGTAACCGCATCCCTTCTTGCACAGTAGCTCTGACTGATCAACGTGAATTCCTCTGCGTTCAGATTTCAGGTTCATTTTCTTCCTGTTTAAAGAGAAAAGGGTTAAAGACAGAAACATGGTACCGGCCTGCTAGAAATCATTTCTTTTGAAGGCTTGTCTTTTAGAAAGAAGTCACCTGTTTTAATTATTGCATAGTTCCATAGTAACAAAATAAAGGGCACAGTTATACAACCATACAGCCCCCAAAGCCAAGTGCAGCATTAGCATATGTTTGCATAGCTTTGACCTGCAAACAGTGCTAGTCAGCTGGCCTGGAGAGCAGACCAGCAGTACCAGTCATACAGCTCTGGACACATATGGAAAAAGGCACAATTCTCTGATCTCACCAGCGCATTGTTCTAACAATCGCAGAGGCACAAAGCAATGGAGGGAAAAAAAGCAAATACAGAAAGTTACTGTCACCAAAGAGAAGCAAACTGAGTGTGAGACAAAATGTAAATAGGTTTGTATTCAGGCTGAGACTGTCTCTGCAAAGAATCACACCAGCGAGACTTCAGATAACGTATCTTTGGCCTCAAAGAATCTGTCTTCACAGCACAGGGAAGCCTCACAGCTAACTCAGCAGAGTTCATTAACACGGATGAGGTGCACCTCCACTCCCTTCAGTACTCAGGTTACTTCAGAGTTAAGTTGGGCATCTGTATAAAGCACAGCTCCACAGAATTTATATATAGTGACTGCAACAAAAAGATTTATTTTCATGCCTACACCAGCACTGTGCAGAGCCTGTCTTCCAATGATCCAGCCCTCCCCTTTCTTTTTTTGCTTGACAGAAGCCAGCCCACATGCCAGCTTGCTCCCAAGGGCATTTCAACTTCTTCTAATTCTGAATGATCGATTCGTTTTAAGAGAAAAGCAGCACAGGATCACCTGCACCAGCAAGTTTAAAGTCCACGTTTAATACATTTAATACTTCAATACGTTAAAACATTGACATTTGGATTTCAACATTGACATACAGACACTAGGAATATCACAGCAAGGCGCTGAAAAGCAGGTCTTGGTCACTAAATCCAGCCCCTTTTTCTTCTTGCCATCCTCAGCAGAGAGTGCTTCACATAAGCTGAGCAAGCACCGTAGCCATTTGGTTCCTTGCTCTCACATTCACAGCCAAAGGCGTCCTTAGGACTTCCTTCCTCTAACAGGAAAACCAGAAGATTTTTAAACCAACTCTGCCACGCAGTTTGAAGACGCTGCCCTGCCCTCCAGCACATTACTTCAGATCACACAATTAAAACAGAACACACATTGAGATGCAATGTACAGAAAGCAAGCTGAAAAGTGATCATAGAATCATATGGGGTTGGAAGGGACCTCTGGAGATCATCTAGTCCAACCCCCCCGCCGGAGCGGGTCTACC
>JAOXNO010000007.1:9537322-9552282 GCA_028565335.1 Limnodromus scolopaceus
AGCTGGGGGTGTTCAGCCTGGAGAAAAGGAGGCTGAGGGGAGACCTTCTCGCGCTCTCCAACTCCCTGAAAGGAGGGGGTATCCAGGGGGGGCTTGGTCTCTTCTCACAAGGAACAGGCGATGGGACAAGAGGAAACGGCCTCAAGTTGTGCCAGGGGACGTTTAGGGTGGATATTAGGAAAAAAAAAATCTTTTCAGAAAGGATGATGAAGCACTGGAAAAGGCTGCGCAGGGAAGTGGTGGCGTCCCCATCCCTGGAGGTGTTTAAAAGACTGGTAAACGTGGACATGGGTTAGTGGTGGGTTTGGCAGCGTCAGGTTAATGGTTGGACTCCATGATCTGAAAGGTCCCTTCCCACCTGTACAACGCCATGATTCTAAATCCCAGAACTAGTATTTCTTGTCAAGCTCTGCACAGGCGGGTTCAGCCACAGCCCCGCTCTGGGCTGCTCATGGAGGGAAGGAAGCAGAACCCAAACAAAGTGGTACCAGTCGGTGTCCCCGAGGAGACTGCAGCCACCACGTCGGTGCCGTCTGCGAAGGAAGCGACGATGAACGAGGGAGCGGTTGGTGCCGTTAAACGAAGCCTGGGACAGAGACCGGTGTCTTAATTGTCGTTTGCAGTCATGCAAAGCAAGTGCCAATGACAGGGAAGGTGAGAAGGGGGGTGCAGACCAGATTAGCCAGGTTCCCACAAGTTTCAGTATAACATACTTTTATTGCACAACACAAACTTTATATCCACATTTGTCTTCTATGTATTTTAAATAAAAAACACAGACTATATGCGAAACATAGTAAGAAGTAATACACTACGATACCCACAGTATTAAACATCACACATCAACTTAAAATAAAACACATTTGGAGATAATTCCAAACCCTGATCGTTAGCATCCAGGCTGGATTTTCAAAGGCATTACGGGTTACAATGCATAGACACATACAATTTATAATTCAGCAAAACAAAATCCATTTATAAAAGTCACAGTGGAAGTGTAGGTAAACTTATACTAAGCTTGTTTTAAGTAAAACGAGTAAGAACTGCTGTTCTGGAAAGCAATTTCCAGTTAGAGGACTATATACAGAAGATAGTAACAGAACATAATTACCCTCTGAAATCTAGCTTATTTGCAGAAAGATAATGAAAGACTGGAGGTGTTTTCTGTTTGTTAAATGAAATTATGTTCCCATAGCCCCAAACTCAGAACTACCCCGGGTCCTCTCTGCTGTGACTGAACAACCTGGAAACAATTCACAACCATTTGTAATGAAAGAGATCAATGCAATTCCAATCATAACTTAAAGCCAGTGAGGTCTACAAATTGTCCAGAGTATAATTATCAAATGAAGAAAGTGAAAGCAATATCAGGTCCCAGAGATTTATGATGAGTTAACAGATCATCTTTCCACATTCCTTGAAGTCTTCTCTTACCTGCCAGGCAGTTGCATCCCAAACTTGATTACTCTGCTTGGCCGTGCGGATAAGAAAGATCCGATGCGTACAAGCTGTGGCAAAAAGGCGCTCAGACCTCTAAATAACGATGCTGAAATTCAAATAGTTTGAGTCCCGCAGCCACCTCACCTGTTACTGCTGCATTTCCCAGCACAATCCATGGCCACTGGATTTTCCCACTCATTTAGCTCGATAAATCGCAATACAACGAACTTACACAGAAAATTAAGGAACGCAGTCGAGCTGAGCCGGGCTCCCAGGCAGACGGGATCCTCACGCGAACAGTGATGAAGGTTCCTCTGCCTGACGCAGCACAGGGGTTGAAATAAAATGAAAGAACACTCTGCAACGCAAACACTCAGCTCTGACATGAGACTCTCCCCATTGGCACTTCCATCATCTTCCTCACCACGTCCCCTGTCCCAGGTCATCTATAAACAAGAACAAGCGGCAAGAATACAGTTGGGAAGGAAGGTTCCCAGGGGCTGCAAATGCCAAATGAAGCTAGAATATCGTGACTTAGATCAGTAATTCTTTTTTTTTCTTTTTAAGGAAAAAAAGCAAACAGGTGAGAGATCATGCGCTTATCCTTCAGCTCACAGCGAGCAGTAAAAGAAGCCCTCAAACCCCAAAATACAGGTGCTTAGCCTGAGCACATACTACTATGAAACAGATGGAAGCCCTTAAAAGAAGTAAGAGTTTACATTTCTTAACAGTCTTTAGAAAAAAATAAAGCAGAAGAGTGAAATTAAAATGATTATGCTATAGATAAGGTTTTTTGATTCATTTATTCACATATTTTTGTCAGTAATAAGATTTTCGCTGATTAACAACTATCAGTCACCACATTGTAATATTAAAATAATCCCTTTCGTTTAAAGCAGACTAAGACACCTTGCAAACAAATTTGAGGGTGCAGCAGAGAGAAGTAAAACACTTCCTGCACACAGAGTTGTACATCTTAAAGGTTAGAGAAAGGCACGAGGACCAAGGGGGAATCCAGTCAGAGTCATTACCTCACTGTGATTCTTCAGGCTAGAGAGCTCATCTCCTCACGCCTCCTACACTTCATCTAACACATGGAGATGTGGGGGAGCATGGGTCAGGATCTCACCGAAGTTCTCCTTCATTGCTGGTGAGGATTGTCCCTGGGGAAATACACTGCAGAACTGATTCCCTCCCGCTTTCATTTTTGCAAAAAACAGTACATGCTCAATGCACAGAACAGACTAGAAATGGGCTGTACTCAGTCCTGGGGGCAGTGAGCTGCAACCCTGCTCGGCTTCAGACTTCACTGGGAAAACACAGATAGACCGAGAACCATGAACAAAAGAACCGGCCAACCCTAAACTCTCTGTCTTTCACAATTCAGACATCGGAACAGTCTGGCACAGCACAGATTAGGGTGTTACAAAGCTATCGCTTACAACAGTTTAAAATATCAACATCCTTCAGAGTTTGTTGGAAATTTAACCATCGCTTCAGGAAAGGCCAGAGCATGTGCTTGTGCAAATCAGTAAATTTCTCACATGACAGAAGTCTTTGACTTCCGCCTTCAAGGACTTGTGGAGCCAGACCCAACCCCGAGTGCTCTGTCTCCCTGCTGAAGCCACAGGCAGCCAAGTGGAGCAGAGGAACGGAGACAGCAATTGGATTAACAAGTACCAATTCTCTTAATGGGCTCATTGAGAATCAAGGAAGATTCTAATAGTCATTACTTTTCCATATATTGAACACCTCCGGGATCAGTGAAACCAACGCTGAACTCACCCCTTAACTCTACGCTAGGTTCAGGAAAGAGTATTACACAACTCAACCACAACAAAAAAAACCTCAAAAATATCCACATTAACCAAATCAGGTATTTGCATATATTACATCATGAGGTGTCTCCCAGGCAGACTTACTTAAAAAAAAAGTCCATCAAAAAAAGGGTATGCAGAACTTTCTACTGCAATAACTTACTGGTTTTGCTATTTGGATAATTAAGACCTAGAACTCCCCCAAACAAACCAAAGAACCCACACCCTCATCAATGCAGAAACTGATCCCTCACTATAAATTTGGGCTAAAATCAGCTTTAAAAAAAAAAAAGTAATCCAGCAGTATTAGAAAAAAAACATGCACCATGAGGACAGGCAAAAAAAAGTAATCCAGCAGCATTAGAAAAAAAACATGCACCACGAGGACAAGCAAGAATCTGCTAAAGGCTCAAAGGCTTCCCAGATCAAAGATGCACCTTCACTTTCCTCCCAAGAGGATGAAGGCTCAGCAACGAGCATTTCAGATGACTATGTAGAGTATTGTGGTGTTCGAGTTCAGAAGCCTGCACCAAGTTGAGAAGTTAAATTTTTTTTTGAACTCTTGAAATCAGCAGCCATTAAGTGGATGCTGCCCATCAATATCTTTTCATGTCATTTTTGAGTGCTCTATAAAGATGAGTAGGTTTCCTTCCTATTTTACGAGTGTAAAACTGATGCAGAAATATTCCATGTGCTGTGAAATTGGCCAAGTCACTGAATATGAGACCCGACAGTAAGACCTCCCTTTGCTTCCTGTTAAAAAACACCAGACTATGCATATATAGAGGGGATATTAAAAAGGTTAGTCTTGTTATGTTTTTATTCAGACATGCAGCAACCTAAAAAACAATAGTGAACAATTCTACTTTGACATAACTATCCCTCAACTGTCCCACTATTACCTCAGTATTCATAAAAAACAGAATAATCACCACAATCCGGAAACACAACCTGTGCTTTGAAAATATTTGAGATTTCTTATTTAGGAGAAGAGGGGGGAAAAAAAGTTGATTCTAACACATGTTCCTGTATATCAATTTGAAACCAAAAATGGCATGTATCCTGTCTCAGAACACCAAATAAAAAATGTCTTTCCTTCATTCTGAATGAGCTGAATGGACTGACGTGTGTTGTCCTTTTAATGATTTGCAAACACAATATTCATAGTGACATTGCACTGATGACCTGAGACCCTCGACTGCACGGCCAATGTGTCTACGGTGTCAGCTCACAAACATGGTATTTGGGAGTGTGGGGGTGGAAAAGCAGCTACAGAGATAATGATAAAGTGGCAAAAAAGCTAAGTAGAAGTACAGAGAAACAGGTAAGCATGTTCCAGCAAAACTCTGGCCTAGCCAGATACAAAGGAAAGTCCCAAAGAAAAAAAAAAAAGCAGTATTACCTATGCATTTAGTTTAATTAGACAATTATAAAGCACTCATGATATACAAAAACATCGATCATCTTAAACACAGATTTAGTAGATCAGCTACTCACATTTTTGTTGCAAACGCAGAATTTCAAAAATTACTCTATACGCCAAGAAAAGATAAATCAATAACGTTATATAAACCAGTTATTAGATTACACTCCCCTGACATCCGCCTGCACAACTCTTCTGTTTCTGTCAAAAAAACGAACACATATTAGGCAACATCATCTAAATCGTTGTAAACAAAGACTGCTTAGAACAAGTGGAGTCAATAGCAATATTGTTAACTCGCACAAACCGCGACACAGAATGTATGCGTTTGATGAAAGCATGTTGGCTCAAACCCATGTTTTCTTTTTCGATATTGCACTTAACGTTTGCTGTCTTCTGGAGGATTTAAAGGATGAAAAGCTTTGATTAAGACGCAACTGATACAGACCAAGATTTTAATTTTTATCTTTTTGGTTAGGTAGTCTTCCTTACTTATTTACGCAATAAACAGGAAAAAGCTATAAAAATATCAGTGTGTGCATATTAAGAAATAGCAAACATGATCGAAACAGGAATTTTGTCATTATAGCTTCTCCAGAATAACAACGGAAAAATTCTAAAAGCCCAACCAGAAGTTATACTCTTAAATCAGATTCTGTTCCATTTCTGCAAGGAGTGCTGAAATTCAAACCAGAGTTATGTCCCATGGAAATATGTATCTGGGAAGGGGCAAAGAAACACCAAATAACCCAGTAAAAGTACAATTCTCATTGTAGTCTCCAAATAAACTGATGCTGAAAATCCTCAACTTACATGTCTGAAGTGTACAAGTGGCCCATATTTAAGAAAACAATTTAAAATAACTTAAAATAAGATCCGAATGCACATAATTTCTTCCTTCCCTCCATTTCAAAATTTAAGCTCTGGACTTGAAACTCAGCACTTGACAATGATTCTCTGTCAGTAAACATTGGAAGAGAGATCATTAGAGCCGTATGTCCCTACCTCAGAGCGACAATTTACTAAAAATTCCTAAATTATATACATAAAAGTATGACAATGCAAACAATTTGCCTCTCTTTTTGCAAGACATTTTGATCATAATGTTCCTATTCTAAAAATTACCTCAGGTAACTGAGAATTTTCGTAACATTTCTTAAGTGAAAAAGTCAAAAAGTTTAATTAAGCAATGTCCTTGGATTAACTAATCCAATGGAATGCAATATGCAAACATTTACTTTTCCTCTCTCTTTAGGATTATTTTGAGTGGGGTCTTTTTGAAAAATACTCCAGTTTTCTGTACCTCACAAAACAGTAACATCTTCAGATGTTTAGATCTACCTTTCAGGTTTGGACATGAAAAAAATTCAACTTCAGGATGTGGTTACTCATGTCAGAAGTGCAACAATAACCTTCTGAAAAGAACATGATTCTGCAATGGCTGCCTCTTTCAGTGTGGAAAGAAATCTACCAGCCAGATATACTGCTTTATATTTGGAGAAATTGGAGAAATATTTGAATATGAAGGTTGAAAATTCTTTTTCCTGATACTACACCAGAAAGGATCAACAAGAATGTTAAAAATGAGACTCAATCGTCTGAAGAAGGTGAGGTGAAGGAAGCACTTGTCTAGTATCATTATTTGACTCTAACTCTAGAACAAAGTTTAGTATCACAGAATGTAAAAAGAGTTAGTAATAAAATAATATACATTAAATATTCCTCTTACTTCTGCTAATAGGAACATACATATAGGGTTTTCTCATTTACCAAAAGCCTTTGTAAATGACCTGATTCTATAGAGCTTCTTTTTTTTTGTAGATACTGTAAACATTTAGAATTTCTAAGGCTAAAAACAGGCACAAGTCTTCCATGAACAGTTATTATTATTCCTAAAAGCATTAAGGAATATATTCCAAATCTGCTATTCCTTTTTATAACAATGGAAATAATTGAAATATAATATTATAATTCACAATGCAGATTTGTAATTAAAAAAGAAATATAGCTTAATTGTGACGACAATTAATAATATATAGGGAATACCATTTTTCTTTAAATGATCTATTACATCAAAATCACATTTCCAGAATCTCTGTGCTGGGTGTTACTCAATTGTATAAAGTGATAAGTTTAAGTAATGACTAAAACATTTCGAAGTGGGTAAAATTCAACCACGTTACGTCAGCATTATTAGCACCCCGGCTTTACAATAATGCAGGTGAGATCTGCAATATCCACTTTGCAGACTACGGTACTAAAGCCACATCGTAGGTGGCACCTTTTAAAAGACACTAGACGCTCCTCTCCATAATTTCCATGAGGTGATTTTGTTTTGTGCCTCGTGAAGGTACCTGAGCCAACAGTCTTGTTTCAGGCTGGTTTTTCAAGATTTCAGAGGTTTTTTCAACCGCTGTAACGGGTTCCCTTTTGCTGAGCAGCTAAGCGTTAGCCAACACGTCAGCAGACTGATTCCGATATACGTTAGCAGCAATGCGTTTCCAGAGACACGTTGCAAAAATATTAAAAGCAATTGTCGTCTAGAAGTCCTTTTATCCCTGCACCGTTCTGGACAAAATAACTCACCACCAGGTAATCTTGAATTCATAGATAGGACGCTTGCAGTAATAGTGGTTTATCAGGTGTTTATCACACACCCCAATACACTGATGATCCACCGTTATCCCTCTGTCAGACAGGTCTGTCACGATACAGTGCAGAAGATCATACACATCAGCTACAGCCTCCCAGGGGCCAAAAGAGACATCTACTTCGCAGTGATGCTCAAACAGCTTTGTCTCGCTTTCACTCCTTTCAAAGCGTAAAGAATTGAAATGTGGGCATTCGTAGGGAGTGATGGGCATCTCTTCTTTGAAGACACAGACCTTCAGTTTTGCAAATCTTGCTTTTCTTTGCATAGCTCTAAGCTTCGCTATTTCGATTATGCGTTCCAAATGATCTAAAAACAAAAAAAAATTTGAAAATAACTATGAAGCACCTAGTAAAAGAAAACAAATGCCATTATTTAATGTGAGAAACATTACTTCAGTGCTTAACAAGTTATTCTTAACATAATATTAGCAGCAATGGGAAGCTGAATGATTTAATTACTATATATCTAGCTACAATCTCAGTTATCTTGTGACTTAGTGTCTTTACTATATGCCCAAATTTATTTAATTTAGTGCAGGCCCTGACAGAACAAATGCAGAGGCAGAAAAACTTTCTCATTTAATAATAAGCCTTGCATGTTGTGGCCTAGATCTTGCTCCCTTTTAAGACAGCATAAAAATCCACAACTTGGATACAGCAGGAACAAATCCAACGTGGAGACGTCAAAGATCTAAAGAGCACGAAAGGTACATAATTAACTTCTCAAATACAATGGCATTAGCCTGAAAGCTGAAAGCAGACCCAAAAGCACCATGTATGCTACTTGAACCACGCTAAAAGAAACAGTCAATACTACTCTGTTTATTTACCTTTGTAATATGGCATCAAGCCCAGGAAAGCTTGTCTAACTTTTTCTCCTTTCAGAGGCTGGATATCCTCTAGATTGTCTAGCAATGGTCCTATGGAATAATACTGTGCTTCCTTGTAAACTGACCTCACTCGCTCTCTTGGTGGCAGGTCACCAGATCGTAGAAAGTTAAGTATGTCTCTAAAAAAAAAGGCAAAAATACTATTAAGTAACAAGTTTCCACCAGAACTGGTGCAGGTGGGAAAGGAGAGAAAATGCTGGATATTCACTGTTTATGCTATTAAGATAGAAATCCTTACATTTAGACAGTAACTGAAATAACCATGAGTCATATTTCCAACATATGTTTCTAAAGGAATTAGCCACGTTCAAGTTTCCAAGTCATCATTTCACATTTTGCTTCTGTTAATGTCAAAATTAACTCAAAAAAACCCATCAACTTTTAAACAAAAAGTTCAAGGTGGAGTAACCACCTAAAGTAGAAGAGGGGACAGTATTTAATGGAAAAGAGATTGTAGTCACTGTATTTCAAATTTAAGTCTGTGTCAAAATCGTTTCCATTTTCCTAGAGTATCGTATGTGTGGACATTTTATCCCACACAGAACCAGGATTCAAGCTGAACACATGGTCTGTTTGCAAAGAAGGTGTTCTCTTCACAGGGCCACATACACTTGTAATAATAATAATCGAGAGAGAAAAAACATTTCCTTCTAGTTCTGAGAGAGTTAAGTGGCCAGATTTTCAACAGGGAAAGAAATCACTTTATATGCATTAACCAACAAAACTATTATTGACCATATCAAATAAACCAAGCAATACTGCAATCTTCATTAGAATGTCAACAATTACAGCACATGCTAACTTGGCGCTCTGTTCTAGCTGTACTTTGAATTCAAATTGATAACATCAACAATGAATTGATTTTCCAACAAAGCGCCACGCACTTCCATGTAAAGAAACAATTATTTTCCAATAAACATAGTAACTTAATCTACTTCTGTCCCAGATCATGATATAGTCCAAATATGCTTTGGAAATAATTCAATCCTTTGTTGTTGAAGAGATTAAGGAAATGTCTACAAAGGAGAAACAAGAAATAGAAGTTAAACTGCAAAGGGTGCTTTGAGCAAAGACCGTAACCCATGAACATTAACCCATGAACACTGCCTACCTTTGCTAGCAATCATCTCACACCAATGCAAATAGAATATTAGTAAGATCATGGTTAGATTAGCTAAAAATAAAACAAAAGCCAAACACATAAGAAGGAATCCTCAAGTTGAAAGAATATGGCACTACCAGCAAAAATAATTTTCAAAAAAATACTCTTTGAGGCTTGTGGTTTTTTACCAGTTACATTATAACCTGCTTAAACACTGAAAACATCATACTTTCAATGGTTTAAGAAACCTAGATGCATTCCTTCCACTCCCTCTTTATCATAAATACTGTAACATCAATTAAAAAACAGTGTTGTACAAAAGAGCTTCGCATGCAAAACAATGCCAAATATATTTTTTAAAATATCAAAACAACTTGATACCTTGAAAGGAGATACTCTAGAGGAGACAATGCACACATTCAAAACATTACTTGTTTTTCTTTTCCCATTGTAAAACGTAAGCCCTTAAGAATAAAGCAAATAGTTTTTTAATCGCAGTATGATCCTCTCCTGAGATGTTTCGAAGGCGTGGATGCCAGTCAGAACGTTTACCTACTACACAAACATGATTTAACTAGAAGGGAAAAAAAAGAATGTCAAAACTCATTTTTCATTAAAAATAATTTTCTTCAGTATCAACTTTTAAAATACACAACCGAGGACACTGTACCTACCCAAAGTAGGTTCCATCTCTGTCAATGAAGTATCTGCCTTCAGCATCTGTTGGAATATAGTGTCTTCCACTGAACATAGCCGCCAACATTGTGTCCTCATAACGTCTCAGTGTTGACAGTCTTGTTGTAAAATACATGCCTCCTACGTTTAGTGGAACAACTTCTGGAAACTGCAAAAGGAACCACATCACCAGAAATGAGCCTCCAGTCCTTTGCAGACGTGTTCAGGTCAAATGGGTTACAACTTCTAGAAGACACAGCAAATTCTCCTTGCCGCCGGGACTTAACTTGGTCCAACAAATGCTTCTTTCCCGGCCTGTTGCCACCAGACAGTGAGGTTTAAGGGTTAACAACCTGAATACTTTGGCTGGCTTCTGGGTACAATGAGTGAACGTTTGAATTTTATTTGGAAATCTGAAATAGCAGTAATCACTCAGCTTTATTACCAGCTATTCATTAAAAGTGTGAATGCCTCCTCTTGGCTCTTTCAGGGACAGAAAAAAACAAACCAAAACAAATCCCTCCCTCCCCCTTCCACACTCACAAACAAACAAACCAACAAGGTAGGAAATCTCAGTCCAGCCTTGGGACTTGCCCTCAGTTGCTACTCTACTGGTTCCTTTACACTACACTACGCTACTCTACACTGAAAAAAACAGTGATTCTGTGTTTACATTAGGTTTACAGCAGGCCTAAAAGCTTAGTATCACACCTTAAGATGCCTCGCTACCAGAACAACATTTACTTGTATTTGTAAAGTCCAAACACGGGTGGAAATTCTGAGTAATACTGCCAAGCTACTGAAGTAAAATTCACGAGATTTAGTTTTATTCAGCCATTCAGCTACTAATGGAAACTGAACTGTATATCCATCAATACACCAACAAAGAAATCCTGAATTCTTTGGCACCTGAGCGGTACGTGCTGCAGTAACTGCACCTTATCAGACGAAGAGTACCAGAGAGCTCTTACCTGCTGAGGCAGCAGAGGTAGTGCTTGTCCTGCCTGGGTTGCAGTAGGAGTGGCTGGCTCTTGGAAATCATCCTCCGCATCCGAGCTCGACATGGCATCATCCGGGTCTCCACTCACTTTGTTCTGCCCCGTAACTACCACCATCCCTCTGGCTCTCGTAAGCAGGTCTGCTGGGTAGGCAGCCGTGGCAATGCTAAATGGGAAACAAGACCCAAATTACTCTCCCCACCAGCTGCGGAAGATCACGTGGCAGGCAAGGCACGTAACTCCCCGGCTTCACACAGGTCATTTACAATGGCATTGTTATTGCTGGGAAATGAATCACAGCGAGGATGACTACTCTGCTAAGAAACAAACTGGGAGAGAGGGCTGTCCCTGCAGGAACGCAGTTTGCGGAGCTGTACCGAGGTCCAGCAGTCACAGAGCCCCTGCCAGTGGCTGGGTAAGAGCCCGGCGTCCATTGGCTGCGCGGTGCAGTGCGTGATTGGCTCCGCTTTCGATTTGCTGCTTTTGCAGCAAAATGTCATTTGCTGGGTGAATTTGGGTGGCTGCCGTTCCACCCCGACCATCGCAATAGGCCATCGGCAGAAACACATCCCGAAATGCAGGCCCTCATTGGCCCCGTGCGCTGGGCAACACCCCGCTCTCCTGCTCCCAGCCAAGCTCCGGGACTGTCACCTTCAGCTGCGAAAGCGGCTGGGACCCCGCTGTGACAGGCACCGTGAAGGCTCTCTGCTCGGTTCTAGCCTCTCCTGTCAAGGGAGAAAATTGATCTTTCTAACCAGACAAAGAGAAAACAGGCATTTTCCCGCCCTCCGCATCGCATCGTACCGGACACAAACGCACACATCTGACACGCACGTCTTTAACTCCGCGTGTTATATTGTGCGTTTACTGCTAATTACCCATCTCCCTTCCTGCCCAGAAAAAAAATTCATCGCGGCACCAACTACAATGCTTTCCCCACTTCAGTCCATCTTCAACCAGAGGGACTAACAAGAAACTGCATTATAAAAATAATAGTTGAAAGAGCAGAGTAGGAAAAGCCTAGAATCCCCGCTGTTCTCTTTACGCTGCCTTCTTATGTAAACACCTCTGTTTACAGGATTGCTGTGGTGTCTCCAGTGGCATCACAACATCCTAACGAAGAAATTAAACTGCTAGGAGGTTTTATCCAGCTCTTTAATCCTGCAAACTCCTTGTCTCACATCACTCTGAATTACAAAAAGAGAAGGGATATTTGCACAAGCAGATCAGGTGTATTTATTTATTGACTAAATAAACGTTTCATAAAGGTTGCTTCCAATCAAAATCGACAAGCAGAAACGGCATAAAATGTTAATAGCCATGATTAATTATTCTGCCTTACTAATTCTGCTAATACAGTCATTATGCACACTGTCAGGCTATCTGTGGATCTCAGCTCTCAAAGGAAACGCTGCAAATTCAAAACAAACCCAGAGAGAGCTGGGATGCTCCTGCCCAAAGCATACTCTTCAGGGAGCTAATTGGGTCAAAACCTCCCCACTCTGTGGGAGTGCACATTGTCTTCTTTCACCAACATCTGGGGCTGAATCCTAGACCCTGTTTAACACCCCAGTAAACCTAGATAAATAGCTACCATGAAGTTTCAAAAATTTCTTTTCAAACTGCAGCTTGTTAAGAGCTTTGTCTCGGCTCAAGATCGGTATTTAAGTTCTCAGCTCTACAGTTCAAAAGCTGGACTTTCACTTCACAATCCTTTTTCCACCACAGTACGACGCATAGGCAGATAAATAAGGACAGAAGGGCCTCTCAATGTCCACAACCTATTAACAATTTTAATATTTGTCCTGAACCAACATCTGTTTGAACATCATCAATCATCTAAACAAGTCAACTATGCCTCACAGATAAAGAACACATACAACAGAAATGAAAGATTATTTTCATAGGGCCTCCTTTTTAAGGAGGTAAACAAATTATCACCAAGAGGCAGGTTGTAGAAGCTTCATTTATAAGCTGTATAGCCAAAATTGCCTGTGAGGCTGTATTTACTGTCAATGTTTTATTTATAATGCTGTCACTTGAAACCAGTGCTTTGACTGCTGTATTTCCAGTTCTCTTAAGGGTATTCAAAAGAATTCAAGACTGACCAAAAATGTGATCTTTAATTGTCCACTCTTTTCAAGAATGTCCCATGGCTTTCATGTAAATGGAGTGTATACTCAGAATAAACAAAATTCAGCTCCATTAAGCATATCAGAATCCTGGACCACAGAATGTGTTTTGGGTAAGTTCATCCATTTGGCACTGTCCCCAAAAGGCCCTCTTTCCCAGCAGAAGTAGAGGTTCAGGAAAAAGGAATTCTTCCTCTTTCATAATCCTCCTTCTACATGACACCAGGAAAAATGCGATACCATGTTTTTAGGAAAAAAACATGACAGAGGATAGGTTAATTATGTTATGTTCACACACAGCAACCTCCTAAATAGTGAGGTTTAGCATAGAAGCTCTCAGCCCATAATTAGTCCAGGATTTCAAGAATGAGATTAGTGGCAGTAAAATGAAGAGATTGATCATTGACAAGTTTAACCTGTTTTTTGACGTTCATTAAAAGGTATAGAAGTTCCTCTCTAAGTTTGCTTCACTTCCTGTTCATCCACCGACACGGAGTAGTGAAACAGCAGTATCCTGACTGGAATAGAGCCTTCCTAAAAGAAAAGCATAAGCTCATCACTGGTCAGTTTTCTGACATACAATCTTCTGCATTTTGGTTCTCTTCACTTCATGGGGAATATGCATCCACTTGAATATCCTCTCCACCTAAAGCATGCGCAATAATTATTAGTAAGTAGGCAGAAAAATATTTCTCTGTTAAATCTCACACTAAAGTTACAGGGTTTTGTTTATTTAAACTAAGTAAGTGCATCCATTTCATTTTCAAACACGTCTCAGGCCAAATCAACAGATAATCAGAAAACATCACCACTCAGCAAAATGATTCCTAAATCAAATATTTAATTGAATCACACATCAGCACCATCCAACTCTACCAGAAATACCTCCTTCCAGTTGACAAGCTGCCTGTCATTTAAATGGTACAGATTACTTCCCGGAGCTTTGTTATCAACAGTTCAGATGCTTCTCACATACACACACCAAAGAAAGCTTACTAAATGAACTGGACCTGCAAGTTTTGCTTCATTCCCTAGGGAATGGTAGCAACCCTAGAGGTGCATCAAGTTTTACTTGATGTCAAGATTCAAAAAAGCTTTTCAAGACTCTGCTGTTCCCTCAACTTTTCTCTATCATTTTAAACAACTTCTCTTAAATACTTTCTGAGGCTACATCAGTGTTAGCGAAGTTACATACCTATAAAAAAGTCACATAATGATTACACAGTCAAAGTCTTTATCCAAGGTACGGATGTATGAATCCATCACAGGAGACCTACACAAACTGCTATTCAAAGCCAACTGATCGGAACGTGCTTGTTTTGGGGAGACACCAAGCAGGTTGCTAGAAAGGCTCCCCCTTTTCAAGAGAAACCAAGTCCCTGTGAGGACACAGAATGAGACGTGACTTAGCCATGTCTCCATAGCGTTCTTCAAGAGACTCAGATGCGTGAATGAAGTAGGAAAAGACAGGACATATAGTTAATTCTAATTAATCTGTGTGAGAACAGCGAAGAAACGTCCTGAAAAGTGGAAGGGATCCCTGAGCTGCAGGAAACTGTATTTATACATTTGAGCGTAAAATTCTAGACATACTCAGCATCTCTAGTTGTTAGCAAAGAATCACAGAATCGTTCAGGTTGCAAAAGACCCTTGGGATCATCGAGTCCAACCATCAACCCTACTCTACAAAGTTCTTCCCTGCACCATATCCCCCAACACCACATCTAAATGACTCTTAAACACATTCAGGAACGGTGACTCAACCACCTCCCCGGGCAGCCTATTCCAGGGTCTGAGCACTCTTTCTGTGAAGCATTGTTTCCTAATGTCT
>JAOXNO010000007.1:9556889-9582127 GCA_028565335.1 Limnodromus scolopaceus
GCACAAGTAGCTGCGTGATGCCAGGTCCTTAATGGTTTTTCTATTAGCTGAGCACAACTCGCAAAGCATGAGCACTGACTGGTCAAAGGGTGAGAGCAGGCAAACATCCAGTCAAAGAGCAAAGCCCACATTAGAGATCACAAAGATTTATCAGAAAGATTTGGTGTCCACAGCAAAAAGTTATATTCTGAAAACATGAAACAGACACTACGACTATTCAACTTTACTGATCCATGTTCATTTTATCTTGCCACGAGACTTCCTTTCTACTGTCTTCTTTGGCTGGAACAAAAGAAACCAGTTTTCCTTTTTAATCAAACAATTTTTGTTTGAATGAACGGAATAAGTCAAAATGCTTTCTTTGCACGTGGTAGATTCTCCTGTGTATTCTTCAACCTCTACATCTAACAAAACTCATAATCACAGAGTCCTTTCCTACTGTTGGGGATCCAAAGTCAAGAAAGCTTGTACCCAATTAATCGTGGGTTGTTTTTTTCACTTTTAAAAGTAAAGACATTGCAAATTATTTTCTTCCATTCTATATAAGCTTCTGTACTGTATGTATCATTAAGGATGGAAAATGGAGTAGAAATCTAAAGTAATGCAAGCAGAGATACACAACTCTGGAGGCAGAGAGCCCCTAAAAAAATCCTTTCTCTCCCAATTCTGCAACACTCTACTCCTGTATATGCAGGAAGAATTGAAAAAAACCCAAGTATTTTTTGACTTAGCTTTACTTGAACACACCCTGAGACAGTAACAGTGATGAGCCACTTCCTGTTTTTCTATCAAAGCACAGTGCATAAAGCACTTTAGATGGCATTTAGACATTTACCATCAATTATACAGGCCGCAAAATTGGTATTTTTATGAGTCTAGTTGAGCAGCTCTTACCCAAGAAAACAAAGCCAATTGCTACATGTTCTACTTATTTTATATAAAAATATTTAATTTAAGCAATAAAATACAAATATTTTTTATTATTTCTCTGATAAAGGTGAATTAAATGATTTGCTCCTTGTCTAGAACATCTGCTCTGATCTTCCATGGCTAGATTAGTAGAGCTTAAATCTGCAAGGCCATGGGAAGGAGAATTAATTTCACTACACATTGGAAAGGAAAAACATTAATCCCTCCCACACACAGAGAAGCCCTTCAGGCTATTGAAAGGGAACATTCCAAAGGCAGCTCCATGGAACAAGTAAATCTTGTCTGCTCCATTACCTTCAGGAGACACAGAAGAGCCACCCAGCAGGAAGGGATGGCGTCTTCCAAGCTGAGCTCCCATGTCTGTAAATGGGCTAGTGGTTACAGCCCAAATTCTTCCCATCATATTTAAGTGGGGAAGGGCATGAGGTTGGAAGCTCTCCTTATTCACATCACTGGGGGGAAGGTATCAAGAGATCCCGCAGGTTTAAGAGACCTCCATTGCTTTTTCAACCTCCGTTGATTTTGCTTTTTCAACTGCTATTACAAAGGTTAGGTCCCTTAGGGAGCTGATGACAATTAATGGCATTTAAAGGGTACCAGATTATGAATTCTCAGTAAAATCTGAACTTCAATAGCTCACTTGATTATTAAATCAACACACCATCACTATCCACAGCTGAATGGATTTTGTTTGTTTTGTCTGACACAGTACTATTTATTTTTTAAAATCTCATTACTTATCTCTGCTGTTTGTATTATACTTTAAATATTTCCTTGCAAGTCAACAAAAGATAAAGTTTCTCTACAAATAACAAACTTCACCATTTGGGCTACACAGAAAAGAGACAAATTTATCCTTAAGTTTCACAGCAACATTCAGTCCCACTCAGATTTACAAGAACCATACCATTAAGACTGGAGTTACACGTACACTCAAAAGAGCCCTGGGACTGCTGGGTGCAAGAGCACCAGAGATTGAATCTCATGGGCAAGCTATTCTCTTATCTCTAGCCAGCTGTTCTCTTATGATCAAACAGAAAATCCAGTTAATGAAGAAGTGGTTTATAAAGACTGGTTGATACTAACTTGCCCCAACACTCACAAAAAGGAAACTAATCCAATACTGTACCTGTGGCACTTCTTTAAGAAAGTCCGGAAGCTGAAATTCACCCTTGTAGACCTATAAAAACAAAAACCGATATACTACTGTTTGAAATGCTCAACAGCTTGTTAGAGCACAATCTATTTGTAAAAGCAAGTTTTATTCACAAGGCTCCAGTAAGTGAATTTCTCTTTGGGCTTAATTACATTTCACAATTAAAAGAATATCTAAAGTTTTTTTGAAAGTTAACCTGTCATGATCTCATGGACTGGGTCAGAACTGACATACCAGCCAGGCAACATTCAGTTCTCAAACAGTTCTATTTTACATTTAGGAAACTTGACAAACGTCACATAATACAGCATTTTCTGATATGTCACAATATTCATTATGTACAAAATAGGCATCATTCACACAAACAGCAGTATCTCACTTGAACAACTGATCCCATCTTACTATCCTCTCAAAGGAAAGTTCAGTTGGGTTTGAGTCAGTTCATCAACACCACACAACTACACTCAAAGTGTGAAAACGCTAACAATTTGGGTTTCAATGTTGTTGAAATGGTCAACACAAGGAGTGTCAGCAGCTCCTTCCACCCTATTTTATACGTACTTCATACACGAGTACAGAAGAGCTCCCCTTACTAGTAGGGCTATGACAACGTTACAGTCAGCAACTCTTAATAATTATGAATTTCTACAACAACTGTAGCCTCATTCCCAGCCTGACTTTATGAAAGTTTGTCACTACCACAGTTTCCAATATTTTAGAGAATATTAATTCTGAAACAACACTGTTTGGAGAAGGAGCAAGCAATAAATTTCTTCAAACATACCAACAGCAACAGCCACACCAAACAAGTGTTTCCACTATCTGCCAATTAGGAAATAAATTGGCAATGTATTGTGTTCTCTCTAGAGAATCCTTCTTGCAAGCTGTTTGCTTCTGAGATTAAACTGGAATACATTCCAAAGGGGAGGAAAAAAATTCGGGTTTTTTTTTTTTCCAAAAAAGAAGTGTACTTAGAGTTGTACCATCCTTTCTACAGAACCAAAAAAACCAAACAGCCTAATGTTATTAGTTCTTTGTAGCCTTATGTAGCAGTAATCACATAAAAATCAAAAACCACAAACCTACTTAGAAAAATTCTATAAAGCCATAAAATTAAAACGGGTCTACTTTAAAGCCTCACTCAGAGTTGCGCTCCCTGGTTTACAAATTGCGTCAAAGGAAGGAGATTCAGGAAGTCAAGGGATGCTTATTAACAATATCCATTTTCTCTGCTTTCCTATGAACAGATGACCAGAATATAAAGATGTACTCATTTTGTTGCTATACTGCAGTGGCCCAGGACTGCAGCTGAGCCAGCTCCGAATTTCCTGTCCCCGAGACGCCTCACCCCGCCACAGGCTGCAGCATTAAACCCTGACTCATGTGGGGTGGACTTCGGAGCTGGCAGTTCTCAGCACTCGTTATCACTAGGCTAAACATATCCAAACAACGAGGCTTCGCTGAGTCCCAGCGTGAGAGCAGGAATTATTATACATCGAAGAACTCTGTTCCTTCCGATATTCCATGTTTTAGGTAAAATAGAAAGGCCGATTCAAAATGATAGGCACAGCTCTCGTTTATATTCAGCCAGGGGGTACTGTCATTTCCATGGAAACCTTAATGAAAGCCACACTGGTCAAAAATTCAGTGTGTGGCTTACTGGAGCCTAGATATACTATAAATATTTATAAATGAAGGAGAGTATTTCTTATTTTCAGCTTTTAACCAAGCTATTAAAATGCAGGCTGTGTTCTAGAGAGCAGAAATGGAAGTTACAAATCATCAATATTATCCCATCAAAAAATGCTACAGAACAACCTAGGCAAGGTTCACAAGAAAAAAAAAAACGGTATTTTTTTTTTATTAGACTCGTGCTAACATTGCGAGGAAGAGACAGGCTTCAACTATTCTGGGAAACCACTACACTCATTATCTGGGAATTCTTACAACCAGTTAATACTGATGATGATTGTACCTTGTGACTGATTCAGAATCAGAGTAACCAAACCCATGTTTGTCTCTGGAAGTCTCCTCCTTTCCTTCTCCTGCAATTACGACTTGGTCTAGTTTTATATTATATCTATATATATGTCTGCTCTAAAAACTTCATCATTGTAATGCTCTTTGTAGGAAGAGAATTTACTACTAATAAGCATCTAATAGTGGATAGACAAGGGCATTCATCCATCAGCAATATTAAGAAAAATAGTGACACTACTGTCATCATACTCTGGAAAGATAAGAAAATGTTTCAGGGGCATTTAATAATACATTCACATAAATACCGCAATTTACACACCACGATTTACAAAGGCAAATCTGAGCAGTGACAAGCCCAAGAAGATTAGTTTTGACACACAAGCGTGCCTAATTTTGGTTCAGAACTGACACTATCTAGAATGCTGGTTTTAGCTGAGACTGCATAGAAACTGGTTTAAAGTAGTTCCAGAAACAGTAAGTGGTCCCTTTTGAATCCAAACCCAGGGAAATTCTAAAAACAATGACTCCATCTTCAGCCAAAGAAATTAAGAGCTTTCAGATTCAAAATTCTTTTCTGACCAATTTCTAAGTCTAAAACACATTATTCAGAGAGTGGCAGAAGTGGAACATTGCAATGACTTCCACTCTAAGCAAGAATTCAATAAATTGAGCAGAAATGGTGTTTTCCATTTCTAAGGGAATTATTTTGCAAATCCAAATAGATTTCCAAAGGGGGGGGAGGAGAATCTGAAGCCTGTGTCAGTTGGCTGTTCAGTGTTGGCAGTATTCAAGCTGTTCTATTAAAAAAACAAAACAAATCACATTCTTATAGCCAAACTAAACGTGTATTATTCTCAAAAAGAGGTCAGAAAAGTTTCGCATCCAGTTGTCTGAGAAAACCCTCAGAAGTACACAAGGAAAATTTAAGAACAGAAGTGTAACTTAGAAGTGTAACCTAGAATTCATCTTTATAGAAGATTAAAGCACTCCTCACCCACTTCCAAGCCTGGTTTAGAAAGGGTCTCATTCTATTTGGTCAGTTCCCGTACACAGAGATAATGGGTCTTCTTGTCTAGAAGTTAGCATGCAATTAAGTGTACTTGGGCTTGGTAAATTTTCAAAACATCAAAGTTGCGGAGTCCAAGGCTATTGATGTTTCATTGCCAAAGAAAAAAAAAAAAGGAACACTGGCAAAACCAAACCAGAGCCCCTTTATAGAAACAATCCTCTATTGCAAATGGAGGTACCCTCATCTTGCTCTTTCAGACTTTCCATGACTTCTACGGCAGCTCACAAGGCATACACAGCTCTGCACCTCTTTGCTGGAACTACTAAGGGGACATTTGAGATGTAAATATTTACCCAGCAGGAACAACACAGAGAACATGATTTTAGACAGGCCTGTGAGTATCTGCCAAAAAGCAGCTTGCAACCATACCTTATTGCGCATTTTATTTGTTAATAACTCTGTGCATCTTACTAATCATACACATGTATAGTTGGTTTAAAAATAAAAAAGAAGATATCATCATCTCTGGAGAAAAACAATGCAGTTGGGAATCCACATGCTAGAAGAAAAACCCTCTAAAGAGGGTATAAAACAAATTTAAAGGACACTAAGAAAGTCTGTGCTGTTTGTGATCACAAGACAGATGAAATAAAACCCCCAATTTTTAAGTATCAGAGAAAACGCCCACAAAGCCAAATGCCTTTATGCTCAAGCAGCATAGAGATGTACAGCCTTGAGCAGCCTGTCATTACAGCATACCTCCACAATTACACATCTTTGACAGCACAAGTAATTATTCTCATGTGTTAGTATAAATACACTTCTCACCCTTTATCACAGATTGTTTCTGTCTTTAAGACCTCAAATACAAAGTCTTGAAATGATGATTGTCGTGGATGTCTTGACTCTTAACAGCAGGAGACATTTCCCCACAATTTAAAACAGGCACAAACCAGGAGTTAATAGAACTCTGGTTTTGACTCTAGATGTTACTGCAGAAAATACCATCAACAGAACATAAAACAGAGACAGATAACAGTTTTCGGATGTGATTAGAAGCCGCCACACGTATTTAAACAGTCATGATGAAAACCATAGCTTTTTCTGTGGAGTTCTGTACACTTCCGTCTCTCCATCTCTCCAGGGCAAAGAACAGAACTTCATGAAGAAGTTAAAAGAAATTACTGGAATATGTATTCCAAGCATATAAATTCATTTAGTGGGAAGTACGTGCCAAAGAAAATCTGATGTAATACATTACAGATGTGAGAGGAAACCACTTAGCCAATCATAACAATAAGCCAGTTTCTACTGGGCATAAGTCAGTCTTGCAGTTATGAGCTGTTCTCCACTTCTGGTGTGTTCTGTGAAACTGCTGACGTACACTTTTACACAAACTCACAATATTGGTAAGGACATATCAGACACTCCTCTAATGTGGAGTGATTCTACTTTTGTAATTTATTATATGGCAACTGGGCTACCAGTTGAGATAGCTTATTTGCCTTTTCTGCGTCATTTGCAGATGAAAACTCCTTTTAGTTACAGGATGTTATTTTCAAGATGAAGAATTTGCTAAAAAAAAAAAAAGTAGTTATGTATCTATAAGGAATGGACCCTTGCAATCATTACAGTAAAATGAACAACCAGCAGACTTACGAGAAAAACCCGTGACAGCACAATTCTGCAGTCACTGAATAACTAAAGGCAATTCAGTGACCTCTTGAGGAGGTCACGTGCAGAGAGATCTGCTGAAAAGCACAACATTGTTCAGACCTTGTTCTGCATTCCTTACCCGAGACAAGATAAAGGGTCATGAAAGATAGTGTCAGGCCTAACATAAAATAGATAAATAAAAAGTTAATGGCTTTGTTATTGAAAACATCAGAAAAAAAAAAATCTGTTATACTTGTGCTAGATTTGTATTTCACCAGTGCAGATGCTGTTAGAGAAGTCTTATCTCATAACATCACATAGCACTTGGAGACCAAGGTAAGAAGAGATGAATTCAGCTTCACACTGTTACCTCCTAAAACAAAACCAGAACTAAGATGACAAACAGTGGTTGCATATAATTTTTTTTGCTGTACTATGGAAGCACGAAAAACCAACCTAACCATTTTGGTGTCCTAGGTGGGTAACATCAAAGTGAAAAATCCAAATTTAGCAGAGAGCACTGTTTTCCTTGCATTACCTACAAGCACATAGAAATTCTAATTCAAGGACTGTACTTTAGCAGGTGAGAATCATCATTTTGTTTCCAGACTGAAGAAAAAAAATATTTAACCTGTACATATGGCAAGTCACCAGCAGGGGGACAGAAAAGGAAAAAAGAAAAACAAGAACAGAGCTTAACTGCTTAGAAAGCGTGGGGGAAGCTAATATTTTTGCACCACAATGGCCATTCCTTTCTGTTTTTCTCCAGTACTAGCCCTTATTTAGGCACCCTTACACTGTTGGTTCTTATGTTCAGGACTAACAGCAGCAGCTTTGAAATTGCTGAACAGTATTGTCACTGTTAAGTCTAATTTCTAGTCTTTTCCAAGAAGTCATAGATTTTGCTCAGCGCGGTTCCTGCAGCGTAGTATAAATGCAGTTCTATAAGCAGCACTTAAGCACATTTTAGAACAAAGACATTGTGCAGTTTACAGTTTGGAATCTTTTACGATTATCTTCTACAACTGGGCAACACAGAGACTTCTATTCATAAAGTACTGACCTGTCTGCATTCAAAAGAGGCTTTCTAGCTAGGAGTACATTCTGTATCCTGATGAGTTTTCCTACTTTGGTTCCACTTATCTTTACGCTTTTGTATGTAGAGTATCAAAGTGCTTTCAATCATACAAAACAAAAACTCTCCATAACAACAAGAACTGATTTGTTTGTTTTTTAATGTATCTGATAGCAATGAACTAGATGACACAGTATTGTTCCATCTTTAGGTGGAGCCAGAATCTCCCCTGCCAGTAATTTCAGTGGTGTTGGGCTTCCACCCTGTTGCTGTTGTTGCAACTTTCCCAATCAATTTAAGCCAGCATTACATAACGCCCTCAAAACCACACCAAAAAATTAAAAAAAGTCAGTCCTTCTCCCTTAGTATTGTTTTCTGTTTGCCAGACAGGGGCCAGCTCCTTCATGTGAAGTTCTAGCTCACACCGTTTTAAATGGATTGAGAAAATACAACTGTATTGGAGTAGCAAGTGGCAGATAATTCAACGTTATTTCAAGTTAGTCACTCTAAGGGGTTACCGTACTAACACAATGCAGTTCCGCTTTAGTAGCCTAAACTTTATCTGTTTTCAATGAGTAAAATCCAAGTTCTGAGTTAAGTTTAAAATTCTCAGAAACCACAAATATAAATATAATGGAGCAGCTTCCAAACACAAAGTGAACAATGAGGGGTTACATGCAAGATTTATATATATTCTTATTATGTACTGGAGAGTAACTTTGGAAGGATTCTATTTGGACAGCTTCATCTCCAACAATACACCCAGTACAAAATTCTGAAAGGCTACCCCATGTGAAGGAATTTAGAAAGAGAGGAAGAACAAAAGTAGTGCTACTGTAATTAACAAATTCACCAGCTACGAGTATGCAATAGCACACTTAACTTGCCAAGGGCCAGTTCCTAAAACCTGGAAAAATCTAGATCAAGATTATTTTTTTTTTAAATCTCCTCTTTTCCAAGCTGCAGCAGCAAGACAGAAATTAGCTTGGGTTTATGGAAGAGAAGGGGAAACCCACAAGGCAGCAGATGCTATCCCTGACAGGCAGAACCAACACATTGCAGTGTCTTCTCTCTCTCACTACTTTTCCAAAACACCTTAAAGTGTTTTGAAATATCAGTCCCCCATCTCTAAATAAAAACAAAATAAAGCTGTGGGGAAAACAAAACAAAGCATTTTTCAAAAGTGAGTCAGCTCCTACTGACCACCAACCAGCACATTAGTTATTTCAAAACTTCCTTGGTTTAAGGCCAAGCTCAGCACCCAGCATTTTGGCAATTTACTGTGCAAGATGCAGGACGGCAGGAAGCCTGGCACTTCCAGGGAGAGCTGAGCCTGCTGCCCTGGGAATTAGGTAACCTGAGCAGCAAACTGGTCTGGAAGTTGGGAAGCCTTAAATCGCGGAACTCGAGGAAGTCAGGACATCAATGTTTCCACAATCACAGAGAAAGAGTCTGTGGTCTGAGCAGAGATTTGCTGGGAACAAGCTGGGAGGAAGCAAAGCTAAGTGACTGGGGAGGAATTCAGGCCGTCCAAGTGCAAACTCTAACACTGATTTGAGCCATCATTTGAAATGGCTCCTTGGGGTACACAACATTTTGAAAGCCTTATATTTTTTCCATTTTCAAAAGGCATATAGTAAATTGTGAAGATTAGCCATCTTTAATCCTTTTGGCTTTTTGGATTTTAGTCTTACTTCAGGACATCTCCCTCATTTTATCTATACAAACCATACATGCAGAAGTCATTTTGTTAACAAGTGACTAGGAAAATATATACTGGATACTACAACAAATAACAAAACTAAAATGCTATCTTCAGTCTGTAAGTAAAACTATTAAAATAGCAAACTATTAACAAGCGTTCCATACGTTTGCAGTATTTGCATCAGCTATTATAACAGTAACCTCCAGTTTTTCACAGCTGTTTTTATCATTAGCAAACAAACAAATTATACTTCAAAGCAAACTTGTGAAAAAGCCTCAATATTGTTTAGCCTTTCAAATTAGGCTTTAATTTTTTTTTTTAAAGGTATGCTTGTGGTTTTGTTTATTACCTGAATTTCTCTCTCCCATCTTAAGTTGAAATAATTTCAAGAATTCACTTAAGACTAAGCAACCAAAATCCATACAATTTTTACAACTCAGACTGTGCTTGACACACAAAGGTGGAGGCCTCAGAAAGGTCACCATACTTTATGGTTTTCACAAACTAATTTCAATTGTATTAGTAAGAGATGACCAACCTTCAATTGCATTACCATACAAATTTGGATCCGAGTCACTGTTTTATAGTTTGTATAGGTAGATGCATGAGGATTTTGTTTGCAAGGCTCAGTGAGGCAGTATTGAATGTTTTTCTTTAAAAGGGACTGAATTGAGTGCAGAAAAGTTTGTAAGACTTTTTAAAAGAGTAAGTGCCAGGAAGCCTCTAAAATGCTAACCACTACCCCTACCAGAAAAGCTGGGTTATCTTTTCCATGCTGAGCTAAGAACTATTACAATAGTTAATGTGCTATCCTTTAATACATTGGTTGACTGTTTACGATTCCCAGGGAGAGGTTCTAAAAATAAATAATGCAAAAATGTTTAATGACTTCACAAAACGTGGGGTTTTTTTTTCTATTAGTATCTAGCCCATCAGCATACCAAGCAGTTGGGTTGTTTTGGTTTTTTTCCCCATGCTGGAAGGCTAGTAGAAAACAGTCCTTTTAAATTGTTTAAATCAATTTTTCCACTGATTACTTTGCTGCTGCAGCAAAAGTCACCTTCTTTTAATAAACAGCGGCAAAGAGTTAATTATTCTTATTTCAAACAACGGTAATGAACTTTTCAATGGGTACCTCCAGGGATAAACAGCTATATAGCCTAACTACTCAAGTTCCAACAACGTTAAATTCAGACTAAAATCCTTAAGTTTAGGTTAATCAGCACCAGATCTTCCTTCATCTTCCGTTTGTTCTACAAAGGACAGCAAAGAATTGGAAAAATCTGACAGTTTGATCATCTTGGACCATTTTCCGTGGATCACTTTTCAAATTCTACCATGCATTTGGGGTGTAATTTTCTTACAGATCTTTTGACAACACTTGTGTATAAAAAGCTGAGCTCAATCAAGTTTGATGCCCAGGTGAGAAAGTTAGCTTTTCCCCATTGCTAACTAGCTCCCCACCTATCTGGTCAATTCTCAAGAGGTTTAGCTCCATAACACCAAAGAACACAGCTCAAGCCTGGGGCTGGGGTACAGGAAGATGAACCAAATTGAAGACAAACAACAGGAGCCAGACTTTCAGTGCTCAAGGTCCCACAGATGTCTTCCTTCTTCCCCCCATGGCAAGGAAAACATCACTAAGTATAAAAAGGTATTAGAAACAGACTGAAATAAAGAAAACATAAGACTTCTGCTTTTTAGCTCGCATCCATTTGGTCAGTAATTAAACACACAAACATGCCTTACCCTCCTTGTGTTTTCCACAACTTTTTGATCTGGCTTTCCATAATTTGGTGGATTGGCATACGGATCATAGCCCAGTTTTGCTAGCATGGGTGCAATCACGGGCATGTCTTGCAAGACATCAGCAGGTATCTTCCCAACCCATTTTGACAGCGCTTCCACATTGACTGGCTTGATTACTTGGTCAGTAGATCTTTCAACCCTGTGGAAGGAGAAAGAAAGGTTATATTTTGCATTCCAACCAATACTTGCTTCTTCACTAGTGTTAAATCCTTTAGCTTATTTTGTTTGGCTTTTTTTTCCCCTTCATCTTCCCTTCTCAAATTTTCATGTTTCTACAGAGCTGATGGGAAGTGAAGTTTTACTACATAAGGCTAAAATGAGAATAACTAGCACAAGATTCACACATGCTTTCTGGTTTAGGCTTTCACAAAGAATGTACTGAAGCAAGTTCTTCACATGAAGAGAGCAGTGAAAGCCAAAGAGCAGTGAAAGTATGCACACACCTACATGCACTGTTTTCCCACTGGCACATTCCCACATTTGCTGTCTCATTGTCTCAAAAGGCTCTTGCAAATTGTATTCTAAATTAAAATTCATGTGCCATTTATTCCCACCTCCCCGTACTGTGACTAAACTCTCTTTTTTGGGGGGCCTTTTGGGTTTTTCTATTATAAAAAAGAGACACCTATGGAAATGATAGAAAGCTGTAGACCGCAATAATATTTTTCATATTCTTTCTTTTTGCTGACTGAGTGTTTGGTCATTTCTTAAGTGCATAATCATAGCAGCGTCATATGTACTGTGCATAGAAAACAGTCAATTTATCACTCATTTAATCAACAGTCCTAAAGTCATTTTCATTCTTGCACCCTAGTTTTGTTGTGTGTTTTTATTGTTGTATGGTTTGGTTTTTTTTTCAAGGGAGGAAATCTGGCATCACTTTGTTTTCCCACATTCCTTGCTTCTTTTAGATTAGAAGACATACAACTTCGTTACTGTGTTCATTCCTGAAACAGGCCAGCAGGACTCAGAACAGGTTCAGTAACTTAAAACTGAGTTTTTACTCCAAGTAATTTAAAAATTCTTTCGGGACTCGGAAAGAGCGTGCATGCATTCTGGATGTCAAGGTTCATCTTTTAAGGCAGATTAAAAATCACATCTGTATATACAGTTTGCCTAAAGGAATATTTGCATCTGCATTGCAAGTAATACCATAAGGTACCGTTGCAGCAGTAGCTCCTGCTGGCTGGCCATACCTGCCTCTAACCTGATGCTGAGCATACAGCT
Organism: Limnodromus scolopaceus; assembly: GCA_028565335.1. Lineage (NCBI taxonomy): Eukaryota > Metazoa > Chordata > Aves > Charadriiformes > Scolopacidae > Limnodromus > Limnodromus scolopaceus. The sequence goes on from JAOXNO010000007.1 coordinate 9,569,437, forward strand.
GTCATCCTTCCCAGGCCTTATTTACATCACAAAGAATTCTGATCTCAAAAAGCTCTACCACACAGAAAACAGAATGGTTATACTTGAAAGCAGCAGTACAAAAATATAACACCAGTACCTCATCTACACAAGATAAAGAATGAGAACACTGAGATTCAAATTAATTCTCAAGCAGCTAATTCTTCAGCTATACAAGAGGCAGAATAAGAGAAAACATCTTCTGAGAAAAACACATGGAAATTTCTTGAAATAGTCCTGATAGTTCAGGCTTCTGGACTCAGAAACTAAAGACAAATTGCTCTCAAGACTGACATCAGTCAACTTACACGGGGAACAAGTTTGATTACAGTTATCTAATTAACCTTCTGAGTCCGAGAAGAGGCTGAAGAATTTGTGCATAGCAGACAAACATTAAACCAATAGCAAGAGGCATCCCATTCAGTTGCACACTGTATTGTGCAGTGAAAGCCTTAAATTACAAGCTATGCATGCGTGTCTGCCAGTCATTAGCTCAATTTGATCTTGACACCAGTCTTACCTTGTTGCTCTTTTTGACTTGCCATCATAGCTAAAATTCTTCCAGGACAGAGGAAGGAAGTTAGTCATACAATGTTGAAAAGTCAGTAACTTAAGTACTTTAAACACAATCAACAAAGAACAAACCAGACAGGGAAACAGTCACCCAAGGGGGAAACTGTCTTGGCAAGCAGGGCATTCACAGGCTGCTGCAAAAGGTGTTTAAGGAAAGCTGATGAGTAAGCACCTGACAAACAAAAAACTGTACGACAACCCCCAAGATGTTCAGCCTTACTCTCTTCAACCATTTTCAGTAGCTCAAACAGAGGCAGGAACTCGGAATGGGATTTGGGGACCAAGGAGTTGCGGCTGAATTTCAGCCTTCCTGAAGGCTACTGTCCGGAGATCACAAGTCTGTACAGCAAATGAAAGAGCCTGGGCATTGCCTTTCTGATCCCTCCAATTAGAAGATGAGCATCTGACTTCACGTCAAGTCAGTAAGAAAACAGCTGTTGAGAGTTGAGTTTCAGAATTTCAAAGCAGCAAGGCAGTGGACAGAGCACCACACAGTCAGAAGTCGGTAGAATCATGCTGGCTGGGACCCTCAAGAAAAATTTATCACTAAATCTTTGAAAAGTGTAAGATTTATGGCCCTCTCTCCTCTCAGAGACAGCCAAGCCCAAAATCCCTTCACCAAAACCGCAGACTGATTCAGCCATTTAAAATAAGGACGATACTGTGACAATGAAGTAATGAGCTTGGCTAATAGCTTGTTGGAACCCCCAAACAAGGGATGCTATACATCAATTAGGACCTAAATTAGTACACATATGGATACCCCTTCCTGAAGTAAGAGCACATTTAAAATGTGTATGTTTTGCCCCACTGCCATTTTAGTCTTTGCTAGCAATAAGCTCAGCGTGAAACATTTCCTGGTGATTAATAGCTGGCAAGAGATAAGCAGGGAACTACATTTAGCTGCTCCTCAGCACTGATTCAGAAATAGACTATACCACATTTGGTCTTCTGTTTAGAGCCTTTTCTGTCTTTTCCCTTAAGGTGGGAAGAAAAGTAAAACAGAATTCGTGGGAAAGATTCTTCAGACCAAAGAACATCTGAGGAATATGGGGGGAGACAGATCGGGGACAGGAGGAAAGAAACACCCAAAAAAACCAAATGGAGCAAAACAAGGAAACGTACCAAGTCTTGGCAAATGTGATCGTATCTGCACGTGGCAAACGCTGCCTGGTCACTGCTTCCAGGCTCCACGGCAAATCCACAGGAACAGTTCCAGCTTTGAAAGCAGCTGGTACCATGAAACACAGGACTAACCCCAAATAATTCTACATCTCTACTAGAATCAAATGAAAGGTGTGTATTAAAAATACATTCTGAAGTAATTTTGCCTAGACAGCTATTTTCATAATAAGCCTAATAAAAATTGTTATAAAAGGGCTGACATTTCTTTGCATCAGTGGTCACCACAGCTGTTTTCAGTTAGGAGGCAAATGCCAGAGCTATATTAACAATACTAGTTATAGCATGTAGTCCAGCCAGAATACATTCCTTCAACAGCCACGTTGGCAATTACTTCAAACCACAGAAAGTTTCCCGCTACTACAAATGCTGTGGTGCACATCCTTAAAACCCTTGCAGTGTTCTTCCTTGCTGCTAGATAAAACCCAAAATAAGGGGCGAAAATACTAAGTAAAAGAGAACAAACAGTGAGGCCAGGGCTGCACGAGCAAAAGAAAAAGCAGGGATTACGAAGCAAATGCAGAGAAACGAATAAAGCAGTTTCCACAAATCAAGCGGCTAGGGGAACAGACAAAGTCAGAATCTTAAATACAGACTGCCTAGTATCTAGTATCACTATTAACAGATTATTGCATAAGCCTTTCTGAGTCTAGAATAAGAGAAAAATGGAATCAGCTCACTGCCTGAAGAATTCTGTAGGCCATTGGGTGGCCAGTTCATCCCTGGAAGAGAAACAGCCTGCATACACAATTTAACTCTATGTACAACTGAAAATAAAACACCTTACCCTGACCTAGAGCCTCATTCATCCGATACAGATTTCATTTGACATAGCTAATTTTGATTTCAGATGAGTTAAAAATATATTCTCAAACATTTGCTTTCTGTTACCAGCTAATAACATAAAGGTCTTTTAGCGATACTGTAATCTGTTTGTCAAAGTGTTTTTAAATATTTCAAGACAACAAACTCATCAGATTTCTTTTCAAAAACCCTCCAGCAGTTGAAACACATCCAGGCATCTTATGCTGGGCCTGACCTGAGCAGGCATCATGCTTCTGAAGTGGATGCTGAGCCTGTGTGAAAGATCTGAAAGTCTTAACAGTGAGTGGAAGATGATCGAGACAGGTTTCTCTGTGATTTACTTAAGTCTTTTCACAGCACCTCAGCCTTTGGGGATTATAATAGTAGCTCAATCTTTGACTTCAGAGGTTTTCTACCCTACCTAATACCTTGCAGACAAATGGGAAAATAATTTTATCTTGATTTTCATATTCTCTCTACTATGCTAGAGGCTAGGCCTTTGCGTTGGTAACTTTTAAATGCACGTCACATTTCAATACAGATTATTTGGTACTTGTGATCTCCTCCTCCTGTCAGTAAAAAATGTAATATAATTTGAGTGTTCCAATTTTAATATACTATTATGAAACAGCCTGAAGCTCTTGGTACTAGGCATGTGGTAAATTAAAGCTCTGTGAGATGACAGAGGTGCAGTATACAGCAGCATTTTGAATTCCCTTAGATTATCTCTGAAGTGATCTTCAGCACCATCCTTTGGAAAATTGGGTGGGAAAGAGCTACTGATCAGAATATGGAGTTCCACTGCTCAACTCTTGTTTCTGCTGAAAGAAGACAGTAATCACACCGTGAAGTAAAGAGTACTCTCCAGTAAGCCCAAAGAGGAATTCTAAGTCATAAGAGAACAAGGTTGGTTAGAACCTGACCCAGAACGGAACAGTCACACACACCTGATGCTGTAAAGAATTTTGCTGCAGCTACAAGCCAAATTCAACTTGATAGAAGGAAAACTAAGTCTGACGTGAGGTGTATTTTGTTCAGCTGTCAAAGTTTGATAAGCTGTGGCAGACTCTAAAGTTCTCAGTAAACTCAAGGGGTGATTTTTGTGGGCAGTTACCCCCTGCTCTGAGCAAGGACCCCCCCACACACACAGGCAGCCCTCTCCGTCCCCTGTGCTCTGCTGCACACAAGAGGGCAGTGAGGAGCTGGGGATGCCAAAAGCAGGAGGCTGTAACTGGTACAAGGAAATCAAATTGGGGAATCTCAAGCTCCCCCTGCACAGTTTCAATTAGTATCATATATATACACAGAACAGACATCTCAGAGAATTTCATATTCACTGTTTTTTCTGCAGCCCTCATAAGACTGAGTCACTGAAATCATTATTAAATTATAAAGGTTTCATGCAACCGAAAAACAAATTTCACCACCTATTTCAAGGGCATTTGATTAGATAAAAAAACATCAGACATAACACAAATAACCCCGTTCTTTTTCCACTATTGCCAGAGCCTTCTGAAATAATAAATTACTTTCACATATCATCTCATGAGAGATAATAAAAGCATAAAGAATTCCATGAGCGGATTGAATTGAGGGTCACAAGGACACTTTCATACTCACTTGTGCTCAATTTGAAAGTTTGATTCAAAAATAAACACGAAGCCACATTTTACTTTCAGTAATCTAGTTTCTTAATTTTTAGAGACATGAACAAGTATTCTCAACTCCTCACGTCCCACTCCACCAGATTTAGCAAGAAATATTACTTGAAACTGTATGTATTTCGTAAGGCTATGAGTTTTATAGTATAGAGGTCCATTAATTTTTAACAATGCTAATCTGGAAGTTTTAAAGTAGTAATATTTTACTAGAAATGGCACTATGCATAGTTATTTTTACAGGACACTTAACAGAAACTGGCAACCACCTATTTATATCAGTAAGTTTACTCGCCTCTCAGCTGCCACTGTGAAGCAGTAACATGATACAGGTAACTAAAGAGAAGTTCCCATGCAGATACAGCTTGCAGAGAGGGACAACAGTGCATTGCTTCATTAACATTATCAGAAGGCTTCAGTCTGCTAATGAACAATACTACACACCAAAAAAAAGGGGTTGAGATGCCTTCTTGATAGCTAGCTCTGAGGACACAGTGGTCGCAGCTTTGTTTCTTCAGTGGAAATGCTGATGTGAAACCTCCAGATTGTAGATATAGAACCATTATCTCAGTTTTAAGTTACTTTTGTAACTGCTGACTAACAATTCTTTTATTTGCTTTAAATCGCAGACCCCTACAATATGTTAGAAAATCCACAGTGTCACCTCCCTAGGCTTGAAATAAACAGAATCTCTCAATTTTTATCTCTAAAAACTGTAGTCTTAAAGAAACGGAATCACCCTGTATTCAACAGTTTGACCCAGCCCACTCTGCCTGCTGTGCAAGGTGCCTCTGTTGGCACCACTTGGCCAGTGATAAATATTAAAAAAAACCAGAAGCCAAGGAATTTACATGGGCATGCCTTGCTGCTGGAATAGGGCTTTTTAATCAATATTTTTAGAAACTTAAACGAGACAATCTGGTAGATGTATCTACCATAGCAAAAATAGAAAGAGATTCAAACATTCACACCTTTCCCCTCTCAATATATAGACTAGCCAGCTTCCATATTTCAGTTGTTCAGCTGTAAATAGTGGCAAAGAAACCAGAGTAGTTTAACTTTTTTTTTTTCTTTTCAAAATACCTATCTAGGTTTTCTAAGCAGAGACGGATTTTAGTTTCTGGAATTAGCTAAATCAGGTGCACAGATGGCACGACAGAATACTGAAAGATTTGCTTACAACAAGGTTAATTTTATTCAAAATGCTTGTCCTTTTAGAGCGCATGCCAACAGAACAGCACGCCAATTCTGCTTTCTATTTTGTTGGAACAGTTTCTCGAGTTTCCTGGAAGAGTATGTTCTTGGCAAATATAACTCAAAGGCCATTCTTGCATTGACAACAAAACTTAAGTTCCCGAAATCAAACGGGTGATCTTGCTAGGATGAGTAACACCAGTCTAGATAAAACAGTCCAGCTTTATTTGGGGGCACAAGAGAAAAGCAAAGCTATATTGGAAGAAGTGCTGATACTAGACATCCAAATTCAAGTTAGACTAACCATTAATTAATAAGTTTGCTCGTATGTTCCATTCACATGTTAGTGGGACAGTTATTTAGCGGGAGCACTCTGATATTGCAAAATGATAGTGAACAATGATTCTTATTTTCTAGATCACATACATCATAAATCTAATTAAAACTGAAACCAAATTATGACTAGTCTTTTATAACAAAAGCATACTATTTTACCTCTTAGAACAATACAAGGTAAAGGAGGAATGCTCATACTCACTTTGAAAGAGAAACGCCCCCCGCTTTTCCAATCATTTCTTCATGGTGCAGCACCGCTTGGTTCCATGGGATGCGAAGAAATTTTAAGAGAGTTCTCATCCATCTTTCAGGATGCAATACGAGTTGTTCATAATGTACCAGCATACACCTTTCAAAACCGACTTCCATACACTGGTTATACATAGTTTCTATAGCACGATTCCACTTGGTCAAGCAGTCTCTGTAGCTGTTAAGGTCAAACCCAGCTATTGTGACTTTTCTAGATATCATGGAATGCACAGATGCACGACCATCTCGTACCATTAGAAGGAATTTGGCATTGGGGAAAATTCTAGCAAGATAAGTTAAGGATTTTAAAGCAAAAGGATCTTTGTTACACAAATATGGAGCAGGCTCCCCATGTTTCACAATGATTTCCAATAAAAACGCTTGCATGGCTGAGTCCAGAACCTCATCTGTGACTCCAGCTTCATCCAGTCGGATCTTCTCTTTGCTTGATCGAGCCCACATCTGCTTAACTGCCAGAATTCGCGGGATTACCCTGGTCTCTTCTCCGCATCGAATATCCGGATGGGCATCAAGCATGGCACGCATTAAGGTAGTGCCGCTTCGAGGTACTCCTCCAATAAATATTAAAGGCATGTCTTTGTTGTAAGCAAAGGTTTTGTTTGCATTTACATTGGAAGCAGTTCTTACTGTGCTTCTCACACTTTCAATCCTCATGGGCTGGCTGCGTTCTTCTATCCGGTGGTGACACTCCATAGCATGTTGGCCCAAATAAAACACCGTCACTGAACTGATCACCAGACACGCTAATAGCAAGTTCTGTTTGAGTTTTCCAACCATTTTGATAAAGACCGTCACTTCAAAATAAAGAGACCTTCAATTTCAAATTGTCTTCTAGTTCACATGTCATGGGAATCCTAATCCAAAATAAATTAAAGTCTGGCGAGGGGGGGAAAGAAAAAAATAATTTAGAACTTTGTTAAGAACTACTACTGTGATAAATCAACAACAGAAACACCTGACAGCATTCAATAAAACTATTATCTCCTGGTGTTGCATTAAGACTAGTAAATGTGAAGTCTAAACACAGTTGTCCCATAACAAAAAGCCTTTTTGTTTACCCATAGGAGCAACACAAAACATAACAAGATTCACAACTAAAATTACTATTTACATAGAAGTTCTCTGGTACATTTTAACAACATATTTGAAAGAACTCTGCTACTGGATAGCTACTGTTAAACTTCACATTCAAGCAAAGACATCATTTATATGGGTCTCTACACATTAAAAGAGTAATTATTAAGAAACCCCTCTACTTTACTCAAGGTTTTACAGCAAAAAAAGACCTCTCTGAGCCAGAGTCACCTCGATAAAACAAATGAACAAGACACCCCACAGGAATCACATAAGACATTAAAAGAATTTAAGTATTAGATAACTGATGACAGCAGTATCCTCCTCATTGTCACATTTTCACCTAACTGCTTTATCTCCTGTTTTGCTTGAAATGCTCTATTTTCTTCACAGGATATGACACGATAGTAAAAGATGTTTCACAGTTACCTATCAACACTGACAGTGGCCACTCTTGATCAATGCCTTTAAGCAATGAAGAAAAATAGTCTGCAGCAAGTAAGGGCAACTTCAATTTTTACTTCAAGGGAAACTGTGATTAAAGAAGCGCATAGTCATTAAAGACTACAAACATAATCCAGAATTAAAGCTAAGATCAAGACTAAGATCAGTCTTAATTTAAATAAGAACAACTACCACCACCCGTACTGACTTAAAAGTTTTCATCCATCCCGGTATCCAGATAATTCAAAGCAGGATATACAAAAGAAAACTAATGATTTCATTCTAACTTCCTCCTTTATTGTTTTCTTTAGCTAAGATTTGGCTCTTAGAGATATTCCTCTCAAAAAAAAAAACCTACCCAAGCTCAACATAACCATAATTAATCATTATTCTATTGATTAAAAAAAACAAACAAAAAGCCCACCAGCCTTCCCCCCACATCTTATATTTTGAGCTCCAGAGAAATGTTAGCTGAAATACTAAAAAATTGAATACATTAGGAAGAAAGAAAAATAGATCCTGTTCTCAATCAGCACCCTGGGGGGTTAAAAAAAAAAAGAGCTAAAGTTTTGCATAATTTTAAGTCATGTAATGAAGCACTGCCAGAATAATGCATATACTGCATTCTACCTTCAAACAAGAAGGCCTGGCTTCCTTTTAAGCATCACTGGTAAGCTGGCTCTTTCTTTTAGTCTTTTCATCTAGGTAACTCCCTATTTTTGCTGGTATGATAGCAAGAGTCTTCCCCCTCCAAGATAAAACGTAACACTTCAGGGTTAAGATGCTGTATATGTGGTTACCTCACAGAAAGGTTTATGGAAAGAACTCACGTAGCAAATCAAAAGCCAACTGACAGTAACACGATGCTGTATAAAGCATCATGGCAGCCCACGCTAATGAAGTTTACAGTTACAGTCATTTCGTATTTATAGCATGGAATAGAGAAATATACTGTAGAAAAATTTAACTTACGCCGTGGTATAATCTTCCTTCTGGTTCTACAACATTATATTTAAAATAATCAGTGCATTTTAAACCCTTACAACTATTACAAAAAAAGGAAAAGAGGCAAATCAAGGACAACTGCTCATCTATTTTATGAGGTATCAATACATGGCTTTCATTCCACTTTCTAGCCTACAATTTAAGCGGTGATGATTATTCTGTGACAGAACAATTTTTCAATACAAGTATTATTCAAATAAAGTGATTTTTACCACACCAAAGGCCACCACTTTTCTCCTAAGTTTTTTTTTCCCCAAGTAGGTATGGTGCTGTTTTCTACAATGATAGTTTAACTCAATATTTGAAAACAAACATGTATTAGAATTAAGGGTTTGTACAGGTAACACATCCATTCCTATGTATTTCATACATCCCCCTTTTTAATTCTAAAAGCTCTCTCTTCAAGCTCCATTTCCTCAAAAGAGAAAACCGAAAACAAACCCTCCACAAAAATCTTCCTCTTCCAAACTAAGAGCTACTTGAAGACACAGCATTCCCCAAATGCAAGAGTTAGCCAGCTGATCTCTAGAGAAAAACATATCAAGACTGAGGGCATCAACTGTTTTACCCTTATCATTTCTATTAGAATATCACTTTAAAACCAACCCAAACCAGCACCAGCGTTCAGAACCAAGCTGCAAATAAACCCCGCCTTCTCCCTCCTCTAGTTCAAGTCATTAATGTTCTGCTGTTAACAGTAACTAAACTGACAGCATTTACAAATCACAAGGCAATCTCTTGTCAGCATTTAAGTAGAGCTTTGAAAAATTGTGGTATTTTTACCCACTGACCTGAGAGGAGCAAAGTGCCACTCCACTAAAAGCAGACAACTCTTAATAGAACTACCCCAAAACAAAACAAGTAACAAAACCCTAAAAAATAAGAAAACCTGAGCCAAAGCAAACACATGCCCCTCTCACACACACCCCAGTCGTGAGCTGAAGAAGTTGAAGATGCCTACAATGGTAGGGAAGGCCTTTAGCAGCAATCATTTCAAACGACAGACTAAAATGAATTTCTAGAAAAATTAACTCAAAAAAGGACAGTTCGGATCTACAAGTTTCACTACGAGGAAGTACAGCTAAGCAGAAGCGTATGTAACTGAATTTTACTCCCAGGAAAGTCAGGCCTATGAGTCAGCCACAAGATGATGTTAGCAAGGCAAAAATGACTGCTTTGTTTCCTTCTTCTGCACGCACTAATTCTCTCTCCCTCCTCCTACATGCAGCAAGTCAAGACCTTTTTCCTCAAGTTCATCCAAGAAATGTTGAAGATTTTCAGCTTAGTCAAGAGGCAAGTCATTCATTTGCATTTTATGTTAGAACAGTTTGGGTTTTGTTGCTGTTTAAAGCATTCCCTGCCAGGGAAAAAAAACAATGATCCATTACCACCAAGTAATAAGCAACCCCCATGAGCTCTAGGGCTTTTTCCAAGGCTAAACTAACAGGACAGCTATACCAGCATTACCCATCTCAAAAAAAAACCAAAACCAAAAATATAAATATATATAAAAAACACTTTTTAGTGATGAGCTTGTCCTCTGCTTCTATCTCTTGAACTTCTGGCTCAGAATCTGATAGCCAGACCTCCTTCTAGGAAGGACAAGCATAGAAGTGCTGCTTAGATTTGTTCCTGCGTCTCCCGAAGTGTTCATCACAGTGTTTGACCGGAGAACTTTGCTGTGAGGAAAGATCACACTCAGCTTTCTGCCAGCAGGCCATCAGGCTTCCAAATCATCCACGTCCAGGTGCCCTTCCACCTGTGCTGGAAAGCAGGAGCAAGACAGAGATAAGTAGAAGAATGGTGGAGTTCATACTATAGGAAAGTCATCTTTCCCCTCACACTCTTTTTACAGTTTACCTTCACGTCCTCCTGCCACGCTCCTATGATTTTCTTTTCCTACTTAGGAGGTCTACTCAACCCCTTAGTCTCCGGGGCTGTTACACCCCCGTAAGGCTTTATGCAGTAGACTCCAAAACATAGACCCCAGAAACAGAAAACTCTCACAGTTCAGAGATACTGCCTTTCAGATGCACAACCACTGTCTGACCACTACACCCAAAGTTTGCGGTATAAATCTGCAGAGGAAATTCATTTTACACTGGCAAAGTAGCAAAGTTGAATGGGAAAAAATCCTAAACTGTTGTTATCTGTTATCACTCTCTGCTCTTGACTGTAGAAGGAGGAACAAAAATGCTGCTAGCACTTAAAGAAGCAAGTGTCAACCATGTCAGTATCTTCCTTGCCTCTTCTTGCCCCTTCGCTTTTCCTCTATAAAAATAAATACTGGAAAGGCAGCAGGTACTGAGAATTCTCAAGACTCATATTCAAAACAAAATCCGCTTAGAAAACTGGAGACTATATTTCTTAGAGGAAGTTCTATATTAAGCTCATCAAACAGTCAAAGTAAGAAGCCCTTTCATACAGTGTTAGTCTTTCAACATTCATAAATGAAAGTTAAAGAAAAGAATTCCATAAAACCTTTCCTTCAATGAACTGGTTTGTTTCTGGTAGTTTGTGTTTGTTCACCGCAAAGAAGATTGCATAGGGGAGCCGACAGTTACATGATAATGGTATAGCGCAACACCAAGGAACACAACTGAAACATCCACAGTACACCACTTCAAGAAGCTATCCAAACTGTGGTAGAAGATTGTTCCAAAAATCATTTAAGTATTCAGGAAGCACTTTTATGCCTTCAAAGCAACGTCTGCACAATCACCTTAATGATTTCCCCAAAGACTGGGTATCAGGTATTACTACCAGCCACGCAACAGAATCAGAGAGGAATGTCAACGTACAGGACAAGCAAGCAAACCCCAAGCAAAATACTCAGCAAAGCTAGAAATCAAAATCAAGAAGCCTCGAGTACCAAGTTCATCTTTAGCTTTTTAAGTCATTATGGCTCTCAAGCCCTGCAGCTGTCTTTTCTAGATTCCTCCTCCCCCCCATTCTATAAATTCTGCTCTATCTACAAACATAATATATACGTCAAGTGATCTAGATGTACATATTGAATGGTCAAAAAAGAGTTACCAGCATGCCCCCAGTTATGCAAGAATACACAGCTACTACTAGAGAACAATTCAACAAAAGGAATTTTATTAGCAACACACACAGGCTTCTAGCTCTTTAAATTAATGTTTAAAAAAAAAAAAACTAATAAAAGAGAGGGGGAAAAAAGTCAGTAGGACACTAACAGCAGATGAGCTGCTGTTCTGTGCACTTTATGTGCACTATGCCTCCCAAGACAGATTTCAGCACTCCGCTATACGTAGGGTATTTCCAAGGACCACACTGCTTAATAATACTAATACTGATTAACACAAAAATTCGCACAACACGTTCGCAGTAACGTACGCAACCGGCTTATTCTGTAAAATACCCGCTTCCAGCTAATTGACGCAGCAGGTCTGCTGCTGTGAAACTACTGCTACAGCGCTGGCACATACCCTGCCCGTTACAGGTTGTTCGCAGACGTAAGGGCAGCGCTACGGAACTATCCCTGTGCCCCTCCCGGCCCCGCCGCCGGCACTCACAGCCGCCAGCCTCCCCCGGCACATCCCAGCGCCCGAACAAAGACAGCGGGAGCGCCGGCAGCTCCTCAAGCGAGTTACCCGCCCCCAGGGAAACTTTCCCGTTTACCCGGCTCCGATCCGCCTCGCACCCCGCCGCGGCGCCGGCGGCAAGCAGCGAACCGGCCCCGCCGGGCATCCTCGGGCGCTCCCCGTGTAGCTGCGGGACCGGCGGTGCCCGCACAGCCGAGTGGCCCAGCCAGCACAGCACAGCACAGCACGGCACGGCACGGCACGGCCCGGTTCCCCCGGCCCGGTTCCCCCGACCGGCAGCGGCGCCTGAGGGGCGCGGGCACCGCACGGCCGCGCCGCCGACCCGCTCCCAGCCGCCGCCTCAGGCCGCAGCCGCCCCCCCCCAGCCCGGCCGACAAAGCCAACGGCTCTGGCAACACCGGAGCCGCCCCAGCGCCCGTAGGGCGGAGCACGACGGCCGCCGTCGGAGCGGTGCGGGGAGGGAGGGAAGGAAGGAAGGAAGGAAGGAACAGCCGCGCCCGGGGCCCGCCCCGCCGCCCCTCCCGCCTCAGGTGCGCGGCGGGCAGCGGCTCCTCACCTGCGCTG
>JAOXNO010000007.1:9597152-9620370 GCA_028565335.1 Limnodromus scolopaceus
ACTGGTGCCACCACCACCTTCCTGCGCCCAGATACTACCGCGCCAGGAGCCTCCAGCACCAGCTGGGAACAGGAAAAGCATAAAATAAACCACAATATCCAACAGCTCTTCAAAACCTGCAAGGGTGAGGCAGAGCTGTGCTGCGGCCAGAGCTGGGTGGCTGCATAAAAACGCACCATCAGCACCGTTTCGCAGGCGGCTGCGAGAAAAAGCCCCTACGGCAGGCTTGGCTGTGGGGAAAACGTGAATTTTGGACAGGGATCTCGGAGCCGGGCGTCTCCGGTGCCCCCGTGAAGCGTGTCCCCCAGCTGCCTTGCCAGGATGTGGCAGAAATGCTGGCAAGAGCCATTCGGAGGATGCTCTTTAATCCCCCAAGTACCCGCCGGGCACCGGGCCCTGCTGGGACTGTTTGCAGCGTCCCCGAGCCCTCCCTGCAGCTCCTGTCCCAGCTTTCTTATTCGCATCAAGTCCTTCCCGATGATTTTTTGGCTTCCCCATCTCTTTTCAGATGTTCTCTCACCCCGTTTGGCTGGTTCTCAGGCTGGCTTTATTGTAATTATCTTTAAAGTTTAACAGCATCTCAGCTATCTTTGATGGTTGTTTTTATAAACACTGAAGTTAATAAAATAAAGATCCTTAATGCAGAAGGAAATTAATTTAAGCAACATGTGCAGGGAGACTCTTGCTCGTGGCAAGCAAAGGTTCTTGGGGCTTAATAGATGTTTCCTAAGTGCTCGCTGCATTTTAGTTGTGCTTTGGCTGCAGCTCTGATTTTTTTTTTCAGCACAAGCATTTCTTTTTGCTCAATAAAAACTTTGCAGCAGGATTTCTTTCTGTGGGAACAGAAAATATTTCCTCTGTCAACGTCTTCGGCAGCTCCAACCTAAACAACGCTGCCATCGACTCCCTCCAGGACGCTGGCCGGATCCCAAGCTGCGCCTCCAAAGCAGCCCTTTGGAAAGGGGGATAACATGACCTTCCCCTCTCCGGGAAGGTTATAAAACATCACTTGTGGTTTTAAAGGATGCTTTGGGCTTCTTCAGAGAATTCCCTGGGCTCATCTGGGGGAGTGGGGAGGTTTGGATGCATCCAAGCTGCTGTTGAAAAAAAGAGCTTTAACATCCCAAGGACAAACAGTTCCCTCCCTGCCTTGACCCCCTCCCCTTTTGCAGGAACTCACCAGGAACAGGGATCCCAATCCCTAATCTCCCAGTATGGCACTGAGAGCATTGGGTTATCAAGCTGGTGGTAAGGAACCAGTGTCTTTAGGGCAGGATCTCGCTGCCCAGATGAAGGTATCACTCTCACAGGCAAGGAAGAGTCACGATGCTCATTTTGGTACTCACCACTCGTTCATCTCTTGGTGGCTTTCCAGCTGCCTGCTTTCTGCACTGCTCTGCCCAACATCAGCTGTACTATGGGACACAAACTAGGTCCTCCCTACCAACACCAACACCTCGCTGGTGCAGAAAGGCCAGTTCTGTGTCCCCAAGTTGCCCTTTGCAAACTCTCCTGCTGGGACAATGCCAAGCGCTGCCCTGCCCACCTTTCCCTTGAGCCACGGGATGCTCCTGCACATGTTGCTGTCGTGCCACCGAGGTCAGGAGAGCAATGTCCATACACACCAGCTCAGGATCTGCTCCAACCATTGTATTTTAAACACAAGAGAAACCTGTGCAATTTCAGTTTCCTGCATAAACATGACCCTCTGATCGCCACTAAATAACATAAATGAGCTGGAAAGCGTGACTTTTCCCTGCTGAAGGGGACATAGCCACCACCCCCTTGAGACCAGCATGCTGGCGCCTGGCAGCCCACCCGTGAGGGAACGCTTCTCTTTGGCCTCGTGGCTCAGCCCCATCCTCAGACTTGATCTTGTGCCCAATTCAAGAGCACAGATGTTTTCATTAGCAAGTCATTTCATCACACAGCTCCGCTCCCCGTTACCTCTGCTGCCGGCGATGGGAGCGATGTGCAGCGCTTGCAGGACGTGCCTTCACAGTGGGGTAATTCCCAGGGGCGCCAAGCTGTGAAGTCTGGCAGCTCCTCGCCCCGTGAAATTCCCAACTCGACCCTCTCTAATGAACAACCTCCAAGTGCTCACTGCAGAGACGCAAGTACATGGTCGTGCCAGGGCTGCTGCAGGAAGGGGACAGCCCCAGCTGGGAGCAGGGACCACCAGCACAGCAGACACATGTGTCTCCAGGAGGATGGGACCATGGTCACAGCAGTGCCAGAACACCCACACGTGTGTCTTAAAGCACAGGGAAAGCCAAGGGCTGCAGCCTCCTCATCAGCTCCCAGTTGTTCGTACAAAAGGCTCCTTTATCTGCAAGAAAGCACAGAAATGTTAAACAAGCCCTTGGGCCGCGCTCCTGGGGTCAGTCTCGCTGCAAGCCCTGAGTGACAGCCCTACCCATGCCCAGCCCATTGCCCACCTCGGGGTCCTGAGGGCTTTGGGGGAAAAACATCAAGGCAAAGAGAAGAGAAACAACTTCCCCGAGGCCACCAGCCAGTGGCAGAGCTGGCATTTGCTGATTGAGCCTGTTTCCAAAGCCACCATATAACTCCCCTCTCACTGTTTGGGTGGTGTTGGGGACCCAAGAGAAAGCTCTTGAGGTGGCAAACGCCAACCCTGGGATGCAGCCACCTCTCCACCTGCATCTCGCTACCCATCCAGCCATCCATGGCATCTCCCACTGCTGGAACAGCCACCACCCATCAGCACGCTGGCTCCCTGCCTCCACATCTCCCACCCCAGTGCTGCTCACCTGCGGGAAAGGACATAAATCTCTAAGGACAAAGAACTGACCTCTGGGAACAGTTTTTAGTCCCTGCCCGGTCACCATCTCATCCTAAAAGGGTGATAGCTGTCGCTCGGATTTAAATGCAAGGCTTATTTCTGTGGGTCAGAGCATGAAAAGGCAGCTGCTGCCGGGCGGTTAACCTGTGAGCATCCCCTGCCCGCGCCACAAAGGAGTCAACTGAGACACTTCCGTGAGTCCTTCTCAATTACATTTCACAGGAACATTTCACAACCGCAGATGTTGTTATCAGCGAGGCAAAGCTCACAGGGCGAGCCGTTACCTGTTATTTAGACCAACTGCTGCAATTACAAAACACCAGACACAAAACATCTCACCTTCAGCCTCAAAACACCATCTTCGTGCTCCTTCTGCAGTACGTCTTTTGAAACAGCCCGGCATCCTCACGCGCTGGGAACTGGTACCAGGCACAGGCTAGAAAAGGCTGGTTATGGGTAGTAGATGGAAAACGAAGAAAGAAAAGTGGGAAAAGCTCCATCTTGGCCAGACCAAGGTGCACACAGGTTCCCCCGACCCCCCTTCCTCTCACCAAAGCCCAAAGCTTTTCAGAAGTCTCTCGAACAACGGCTCCCAGTAGCTCCCAGCTGAGACCGGTGCTTTCGACACCCGTGCCCAAGCACAGGGAATGGATTTCATGCCTAGGAAGCGAAGCGTTTTCTGGGATGCAGAACGTGGTGTTCGCACGTTGCTGTGGCAAAGAGCTGCCACCCCCGGGGGCAGAGGCAACAAAAAGTTTAGTCACAGAAAATGCTATACAGAAAAATGTGTGCGTTTCAAAAACCGGGATCCAGAACAATCCCGGTTTGGGTTGGGTTCATTGACCCATGGCTTGACTCAGGGGAGCCGAGTACAGCCAGCATGAATGAGTGAAAGAGTCTGTATTTTAGCCCAAATTTAAGGCAGAGAGGCGCTACGGATTAATTTGGCCCGTGGAGTAACATTAAGCAAAACTCAAGAGAAAACTGTGATTAAGATCACACTGAAACACCATCTTATCCCAGCAGCATCCTGGGACACATCCTTCATTCCAGAAGAGCCTCTTTTGGAAGGGTCCCAGCTCACTGTCGTAGCTGCAACGCGCAGAAGGACACGCTGCTCATGCACAGCAACCTCATAAACTGCAACTTCAGGCTCACACGACTGATGAAACCGCAGGCAGGATGCAAAATCCTGCTGTCATCTTTGCAAGACTGTCCCCTTCTCTGTCAACATCCCAGAAATAAAGTATCTGGGCTGGGCCAGAGCCCCCAGCACACACCAGCAAAGGGGCCGGGCATGGAGGGAAAGGGAGACAAGGGAGAAACCCCCAATCTGATGTCTCAGCTCAACAGGAGCTGCCTTTGCCTCTCTCCGGGTGAGGAAACAAAGACATCCTGAGTCCACAGCGGGAGGAAGGGACTTGGAATGACAGACACACCGAGGTGGAATGGGAGCTCTGGAGATCACCAAGTCCAACCCCACCGCTCAAGCCAACTCTGTCCCCCTTCCCTACCAGCCGGGAGAAACACATATTCCCGATGGGATGAAGCGCAAGGTACCAATCCGGCAGCCTGGAGCTCATCCCACTCCCTCCCAGCACAACCTCCATAGCAGCACTGGGACCAGCAGGAATTTGCCCAGGGCACACGCTGACTTCACTCTGCAGCAACGCCGCTGTGTTCCAGTCACATCTCTTGACTTTTTTTGCATCTCAGGAACAACACAGTTTGTTTATTCTTCATGTGTCAGGGGTCTGCTAGGACGACAGCAGCTGCAGACACCCACCCCGATGCCGTATCATTAGTGACCAGTTAATTGTTTTAGGGCATGATTCTCAACTGGTGTACATCAGCCCAGTTCGGGTGACTTCAAAAGCAGTAGCTCGACTATGACCAGTAGAGATTTAAGTAAAAAGTTCTGTATAGTACTGGTATTAACAGGACCTTTTTAAAAAACATTTGTATTAACACTTTTAAACTTCAATACACTCCATAGATGTTATTTAACCCTTCCAGCGCACCGACACATCAGGCTTGAATGCCACTACAAAGTTGTTCAAAGACATGCTTCAGAAGAACATCAAAATGCCAAGCTTTTGGAGTTTTTGGTTTGCTTTTTCTAATTAAGACTACACACCTTTAGCTGGTAAATGCACCACACAAATACAGACAAACAAAACACACTTGCTCCCTGTAAGAAAAGGAGAGCTTGTGAAATTCTCAGCGGTGGGCAACAGCCTCACAAACACGGTGTGACCACCACCAAAGCTGCTCAGCTCATCTGTAGGGATTTCCCGCATCTTCTACAAAATTCCCTGTGGACATCTCAGTTTCCAAAGTACCCATTTCCCTTTCCCCGTGCCAGAGAACAGCCAGGCAGGAGTGGCAGCTCCTTCTCCTCCCATAAACCAAAGCTTCTTGCTAATAAACCTTCTCCAGTGAGGACTATCAAACAGCCCTAAGGAGAGCCGTCCTTCTCGAGCTTCAGTTTACAAGAAGAGAAGCCGTGACACCTCACAAACAGCCTGAAACCTCACCTAAATTCTGACACCTCGTTCCCCCTTTCTCCGAGAGCACAAGAGCTGCCACGACCAGAGCTGCCAACCTGCCAAAACCCACACACGTGATACAAAATAAAAGTGAGGAACACACAAGAAATGGGAAAGCTAAAAATAATATGCGCTTCTAAATATTCAGAAAGCGCTGAGTTCTCCGCCCTTTTCTTCTCAAAATTACGGACCAAGCTTCTAAGTGCCCAGTACTCACAAATGTTTCTTGTACCCTTGACGCATCAGAGGGCCACCCTCT
Organism: Limnodromus scolopaceus; assembly: GCA_028565335.1. Lineage (NCBI taxonomy): Eukaryota > Metazoa > Chordata > Aves > Charadriiformes > Scolopacidae > Limnodromus > Limnodromus scolopaceus. The sequence goes on from JAOXNO010000007.1 coordinate 9,602,764, forward strand.
TCATGTCATCTTGTCTCCCTCAAAAGGACGAGCAGAGCACATTTTCTGTGTTAGGTACCTGATTAGTTAAGAAAACAAACAGCAGCGTTGGGAGACAGGCAGATCTCTTACGTAATACATAGGATGCTGGAGAAACGGTATCACATAAGCAAGATGACATTAGCTTTCCATAAACCATTTTTGAGTCTCGGGTTTCCCAAGAACACGCCCGAGATCAAACCCCACAAGGAGAAACCTGCTCTTGGAGCCAGAGCAATTCCTCACCTGTACTTAGACCCTCAGAGAGCAGACAGGAGATTTAAAAATGATTTCTCAATGTAATGCAGATGTCGAAATCCCAGGTCCCTTCAAATATTACTTGGTATTGCATTTTTAGGAAAATCATAGTTTATGTATCTTAATTGAGACTGAACAAGCCATTTGCACAAGTTTAATATATGTATCCATCTGGAGTGGATTTTGATAAAAAGGTTAAATAAAATAGCAAGTGAAGGGGTCTTGTATCTGTTACAATACACATACAGCAGATGACAACATGGATGTTGGCAAAAATCCACTGTGATAACAAACCAATTCCCAAGACAGAACACACAACTTCAGAGATCTGTTAAAATATTCCTGCTGGCTAAGGATACTTGTGATCTATTTCCATCTGCTTTTCGTAAGTTTAGAACACGCTTCAGTAACTTAATTTTAGAAAAAGACAACAAATAAAAATGTAAACACTTGCAGCCTAAGGCCACAGCATGTCAAACAACACCAGTGACTGCTAAGAGTAAAAATGCTAATTTTAACATTAATTTCACATGATTGCATGATATGCTCTACTCATCTCTTTTGTTTTGTTGCCTATTTAGAGAGAAAATATATATTGACCTGTCAAAAAAACCACCAAGGACTTCTCCCCCCTAATACTATACTTACCCAGTCAAAATGTACCTTTAGTCTTCAGCCTTGGAATGAGTTTAATGGAAGATAAATTATGTTTAAGAGGTAAAAAATTTATTTTCCAATAATTTCCTTTCCTCTTCAAACATCAAAGAAGCTTAAAATACCACAGAAATGCATATCCTAAAACCCCCAGACACTGGAAGTTATCACTCCCTTTCATATATGGCCCAGCTAAAGGTCAGAATGCTTAAATTCTTTGCATAAAAACACAAAATAAAACCATGACAGCAGTGGTGAAAAAGTCAGAGATTCTGATTCAAGGACTTCTTTTCTATAAGCCACAAAATTCCCAGGATGTACTTCAAACTTTATTTCTATTTCCAGTATATTGTAATAATTATAAAAGAATGGTCTGCAGTCACAGTATAAAACCAGTGCCACGTGTAACTCATGACTTACTGTGTGTGTGTATATGTATATATACAAAAGATTTATTATAATCATCAATGCTTTCAACATTAAATACTGGATCCTGAAATCTGTAATCAGAAAAAAGCTCAGTACACAAAAAATTCTGCTTCAACCAGGATGGATTCTCACTCTTCTAAACCAGATTATTCAGTGTTGACTCATTCATTTATTCCATGGTCGACAGCACGTTCACAAGACTGACTTGCCTATAGATAAATATTGAAACAAACATTCAAAGGGAAAATATACACCTAAATGTTCTTCTGTTGGTATTACTAAGAGCCTTAACATTTGAGTCCAGAGTCTCAACTGCTATAAACTGGTGCAACCCAGCTGATTTCAGTAGCAACATGTTGTTTTAGCTGGTGACCTGGATCTCTCTTTTATTGAGCATGGATTGTCAGATATCCCTGAGAACAGATACCCTACCAACACATCCTCTCACTTCCGTGATGCCAACAGCCTACTTGAGAGCGTCTGGCCAGATACCAAGCAGTTCTTGCGCATCACTGTATGTTCTGATCACTGAAAACAGCCCTTTTCACAAACAGCTCCCAAAGTTGGCTTTGTATTGTAGACCGTATTCTGAAAACCAGTTGGGCAATTCAAAACCATATGAAAGCAATTATAATTATAGTACTGCTGTGATAATGAAAACATTGCCAGCTGTATATAAGCCTATTCAAATGTACAGCTGTTACATGGGTAATGGAAAAAATACAAAAGCTTCAGATTCTGTGCCCCATAAATTTTCAGACTGCTACATTACAAACCCACTTACTACCATTCCTGTTTATGACAAAATGCCAACACAATGGTGTCCTTTTCCATGCTTCCTTGTAAACAATTGGTTCCCTCATCACCTCCAAGCAATAAAAATTGTAATATATTTTACAGTGATGTCCAATACAAGATTAAACTGGTATCCAGTAAAAAACAGAAAAGTATTAGTTGATTCTCTTCTGGTGAAATTGTTGCCAGCTTTGGTCTAGATGCCTCCTACGCTCGGTCACCTTTGTCTTCGGTTGCCATTGCTGAGTCTCTCTGTTGTTCTTCTGAATCCCCTGGAAGAATACTGGTGACCGTCTGCAGAAGTGACTCAATCTGCTCTTCTGTTAGCCTTTCTTCGCTTTCTTCTACCATCTGCAGGTCAAAAAAACCCACCTATTGTCATCATTAAATCCATACTTCCTTCCTGAGCTCCAAACAGCAGGACTTAACTAATTGGGAAATGTTATTCTCAATGGATGCAAGACATTGTCTGAGCTCGTTACAAAAGCATTTTACAAAGTGGAACTCTTACAGTATTTTAAAAAAGACAGAAGAGCTCCATTGTTAACCACTACAATTGGCGCTTCATAATGAGACCCTGCTTTCTTTACAACAAGGAGAACACCATGCTCAGAAAAGGCTTTCCTCACGGGTTTCTCCTAAAGCCTCTCTCAGCCTACACATCAGTATCGTGAGCCAGGCTTTTAATTTAGCTCACGTGCAGACCTACCTTCCAGCCCTGTCTCCCTAAGTTCCTGTGCTTTCATGTGAGAACAGAAATGAGATAACCCAAGAGTGGTTACCGAACCTTGGTATCTTATCCAGCACCTAGCCTATAAGCAATCAGGCCATAAAAGAAACCACCTAATCCTACGGCAGCTATACTTTATTGGAATTTGCTTAGATTGTGAGATTCCTGAATATAAAGGGATATAAAAGCTCTGAGCAACACAAAACATGCTGTCACAAACCAACAATAAAATTCTGTAAGATTAATTAGGGACCTACTCTCACTGCGGAGCTGTGGGAACTCTTATATCACTGCTACCAGTAAAAACAACTGCCCTAATTTATAGGCAGCTGTTAAAAGGAAAAGCTTGTGAGAAGACTGGAAAAGCAAGCCAAAAGAACTCTTCAAACGCAAATGAAACCAATTAGGATTGCGGAGTTTGAGATTTTCTTTTTTATACAAAGTCCTTTAAAATGTCCTTTGAAGAGCAGTGATTTATATTAATTATGGTTCCAAGTCAACGCAGGTTTAATCAGTTCTAGCTATAAATTGTCAGCTATTCAGATGCATCTTGCCTTCTAAAAAGCAGAGTGGTATATTCAATTAACGTTTTATTTCTTCAATGTCCTGTGAGCCCTCTTTGCACAATCTGATCATCTTTCATCAGCCATTACCCACAGATCCTTGACGAGAGGAAGGCGAGCACGCTAGAGTCTGCTCATGTAGCAAAAGGCAGACAGTGAATATCCATTTGCAAATGACCTGGGGACTCTCCCGATCAAAGGATGGAATTCTCTGTGGAGCGGCTTTCCAAGTACGGTTAGTTCAAGAACTACTGTAGGACCCCAGCTTGAAAAACAGCCCTGGCTCTCATTACTGCCAACTGCTATATGATACACCGTGAGTTAAAATATACTAAAAATCCTCCTAACATTACCCTTCTGTGTAAGCAACTGCTGCAGCTACTGAAGTGGTATTGGATAATTGCCCGCTGGGCTGCGTTTCAGAGGGGATCAGCAGCTTGAAGAGCACACCTTGGGGCATCAACATTATACAATAACGTATGTTGCAGTGCATACATACACTCTTTGTTGCCGATACTGCTGACAAAGCTGTTACTCTTCAGATGACCTATGCTATTAAATTCTGTAGAGGATTATCAGCCTGGTTTTTGGACTGGATTATAGTGTTATTAATTACTGTTACATTGAACTTTAAAGGTGACAGCGCCATCGCAGCAGGAACCGTATAAAGAAAAAGCCCACATCCTTTGGACAGGCAATATCACTTAAGGCAGAGTGATTTATCTCTTAGTGGCCCATGTCTCCTGCATTCGTTACCATCCTACTGCTTTCCGATCTTCAGAAAAATGGCACCTTGCCTGGCGTACATTTGATTTATTGTATCACACAAGGTCCATCCTTCTTCTCCATTTAAATTTTATCCCTCCCTACATATCTCCTTTCCCTCTCTTCTCCAAATATTTTCTCCTTTAGGTGCTTGCTTCAGGTAGCCAGAGTTAAACGCAAGGATTTGATCAGAACTTAAACAGATAATAGACAGCGATTTCTAGATCAACATCAACTCTTCTCAACTTCTGCATTTAAAGCAGAATATACTTACGCAAGTGTCTCATCACGGCTTCTTACGCACTTCCCAGTGCCAAGTGAGTAATGCCCCAACTCCCAGTATGAACAATCACGTTGATGTCATTTGTACTGGCTGAACACAGAAGCCTGCAAGACTGACAAACTGCAGATACGACTGGGGACATTGACAGATGAGCTCTGGTGATTGCTCTGGCAGTTTAAGAAATCACACTTTACCAGAAAGTTGATGAAAGAAAATAGCCTCTCATGTTTCAGATGCTTAACTGATGTCTCATTAGAGCGTTGAGAAAAGCAGCTTTAAAGAAAGATGCTGGAAACTGCACTGAGGAGTGGGTAAGGCAGCTCCAACCTCCCTTCTGTTGACAGATCCATAGTCTCTGCCAGAGGAAAGTGGTAATTACTTAAAATGTGTAGCAAATTCATCAAGGGCTCACCTCTCAGTGCCTTGGAACCGCGCATCCTTACTGCCAGCTCTCACAGCAGGAACCACCCATAGACAAAAATCTGCATTTGGCAGGATGGACAGTTTAATACTGAAGTTGATGCTTCAGCACTATTTAGCTATGATACTATTCAAGAGCTCTAAGGATCAAAAGCATAAGCTATAAAAAACAATTTTTTTCGCTCTTCGGGGAAAAAAGCCTGAGGAGCGACTTATGAAAATATAAGCAATTAGGAAGCAGCAAAGCAGCGTGACAAAAGGAAAAATTCACCGAGAAAAAGGAAAAAGTACCGAGAGCACATAGAGACAAATGAAACTGTCCTCAAGGAAAACAGATAAAGGAAAACAGAAGGTCACTCAGAGGCTTATTTTAGATTCAACAGATATTTGCAGTCTTCCGATTTACAGCTATAAGACAAAATACCTTTGCTACTTATATTGCTAAGAAATAACATTATGATGCTCAGAAGAGAAATTATGCATAAAAAAAAGCCTAAAAGGCAAAAAGAAACAATTGTATTTAAGTACCTACTTTTCCAGCAAGGATTTTACCAATATATGAAAAAATATCTACCAAGAAGCCTTGCCAACCTCGAACTTGCAATTGCCTGAAACTGCCCCAGCAAGAGATTCAAGCCATAAGCAGTCAGGAATGCGAAGTTTATACCAAGGAAAACAAAAATGCAAATGTTTTTAATAAGTGTATGACATCAGATGTTTGTGTTGGCAGTGCCACACACACCGAATGGAAATAGATTACCCTCACAGATGACGCCACGTGCAAAGCGTAGGGCACCATCACCCCACTGAACTGTGTATTTTCAATATTCAGACGTTTTTGCAAGTGACAGAATCGGACAATGCTGCAGGAACACGACTGATAGATAAAAAGCACCCTGATGTGTGGCAAGACGAGCGCATCTCCTTCTCGGGGCTGAGAACAAGGATTTTTTTGAAATGAACACAAGAGAAAGGCAGCAAGCCGTGGCAGCTCTGCTGCTTCTTGCAATAAATAATTCCCCAGTCATTACTGCTTTTTAGCATTTATGCTATACCAAAATAATGACAGTGGTTGTGTAGCAAACGTTGTATCAATGTCACTCATACATACACACAGTATGTGTTTTCTATGAAGTGCAACTCTGTGGCCAAGATTCAATTCAGTCAAGTCAGGCCCCAGTAACAACTTTGATTTCACTCCAATCAGTAACAGTTTTTTAATTCTCATTTCACTACACGCATACAGGAAGCGGTTTTCACATCTCATCCCCCCTCCCCCCAGCTAATGCTCTTAAACAATAATCATCTACAGGGTGACCAAAGAAGGAATCAAGGAAGGAAGCAGGAAAACTTTACTTGGTAACTTAACTGGTATAAAGTTCTTACAGCTAAAAAAAGGAGGCATGTTTCCCCTTGCAGGTAATATATATTTTCCAAGCCTGAGTGCCTAGAGTTCCTTCTTATTTTATTGATAAATGTATCAATAAAAACAGATCTTCAGAACTGTGGAACATACACAAAATACTCAGAAGGCAGCTGAAGCTACTGTACTGCTTACCTCTGAAAGCAACGCCATCTTTATTTAGAAGTCTAATAATCAATTTTTCACCTGCTTAAGCCCCTTGTACCTACAGCTGTTAAGCCACAGTCTATGTAGTGACTGAATTTGAAGTACTCAAGGGGTACAACTAACCTGACTGGACTTTAAGCTTAAAGTTAGGCAAACATTTACTGAATGGAGAGTGTGTCAAAAGGGTGCCAATTCTGTTCTGCCTCTCCAGATACATCTCTGCGCGGGCTTCCTAACACAGCAAAATGAAACGGGCATCCAACATCCACCGCTGAACCTCGCTACAAGAGAAGGAAAAGACAAGGCTCTCGCCGACTGCAGAATTAAACACTGGCAGATGCCTCTCCCAGTAACGTAACCGCTGCTGGGAACCAGAGCTGGGCTTATTACACACATGTGTATGTGGAATATTGTGCTGTCGCGCAGCCTGTCCCAGCTGCACGCTGTAACAGTAGCTTTTTTTAAATTGAGCTCTATGTATCAATTTCTCAGAGGAACAAAACAACCATAATTAGCAAATCAGAACGTAATAACAGAATTACATTAAGCAGTAAGTCACACTAAAACTTGCCGATGGCAGAATGTTATTTTCAGAAGTTTTTAAAGTTTTTATTTATTGATAAGGTAAATCTGAAAATAACAGCTAGCCTGACTATCAAAATACTTTAATCCTTGAAATTGTTTACTCATAAAATAAGCATGCAAATCTGTCTACCCATAGTGCCATGTATACATGTAAGCACAAAATATGAACACAGACAGATTACATATATATATATATATATATACACACACACACATATACATACTTGTTGGCTTTTTTCACTCGGTCAAACAAGGACAAACATTTTAAGCATGTGCTTTCCTTAATTATAACCATACCTTATCTACTCTGCTTACCCAAGTAAAAGCAAAGTATAAGAGACTTCATCACCCTTTCTGTGCTTCTTTTAAGCTTTCAATGCTAATGGTTATTTCACTTAGCCTCCTGAGACATGACGATACACCGAAAATGTTAAAGAATAAAGACACACTGAAGAACCATAAACAGTTCTGAAAGAACTGAGAAACTGTCTCAAGGATCCTAAGTAATATTTGATGGGTAACAAGCCTCAGTGTCACAGAACAGAACAATTTGTGGGTTAAAAGCCATTGTTTGTTTGAATAATAAGCTAAGAATTCTATTTAAAAAATAATCATCAGTAAACTGCAGTAAAAAAGGAAATAGGGGTTCTGATCACTTCCAAAGCTATCAAGCACACAATTTACCTCCAGTGTAGGAGGTACGTATTTCATGAGAAAATGACTCCTACTTCCTCCTTGGAGCAGTAATTTGAAATTGTTCACCACCAACATGCTAAAAGAAAAAAAACGCATTAAAAAAGGAATAAAAGACTGAATGACTGGATTAATGTCCCTCAGAGATAATTAACCAAGTATGCAAAGTGGGAATCAAAATATATTGCTGAGAAAATAAAATGTTTAATCCTGTAACATCTTCTGTTTTCCAGAAGAACACTTTATATTATTATTTTCTATTCAACAATAAAAGACAATCTGCCAGGCTGGTTATGTAGAGCACACATCACAAGGTACAAAGCTCTCCGAGAGGGAAATCTAGTTTTAAAAAGCACAGAATTAAAATCTACTTTTCCAGTCAGGAAGAAAAATGTAGAGCAATTTGTTAATTAGAAAAGATGATACTTAATCTTCAAACCCATCATGGTTCAGCATGAAATAAAGCTGGACCACTGTCACGCTTAGATCAACATCACTGTCTTTTTTTTCTTCCTTTGTGAATTACTGAGCCAGGAAGAACATATGTTAAAGATTAAAACAGGAGGTCAAGATAGCTGCAATGTGTACAGTGTTTTACCCTGTGGGATATGAATTAGAATTTCATGCTCCTTTTGTTGCTATTGTTGTTTGCAAATAAATCCCGGGACACAGTCCAAAAAAGACAAATATGAACAATACAGCAATTTATGCATTGAGACTTACAAAATCACTGCAGATCAAAAGATCACAACATAAATTTGCCTTTTAGCTTAAGTATAATTTCATAAAAATTGATTTACTGTTTGCATACTACTAAAGACAGGGGATTTTATAGAGGGAAAGTAAAGAACCAAAAAGCTGGAATGGCAAAAAAGCAACAAGGAGTAGTAAATGTGACTATCCTCCCACATCAGCTGCTAAAAGCCTATCAGGTAAATCTGACTGCATTTCACAGACAGGCAGCACTGAATAAAAAATTGAGACATCAAAACTATTTGAGCAAGTGAGAGACAGAGATATGACTTGCTTGGCATTTTGTTTAAAGCTGGCTTTTTAAAAAATAAGATTGACTTGCCTACATTACATGAAGCGGTCAGCAGTTTTCATCATCAATTCCAGGAGTGACTTAAAGCTTTTGAGTGGCAGGGGCAAGTTTAATGAAAAGAGAAACAAGGCAATTTTAGACCTAGAATTCACTTCTCTGTAGGTTGTCTCTCATCCATCGACTGCAGTGAATTGACTTGCCTGCAGGAAATCTGTCTATGGGTAATCTTCTCCCCACTGACATCAAAGAAGAAAACGCTGGTAGCCTCTGAGGCTCTGCATTATTTTATACTCAAAGATGATCGGAGAAGACAGAGGTTTTCTGTGTTCAAAGACGCTGCAGTGCTACCCTCTCTTTCCCCTGTCCTCACCAAACTCCAAAATGACTCAGGACAGCAATCGAACAGCAAAATCATTTCCTTGCTATTGCTCCAGTCTCTGTGTTTCACTAACAAAGATGGCCTGCAGTTTCCTAGCAGTTATTGAGCTCAAAAGCTCTTTGATGTCCTTTGATGAAAGAGTAAGTGTACTGCAGTTTTGGGGAGGTCTAATTTAACACAGTGTTAACAATCCAGTCAACCTAGTTTACTGTAATACTAGTTTTGGAGAAACTTGCCCTCAGAATTACAGGGGTATCGCAACGGAACAGAAGTAATTGCATCCCCGATGCTTCCATGATGATATAAACTCGGACTAGTCCCCAAATGTATGAATATTACATTTTTCACAAGTTGCTTTTGATCAGTAGAGAAGGGTTACGTACCAATAACGGACTGATACTGAACTCAAATCTTGAATCTCTATTCTGTAAGTTTTAGCAATGAGTTTTACCTAACTTTGACATTACAAACCTTGGAATATTGAAAGTACAATGCTTTGAAGAAATCTGACTTCTAATATAAAGGCCCAAGTTTCTTATACTCGCCTCCTGGACTTCAAACATGACACAGGAGCAAGACTACTTTCAATATTTTATGGATAGGTAAGATAATGAGGAACTGGGTAGGATAACAAGGGAGGAGGAGAAGAAAGACAAACAAAACCGCATAGTCCCTTGAAAGCAGCAAAAAATTACTGCATTTAAAAAACAGAAAAAAAAGACTGTATATGGCCTAGGGAATATAATAAATCTGTGCCTAAGCCCATGAAACTAATAAAGGTATGAGACAGGCTCTACACCATCGCTTATAAACAACCTCCTAAGCAAAACTCACAAAGCCTTAATGCTCTTGGTTGGGCTGATGATTGACACTGATCTCATCAATCACAAAACACAGTATTAATTCCTCAGCTAGAAGCATTCTTTTATGAGATGCCTTCAGCATTACACTGTCTGCTCCTTGGCTATGAAAGAAAAATTGTCCTACTGGTACCTCTTTAATCCTTCCTTTTTTTTGCAGCAAAATATGATCCCGTTACTACATAGTTTGGTTTCAGGACAAGATTGTAAACAGATGTTCTTAATGTAAGAGATCTTTATTAAAAGAATATCCTTATTATAATAATCTCTTTATTACCACAGGATTTTGTACTCCTAAGGAGATACTTCAGAGAATATAACCATCTATTTCTACTTAGCAACAATCCCTCTTTTTATGCTTAACAGACTGACAACAGCTCCTTTACATCAGAAAATCTGTTTATATCCATTTCTCATTCTGCACCACTGCACAAAATTCCGGATCAGTGATTACTCACTTTCAGCATGTTTAGTTTCACTATACCATAAAACCCTGCCATCAAAACAACCATGTCATCACAGCTGTCAAAACGTGAAGTACTTCATTATGGAGTGGCAGCAAGAAGACTCAGGTTAAACGTTTTCTTAGTCACGATACTGTAACTAACCTTTAATGATTATGTGGGGCATTTTCACTACGTGACACTGGAGCAAACAGAGGTGGAGAATCTGTCCAAGAGAAAGATGGGCAATTCTCTGAGGAGGCCTCAGAGAGGAAGCTGAGGGGATTTGAAACCGTGAATGTAAAGATGTGCATAAAGGGATACATTCAATCACTGACCATGAGAAAGTAATTATTCAATTGATCTTCAAGGTTCAAGATGCTTTCATTTAAGCTTTGAACAGTCAGGAGCATTTTTTACTCACCAGCTGGATTTCAACTGCTGTTACAGGCCTGTGGTTAAGCAACTGGAGCTTTTCTGCCCTGTTTAAAAGCAAAGGGTAAAACAATCCGCATTACTATATAATTTAAGGATCCTCCAAAATGACTGGTAAGAAGCAAATACATTCCTGATAGTTTAGTTTCTGACTGAGTTTGCAGTATGGTTTAATTGCTATGATAATCTGGGTATTTTAAATACAGTACTTCCTTGGGTGTTCAGACATATTGCTGCTGCCATCTCTAGTCTAAGGTGGGAAGGCAGAGGACCTTAGATCGTTACTGTACAAGCATTAATTAACATGCACTGTTGCTTTGTTAAACACCGTACAGAAACACTAAACAACTTGTCAAAGATCACAGAGTCTTTTGCTATGAACACACAACCACAAGAACAATTATCATACCTAAGAAGTTACAATCCATTAGCCAGATGGCAATAACTTGTTTGTTCTTTTAGCCCATTGCAAATGCAAAGTTAAAAAAAAAACAAACCAGCTTGAAACCACCCCACATCCCACACAGTTTAAGCCAATGTATTTTTCACACATACTATAAGGGGCTGAGGCCCTACTTTTACACATGTATCTTTGGGCAAAAATGTCTCTTCGTCTCTGTTCCCACGCAAATCTACCTTTCTCTTGTGTTTCTACAACTGAAGCCAGTGGCAAAACCCCTGGGACATTCAGAACCATCATTAAACTCACCCAGCATCACTGCTTTTCCGGCTTCATTTTAACCAAAGAGCTATTAGCTCTACTTTTTCATTAAGAAATCGCAAGATCTCACAAATATCCATTAAACACTTTGATCATTAAAATAGAAAAGAAAGGGTGTGAGGGAGAAAATTTCATTGACATTTAAAAATAAATTTTTTTTTTGAAGATGTGATCAAACAAGTATGTCCATTAAACTCAAACCACAACATTTAGGCAATGGCTCTGCAGCCAAAAATTATTAATTTTACACTCTACTTTAATACAAATAATTCTAAAACCAAAGTAAAAACAGCTGTCACATGCCAGTAATGCATATTTCATTCATTTCAGAAGCCCAAAACACTAACATTGACCACATAATAGCAGCATGGCTAACGATCTGAGCCCGTCTTTGTGCTTTAGAACAGAAAAGCACAACAATACGACACCCCTAAAGATAAAACAGATGTTTAAAAGGGCGTATGAAACAGTAACAAATGCACTTTATTATAAAAGCATACAATTATGGTGTAATAATAATAGATACGATGAGTAAACAAACTTGAACGTACATTTGAGGGGGGGAAGTCTTGAAAGATTATTACTTGACATAGAGCAGCCATCTATTTTCAGCGGCCACCTATTTTACGCAGCACCTCCATCACAGACGTTCATGTCTTAATGTGAGAACTGACAATTAACATGCACAATCTTCCAGTCTATGATACAGTAGTAAACTATGATTTTGAAGAATAAAAGCTTGGAATTTGTTATTATTTAAAAGGCATCTTTAATGCATATTTAAATCGATTCTGGAGTTTCCCCCTGGTTTACTGGACCTGTGGGTGGCTTCCAGGAGAACACAGATGCTGTAGTTCACAGCCCCGAGCTCTCCCATGGAGGCGTTTACAACCACCAGGTCCACGTCTGTGTATCTGGAGATACTTCAGAGACACCATTTCATTTCAAGTGGCCTCCGACACTGGCTGCCCTTGAAATCTAACAGCAGCCAACAGCTTGTAACATCATCAGGCATTTCAGTACTTCATTATTCATCTGTGTGCACCGGTACCTGCCCAAAGACTGGGGTGTTGAGACTTCTCAGGAGAAGCCTTGGAGAGGCTTGAGAGAGGCGTCTCAAGGCTTCAGCCTTGAGAAGAGAAGGCTCCAGGGAGACCTTGTAACAGCCTATCAATATCTGAAGGGAGCCTACAGGAGAGCTGGAAAGGGACTCTTTACGAGAAAGTGTAGCGACAGGACAACGGTTTCAAATTGGAAGAGGGGAGATTTAGATTAGACACCAGAAAGAGATTCTTCACAGCGAGGGTGGTGAGGCACTGGAACAGGTTGCCCAGGGAAGTTGTGGATGCCCCATCCCTGGAGGGGTTCAAGGCCAGGCTGGATGGGGCTTTAAGCAACCTGCTCTAGTGGGAGGTGTCTCTGGCCATGGCAGGGGGTTGGAACTCAATGATCTTTAAGGTCCCTTCCAACTCAAACGATTCTATGATTCTATAGGTGACACATTGCTCTGGTGTGCACATGCACACATGTCTATGTGTCAAGAGACTGAATTTCATACTTAGGAAGGCAGGCAGCTGACTCCCAAAGAGAATAAGGCCCTTCATTTAGCCACCAAACACACAGAACGAGCAGCACCAACATAAAGTTTTCCTGGCTGATGTCTCCTGGAGGAAAAAATGCTGCATTAGCACAGACTGGATGATCTAACAGACCCTCTTCAGCTAAATGTCCATGGCTCCAAGTGTCGCAGTGGTGGGAACAGGACTATGGGAGACCATGGCACAGTGAAGACCAGGGCTTTGCTGATACCAAACATCGGGATTCATTATAGCAGAGGGTTTTGTGATGTGTATTCACAGCCCTTAAGAACAGAAAATAGTTCTGAAGAGGTAACACACTGACTGTTGCTTTTAGATCCAGCCTGCTGGTAACAAAACCAAAATCCTGAAAAAAATAGTAATTTTTAATTGTTTCACCTAGTCCCTGAACCATTCTTCCATCCTTTTTACAAAATGCTGGAAAATAATTTTAATCATGACTTCCAGCTTCAAAAGAAAAGCTTGCAATTTTAAAATGCAGCATTTGTGAAATACTAACAATTCACAACAGAAAGCTCCAAGAAATCATTTACCATTAAAAGATGGCCATAATTCAACATCTTGAATTTACATTTATTTTACAAATGTACCTATTTTCTTTCCTCTCTAAACTTCAAAATTGGAGAAGGGCATAAGGAATTAGACTTCATTAAGAAGAAAAAAAAAAAAAAGAAGAAAACTCCATTTTAGTCAACCACAGAACTGTTCAAAAAGTCTGTTTAAAAAATGAGCTCAAACACTTTGGGTACCACCCTATCCTTTTAATCTTCTTTTCTACTTCTACAGAACCACATCAGAAGATTTTTCTCAGTCTTCAGATAAAGTGACATTTGGCACCTGGGTAAATGCCAGCAAGAGTGGCAGCTTTCACATCGATTTCAGATTTCACAGCTCAAAGATTATTTTTGCCGAAGAACAGGAAGACGTTCCTACCTGCACATCAGCCTTTCCAAGCAGGGCCATCAATCTACTTCTTAAAAACAAATAAAAAAAGGTGCCTAAATATGTTCCTAAAGCAAATACTTTAACAGTGGTTTCAAAGTGTTTTCTAAGAAACACCAATTATCAAATTAGTTTCTTGAGCTTGCCCACATTTATTTGTGTTGTATATAGTAGCAAGGATCAATACTCCTAGTTTACAGAGAGCAAGACTGAAGGGAACAATTAAGCAGTGACTGCTTTAAAGGTGTTGGGTTTTGGAGGTGTAAGAACAGAGAAGAAATGTGGTGTGGGAGGAGAAAACGAAAGGCCATTCAGCACATGGCAGCCGAGGTTGCTGCATCTCTGAAGGCTCCACTGAACAACGCTTAAAAGGACTGGCCAAACCTCCTCCTTCCTCCTGGAGTTTCTGCAGTGCCTGGAAAAGGGTCTGTCCTTCCATTCATGAACTGTAAGGTGCATCCAAGCTGCAAAAATACAGGAGGATGCTGGGGAGAAGGTATTTTGTGTCAATCACGGTATTATTCAGCATCTAAAGGAAATTCCCACTGTAGTGACCACGTTCTCTGTTCCCTCCTGCAGAATAACTGTTCCCATTTTTCCTCCCTCTCCTGTTAACAACCCCTTGGCAGCAGAGGCTTTGGTCTTCAATCTGAATGCTGGGATTTTACAGATGACACAAAGGAATCAGAATTAGCATGGTTAGCCAGAATTATTAGATTGCTTCGGTTTTGGAGAATCCAGGATGAAAGCCAACTATGTTTCCATTGGTGAGAAGCAGGGAATACACCTCCTTTGTTCTCCCATGCTGATCGTATCTATTTGGCAGCTTGATGTTTACAACAAGAGACTTTTAAGAGCATGGCTGAATTTAACACTGAACTGAGAGCACCACTGTTGGCTGCTTTATCATCAAAAAGTGAAGGTATTTATAACTGCTGCCATTTATTATAGTCATAAGTAAGTAAAGGACGGAAATAAAGCCTTAATATTGATGGGAGACAAGTGCAGATATCTTTTAGACCAGAATTAACATCAAGAGTAGGCCATTTAAGGAATCAATGAGAGAAAACCCCCACCCTCATAAAATTGTAGCAAAGACATCACTGCCATAGCAGAAGTCCTAACAAAGCTGGGTAAAGAATATTAAACAACATCTTCAGCATACCAAAATCTGAAAGATGAAAGATTTACTGCTTTTCCCTCAACAGGGATGAAACTGCCTGGTTCAGTGCCTGGAGCAGTTGACGGAGGTGCAGGAGCTGCCACACTGGTCCTGGCTTTCAATGTTACTTGCTTCATGGTCCCTGCCCAAGCACATGCCTGTGCCTCAGTTTCCAGACACCTAACACAGAAATATTTTCAGCTCTCACAGGAGAGCAACGAGGATATCTACTCGCAAAACACTTCCCCCTCCTCCCAAAGCCCTACTTACAAAGACAGACTTTTAAATTCACCCTTTAATGAATTCATACGAGATTCTCACTGCACCGTTCGCTCACACAACACTTCTGAGATCAGAGCCTTTTCAAACAAGTCTTTCTTCACTTTTGCAGCAAGACATATTCCAATCCAAGCCTACAGCTCCACCACATCTCCAGATAACATGTATTATTTGACTTTTACAAAAGAACACAGAAGATAAATTTTCTCATATTTTTGTTTTTCAAAGTAACATCTTTGAAATTTGTTGCCAACAAAACTTCAGAGTATTTGCAGTTTTAAAAATGCGTGCAGAAGAATGAGAGATAATTTGCAAGTAAATCATTAAAATGTGTTATCTGAAAAATTTCATGCTTGTTTTTGATCTGCAAAGCTCCCTACTGGAAAAATGACTCAGAACATCAAAAAGGAATTAGCAGCAGGGTGCAAAAAACCAAAAGCTACATAAATGACATATTTCATCTGAAGGTGCTTGTGTAGTGTTTCAGGGTTTTAGAAATTATGTACACTAATTAACACCAAAAAATAATGATCTTTAGACATGTTAACATTATATAATTATTACTTAAGCAATGCATTTATTTACATAGAGATTGAATACAAAGACACAAAGAAATGACCAACTATTCAGTAACTGTCATCTGAAAATTGGTGCTTCGCCAGTTATTTGCTGATCAACCTAAACGTCGTTCTGATAATGAACATGTAAGTTATTTCATCTTGGCAAAATATTGCAAGATGGCAAAGGGATAACTGACTGTAATTGAAGACATTTGGACAAATATGTTGATACTAGCGTGGGTACGTTGCATAGTAGTACAGGCAGATGTACTCTCCTGTAATAGAGAACAGTAACACTTTATCTTTTGTGTTCAGTAAAAATATCCAGTTCTAAGATTATTTAAGAAATACCAAGCATGTGCACGTACAAGACATACGCAGTTACCTCTGCTCCCTTGGGAGGTCCCCGTTAGCAGCTCGTCCTGCTGTTTGTACAGAACACAGACACACACTCCAAGTTCACAATCTGAGATCAGCTCAGAGGACCCCCTTTTGATATTTTGGTCCCAACATTTCTCCCTGCCTGCAATTTCTGACCTTCCTACTTGCAGGAAACAGAGCGACCAGAAGATTGCTGCTCTTGGCATCCCCTTGAACCCAACACAAAATACCTCTGAAGTTCAACATTGAAATAGAAAACTGGATTCTTCAGCACCTGCAGTACGCAGTGTATCACCGAGTGCAGGGGGAGTCAGAGCTCAGTACCCACTGCACCAACTTTTTCTAACACTGACACCAAAAACTGACTGTTAGGATCAGAGCCTCTGTGTACCTCGAATTTCTTCCTAGCATATTAGAACCTAAAGACCCACAATTCCATCAGAAATAAGTTTTAAGGCAGGCAAACACTGCAAGCCTGAACATGCATCAGTGTCAGTGCTGACTGCTGCGTTTTGCATGGGCACTGACATGATAAGCCTGAGTTTAGTCCATGCTCCATTACATCTAAAGAATAAACAGAACTTTTTCCAACTCAGATAAATCCATCTTTACACTTTCCACAGCACACATGTTTACATTCACGCTCATTAAATAAAAAGGGTAACTGTCCCATTCAACTAAACAGAAGGTAAAGAATATTTTCAGCTTAATTGCCCCCCAGAAGTAAGTCTCTGTATTTTCTCTGTACTGCCTAGATTTTAGTAACACTGTTTGGAACACGAAAGCTGCTTGTTGAAGAGAAGAATACATACAAAAGATGAGTGACGGCTGAAAGCCATTTTCTCACATAAAAGCAAGATTCCCCTAATCAGAGTTAATCGCCCGTTACGCAGACTCTTACCGGCCCTGCCCAGTGAGAACTCCCCACATGGCAATTACTGCCCCCAGCCCCAGCAGAGCCCCCCCCCGCCTTCCAGGCCACATCCATCAGCAGCCGAGACTCAGCCCGAGCCAAGATCAGCATCTCCAGCTGCGGGCA
>JAOXNO010000007.1:9650033-9668601 GCA_028565335.1 Limnodromus scolopaceus
TAGCTGTAAGTACATTAGGAGGTAACTGTGAATTTTCATTCTTCAGAGTGATCCGCAACCCTCCTGCAATATCAAGGAAGCAGTAGAGCTTGACAATCCCATTCATCTCCCTCTTTCAGGGTTCCCTTTGACTGCTCTGCCTGCTCTGGCGTAGGGCTGGGGCCTCGTGCTTTTGCAGGAACACATCCTAGAAGCCGTTTAGGAATTTTCCACTACCCTTCTCACATTTTCATCTTCAAACTCACTGTCCCTTCTCCAGCTTCTAAGCTGCTGGCACCAACAAACAAATTAACGTACCCGTGTTTGGTATAGTTTCACTCTGGTCTCCTTTCAGGTGGGATAGCAACCAACTTTGTGACAGATAAAGATCTCTTTGCCACAATATTTATACTCCTGCAGAACTGGCTAGAATTGCAGGCACTTGATAGCAGATGATCACTAAGTATCCTGCAGTATTTAGTTTAAAAAACTCTACCTACTAAATCAAAAGCAGTTCCAAATGTCTGATGCGGGGTGGTGAAAGGACAGAGAGCTTGGGGAAATGGGGCTCTGCTTCTCCATGCTGTTGTTGAAGTCTTGCTTTACTGTTTGCAAACAGGACAGTGATAGCTCACACTAAAGCTCTCGATCCCTCCAGACCAGTAACCTTTGTGACAGATGTTAATTACGCTCTTGATCGTGGTGTAAGTTTACTTTATTTTCTAGCTTTTTGTTTTTAAGTTCATACATTAAATTTCCTTCTCTTGTCATTTGTTTTACAGTCCTTTCCCCCCACCTCCCCAAGTTTACTGCAAATATTTAACAGGGAGAGGCAAAAGAAAACTTACATTTTTGTTTCTAGTACAAAGCACCTTGTCCTGTAGTTGTAGTCCAACTGAAAAAAAAAAAAATCTGTAAGAGAGGAAAACGGTTCTTTGTCTTAAGTATTAAAGATCAGACCCCTGGATTCTATTAACATTGTCATGCTTTGCTATTCCATTGATTGGGTTTTCACTTGCAACTAAACCAAAGCTTAAACCTCTTTAAAATGCTAACAGCCATTGCGGAGGTCTAAAGAAGGAAGCTTTGCTTTAATTCCTGCTTTAAACTGCTGTAGATCTTCTTTGGCAGATGTCTGCTAATGTTGAATAATCGAGAAGCTCTTCCAGCTTTATAAGTAAAGCCCTAGAGCTGTAGAAATAGCCAAAAGGCTCTTTCCTTGGATGTCTGTGCCTTAAGCTGGTCATAGCATGAATCGAGGACCTTTAACACAAAAATATGTTTCCAGGGTAGTTCCTATGTGATTTTTAATTTTTCAATATGGCTTTATAATACTTGTCAGTACTGTACAATAAACACTTCTAGCAGGTGAGGTTGTAGGTACATGATAGTACCACGTCCCTGCTACAGGTTACACTTTGTATATTTTTTTTTTCCCCCAAGCTGTGCTACAATTAGCAGGAATGGCCTCCTGTAACTCCGAGAGGTCTGTTCCTCCCCACCCCAGGAAAAGAAAAGCGATGGCCTTAGTTTTGAGGGTGCCCAGCAGGGATCTGCCCTCAGGTATCGCCGTTTCATCAGGCACACACAGACACCGACATCCCATCCCCACCAGCGTGTTCCGACCAGCTTGAGGAAACACAGCAAAACAGAACCAAAGAATACATCTCATACACTGATGTGATATTAGAACTTTTTTTTTTCCTTTTATTACAAAACATGTTAAGAGAACATTGAACAAGTTACATACAACATCACTTTAGCAGGCTTTGTGCCCTTTTATCGTACTGTCCGTGTGGTAGAAATGGCATATAACTTGCAGAATGCTTAGTCTTAGTATTGCACCATTGATGCACAGATTTAGTTGCTAGTCAAAATATTTGACCACTAACTTGATAATCACATTCCAATACTCAAAAAAAGTACATCTAAATGTACCAGCAAGCCAGAGACATCTTGGAAACTCAAAAACTTCTAACAAACCTGAGGATGAAATGAGTTGATCTTGGCTAACTCTTTGATTCCCAAAGCCTGTAGGAAAAATGCCAAATTTATGTTCTATGAGCTCGTTAATTTTATTCTGCTTTTTGTCTGGGAAAAAGAATGTCACATTGGGAGGGCCTCAGTGATGAGGGAAAAAGGCTTTATTGTGTAATGAAAGTATTCCATGAAATGAACCAAAAGGAGGATTTCGCTTTATGAGTGAGGGTTGTCTACCCCAAGCCCTGTGACAAAACACTCTCATCTTGTTTTCTGTAGGCTCCTTACGTGGATGTAATTTGTGTAAATAGCTACTTCTCCTGGTATCACGACCCAGGCCACCTGGAAGTTATTCCACTACAACTCACAACACAGTTTGAGAACTGGTATAAAACCTACCATAAACCTATTATCCAGAGTGAATACGGAGCAGACTCGGTTCCTGGACTTCACAGTGTAAGTGTTACAGATGCTATAGATGGAAAAAAAGCATTGCCTAGAGGGTCAGGAAAATTTAATTAGAAGACACAAGTACCATTGAGCCTGACTTCTTAGTTTTGAGATCCATTAGCTTGTGAGTGTTTAAAATATGCCAAGATTGTAATCCTGCTCCACTGAAAGGTCTACCAAAAGAGAAGTTTTTAGCTTTGAGTAAAAGCACCGAGCACTTTGAAGTCTGTACTTCAGTATTTGTAGAAAACACTTAATGGGAAGATACGACCCTGGAGAGCAGACAATTCATTTCATGATGCTGTCCTGCATTGAAGGGGGCAGCACTCCTATACCCATCACAATAAAGCACCATTACCAAGCAATACCACAAATTTCTCCCCAAATATATCTGGCCTTATGTTTGCACTTTATGTGCCTTTCCCATTGTAACGTCAGTAGTCACTAATCATCACCAGACAGCCATTGTAAATGCAGCAGCAATTAAATGACCAAACAACTGTAAAGCTTGTTTTCAGGAAGCAGGCCCCCAGTAAGTAGAAGTTAATGTATAGAGCCCCTGCTGAGATCAACTGTCACCTTAATTCAAGACCACCTCTTTCTCCTGGCTGTAGGACCCACCTCTGATGTTCAGCGAGGAGTATCAGAAAGCCATGCTAAGGGAGTACCATTCTGTTTTTGACAAAAAGAGGAAAGAGTATGTGATTGGGGAGCTCATATGGAATTTTGCCGATTTCATGACTAATCAAGGTAAGCTTATATTTATATTCTAAGCAACTCTCCATCCTCCCTGCAAGTTTAAAGTGGTTTATGATACACAAAGAATACTGTGCTGTAGAGTAGGAGAAAAGGGCCCTCTGCTTACCAAAGACAGAGCACAGCTGGTTTCTGTGACAAAGTCCAGCACAACTAGAGCAAGAGGGAAAGTCCTGCCTGTACTTAACGTGTCCTCTCTCTCCAGCTTGAGCTCCTACATGGCCCACCTGCAAAGACGCTACCCAGAATGTGAGACAACACCCCAGGGCAGAATGCCAGGGAAGCTTACGAGCAGACCCAGGTTACTTTATTTCTTGGCCATCCTCAATTCAGAGCCTCAGTCAGCTGTTAAGGATGAATCTCACTCGCTTCATATTTCATCTACAACTGCCCTTAATAACATAGCACCTTAAATAATGTATTATTAACTTGGTGGAGGTCTAGCAATGGAGGACCAGATGCCACACCGGTAGACAACTGTCCATCGCGATGCTCCATCCGCTATTAAGTGCATTCGCAGAGTGTGGGGCATTACTTAATCTACAGTGCAGACAGTCACACAAATTAAAACAATTACAACTCAGGAGACCCAGTAAGGAACCAGTTATGCGTGTACCACCTGCGGTGAGTTAGGGTGGTGAACGGTCAGTGTTAATTTCAGGCAGAGAAACACCATTAGGAATAATCTGTAGAGCACCAGTATCGGTATTACAAAGCTAAGTCATCGCAGAGAAGTGGTCAGAAAAGTAACACCAATATCAAATAGGAGGATGGAGAAAACGTAGACAGGTTCACATACACATACGCAGTTTCAGTCTCTCTACGTGTTGTGATCCTCTTCTCTAGTTTCCTATTAAAACTAAAACAGGCAAAAAGGATACAGACACCACTAAGGACAGTGAAACAGTTAGTAATCAACATTTTCACCATCAAATTTCAAGGTGGAGCTAATGGCAGAAGAAACATCTGCTGTAAATATAATCCCGATCAAGTTAATGGGCACACCTGAATTAACTATCATCGACTTACCAGTTGTAAATACAATGAATTGCAGCAATATTGCTCAGTTACATCAATTAGTCTTGCCAAGATGACGCAAGTTACATCAGCCAAGTTCCCCGTTGTACCTGACTATCTGTAGAAGAAAGTGCATAGGTCTCTTCCAGCTAATCTGATTAGTACATGCATCGTAACAGATCACAGTAGGGGATATAAGAGCATTTTATATATACTTGATTTATTTTATAACTTCTCTACAGGGACCACACGTGTTTTGGGGAACAAGAAAGGAATATTTACCCGCCAACGACAGCCCAAATCAGCTGCATTTGTTCTTAGAGAGAGATACTGGAAGATTGCAAATGAATCGAGCTGTCTTCCTCCTATAATAAAATCACATTCCCTCTTTCTCAAATGAAATCAAAAGGTACAGTGGCTGGGTGCTATGCTGAACTTGTTCATTAAATTTCTCTTTAAATAATACTTATGCCTGACTCAAGTCTTGCACGTCTAATGCAATTTCTAGTCCACCTCAATTAGTGACTATGATACAAAGCAGATCAGAAACACTACTTTCCTACGCGTAGCCATCTCTATAGGCTTCCTGTTTCCAGGTAGTAAAATGAATATTCAGAGTTTCAAGGAACTGAAGTTAGAGATCCTGACTGAGGTATTTGTTTATGGCAAAAAATTAAATAAAAATAAATTACATTATCTAAATCAATGCTAAAGACTGAAAAAAATCCAAGTTACTCTAAATGAACATCACATCCCTCCAATGCAAATGAGGTTTTCCAGTTACATCCCCCTAACAGTTACACTACTCAGATCACAGCAGATTGTCCACAGGATTACTGACGAGCACAATTTAAATAGCTTCTCTGGCTGGACAGAAGGTATGTGCCTGGCTGAGAAATTCTGAGAGTTCACAGCATTCAGGAAGTGTATGAACCACCACTTCTGATAGGATACCCGCCACACTCCAGTACAGTATGGAATTCATACCACAGCAGCAAGGGGGAATATTTAAGATAAGTAGGTACTACATCAACTGAACTTTGTTTAAAACTATTTATTTTAATCACAGTACCAGAACTGTCACTATTAGATGCAGTTTTACCTTCCAGCATGGAAGGGCTTCCTTCACATTAAATTGTCACTATGCACTACGGTTAATAGTAGCTGAGGGTAAATTTGATCTAAACCTTTTTGATAGTGGCCTGAAGCATTCTGGGGTAGAGTGATGTGTAAATTAACATGCACACACTACTTTAGACAGTGACATATAGTGTAGTAACCTCGCTTTCACTCTGCACACCAGCCTTAGAGGACTCCAAAGGCCATCATCCAAAGATGATGCCAATACTCACAGAAGAGCTCAGCACACTTAGTCTGCAAACTTCTGATTGCAACATCCCAGGGTTGTCCCAAGAGCAGCGTCGCCCGGAGCAGAACCACAAGATTGGAGGCTGCCTGCTGAATTTTGGAAGCTGGCACAATTAGGTGGTTTCATTATTCCAATTCACGGATACTGTGAGAAACTCTTGCTCTGACTATTTTTTCTGCAACTGGCTCTTCTGCTAGTACTACCAGAAAAAGACCAAAATGTCTGCCAATAAGAAAAAAATATTTGTTCTTACGTTGTGTGGCGGCCAAATTCTCATTCCTTTAGATGTGGTACATTAGAACCCAACCCCACCTTCTGCGCTGCCTCATGCAGAGTAAGGACATACACACTCACTTGCAGACCTCAATTTTTCTTGCGTTTTTAAGGGAAAAAAAGAAACATACGATCAACAATCTGTATGGTTATACCATGTTAGGTCTACAGATTTTTCTATATCACTAAAAACCCAGAATATAAACGTCTATCCATAATAAAAAGACACTTGCTCAAAAGTACCATGGTATAAGAGTGACTACTGTATTTAAGCCCGCTGCTAGTGTTTGAAAGTAATTTCAACTTCTCCATCTCTAGACAGAAGTTTTTTTTAAAGCCTTTTTTTCTTCCCCGTTTCAACAGACGTGACATACCAACAGCCACCACGTCAAAATACAGATAAAGATTTGACATTCATTAACGCGTTACAAACTAGGGCTGGGATCCCTAGAATACGCAGGGCTTGTGGCTGCAGAAGAGAAAGCCTTTGCTTTCATTCAGTCCAACAAAGAGGGATGCAAAGATGAATATCCACACGTACGGGACGCACACGTTTCAGTCGTAGCTCCTGCTTGTTCTGAACAGCCCAATGCAATTGTAAAGCCAACCCGCCTCACCCAGCCCTTCCCCAAAGCTCCCTCCCTCCCCCCCCAAACCCAGGAAAAGGTACAGCAGTTTCCAGATACTTTGCGATCTCATCAGAGAGCAGTTAAAGCAGCCCTACAGATCCAAGGAAAGCAGGAAGCGATACAAATAACATGCTTAACAGGGTTTTTTTTTGTGCACGTTGCTTAAAGAACCGTAAACAGTTAAAGCCTCAAGTCAACGCTGCTCAACCTTTACACGCCCGTGTGCACACAACATTCAGCGAGGCACGATGAAGCTGCAGAAATTCTATAAACTGGTATCTCTGGGGACCCAGGTGCTTTAATCCTTCTACTGCTAACACACAGTGTCTTTGAAAAAAAAAAAAAGTAAATAATAATCACAACTGAGTACATTTCTAGAAACAGAATTACAGTACTGACTTTAAAAACAGTTTCTAAGGCTCAGACTGAGTCCAAAAAGGCCTCTGATTGGGTTCATTCAAGCTCTTATGTTTCAACTGCATGAATGCAGCATAAGAATGATTGCAGCAAGACGTCCACAGGTAATTTCTACATTTATTTTTTTTTATACCAAAAAAGTTATGTGCAACAAATAGAATTCGTACATATTTACATTGTTTTACCTGTTAGCAAAATTGTATCCTAAACCTCCAATAGAGAATCTCTCAACCTATATTGATAAAAGGAACATCTGCCCAATGACTCCATTTAAATGGATGTTTAATTTGGAGTTTAAAGCACTAGTAATAAATAGTCGATGGAACATATTATACAGAACAAACACCTAATATTTAGGCCATGCTTAATACAGTTTTATGGTAACAGAATACTTCATCTTTTCTGGACCAGTTTTGTCTAGATCACCTTTAAACAACGTTGGCAGAACCAAAGCTATTTCAGATCTCTCTTTGACTTTAGCCCATAGAAATTAGGAGCATCAAGTGCTGCCTGAAGCACCTCACCAGCTGTTAGGAACAGTCGAGAGACTCTACAGCAGAAGACAAATGCATCCTACGGTACGCAGAAACCTCCTCAGAAGAGAGATTTGCTGTCGCTTCAGAGATCAAAGGTGGCAGGGAATGTTTCATTGGCCTTAGTGTTGCAAACACTTTACAGTAAGAAACTTCCAAGAACATTCATTTCCTAAACAGGACTTGAAATCTTCGTTGGCCTTAAGAGTAGCAAGTACCTTACAGTAAGAGGATTTCAGGAATGTTTAATTCCTAAGCGGGTTTTGGGATGAGGTTCTTTTGCCTTTCCAATCGGCCCCTCCCTGCAGAACTTCTGAGAGACGGGAGAAGGGGAAAAGCCCAAATTCAGAACCACCGTTTGTAGATTATGAATTTTTTCCCCTCCATTCTCATGAGCGTTGAGACCACAACCAGAATCTGTGATGGCACTGCCCATCCGTCCCTCTGCCAGAGCAGGTATTATTGACTAGCACTTTTAGCCATCATCTCATACCCTCAAGATTTCTCAGAATTTGCCTTCAGATTTGTAAGGCTCAAATTAATATCGAGCACATATTTGCCACAACATTTGTTTTGGTGGGGGTCAGGCAGGGGGGGCAGTTGCACTGAGAACTCATTACATTTCCATCACATCACTAATTGCAACCTGAGCCATTTTACTGGAAGAAATATGCTGTTTCTATCGTTGAGAGCAACAAGGAAAGAGTCAAAGAACTGGAAGCAAAAAGGTCCAAATTTCTACTGCTAATATTATTTTGCCCTTTATTCAGGCCAACTGCATTTCTGAAGCACAAGAGAGATAGTAGAAGAGTTAGGGCCATTTCTAGCAAATCACTTCCAGTAAAAAGTAACTGCAAGAAAAGCGCACACAAGACAAGAGAGTTCACAATTAAGGATCAGATTTGCAAGATCGTGCACAAAGTGTAGCTGCAAATTCTTCCAGAGACCAAACTCAATTTCCATTTGATCCCGATGTGCACACAAACGAGGACTGCAGACACCACGGCTGAAAATCTGGCCCTAAACAATTTTACTAAACAAACTGAATTAACAGACTATGCCCACACAGACAAGCACAAGACACAGTGAAGTTAGTCAACACCTATACTTTCAGCTGATGGGGCTTTTTTTTTTCCCCTCTTTTTTTTTTCTCCCCTCCCTTGATGTACTACACCCAGAGATTGGACCAAGTAATCACTGATTATACTTGTCTCCATTGCTGCTTGTTCTGAGATATTAGCACTGCGACTAACCATTTCAGGCAGCACGTGTTCACCTCTTCCTTGGATGAAAAGACGCCTTAGTGTAGATCACAGGAATGCATCAAAATAAATCTATACAACATATTAAACAGTGATATTCCCTCAAGGCTTGTCAGAGAACAAAGTGAAGCCTTGAGGGACCAGTTTAACATCATTCACTCCCCTCATATCAAAGTTCAAGGCATTTGAGAGACAGAACTAAACATCAAGACAAGCTTTAACTATACTCTGGTCAATACAAAACGCATTTAATGAATTGTTGTCTAAAACTGTTAGACAAGAGGGACAAGTAATTTAGCGTTACATGCAACAGATGTTACTCATACCACAGAACTCTATACATAAAAGCAGTTTCCACCTACATCCTTGATACAAACCAGAAAATTACTTCAGTAGTAATTTAAATACTATTTTGTGAATTCAATCTAAAAATTCTATTTTCTCTACGGAACACTGCATGTTTCACAGTCAAGTTTATCCTCAGCAATTTAGTGTTTATAATCCACTTTGCCATACAACAAGTGTCTCTCTGACATTCATGTTTAAGAAAAAAAAAATCCTAAAATTAAGTTAAACTAATTCTTTAAATAAATGGGTACGCAGTTAGAATTCTTCATATTTAGAAGCTGACAAGGGCAAAAAGCAGCACAGCACCAATTACAGAAAGCAGCTGAACCTACACATTTTGGTGTCACAGAGTCTGAAATACAAGTACTTTACTTTTCTGAATCACATCATCAACCTTCTATCGCATTGATTTAACTGAAACAATATTGCTACCACTTCTCAGTCTAAAAACTAAAATAGGTCTCTTAATCCTCGTCTATCCCCAGCAAGTTTGCTGGGAATTTTGTTTGTTTGTTCATTTTTAAAGCAAGGACACTTCTGCCTGCCAAGTTCAACACAGAGTATTTGGTTTAAGATTTTAAGACAGAAGGCACTTTTAACATTCAGCCTTAGAATACTGAGTGCAGAAACAACATTTACAATTTTGTTCCTTTGTTTAAATCTGCAGTTTATTTTTTTTTTCCCCCAATTAGTTATTAGAGAGAGCAATGATAGCACTATATCACATTTCATTTTCGGGAGCACATTTACTTACTTATCCCACTAAACAGGTTTCCCTTCCAAGGGATCTTACGTGCGTCAGGCCTAAAGTTCATTTCCCAATATAGCACAAACCAAAGATCCTGACGAAGATCAATTAAGTAACTGCTTCTTCACTGCACTACTTGGTTATCCCACTCAGTCGGTGGTTTCCACTGCAAAATGCAATTTTATACTGCAGCATTCATATAACATCAAACATTAGTAACACTGGCTGTCTGACCGCAGTTTAAAAATGAAACAGCTCTGCATGGAAATTAAGTCCTTTCAAAGAACACTCTTTGATACACCAACCCCCAATCTGCATTATCATCCTGCTGGCAGCTTTCTATTGACCACATAGAGCTATTTTCATTCTGTACAGAAATTAATAAAGTTGTGGTTTAATGAACATACTTCAGGTTTCAGCTTTAATTCCATTTTCATTACTGGAGACAAAAAAAAAAAAACAACCACCAACACCCCAAAAACGGAACAAACCCCAACCATCATTGTGGTGAAAGCACTAGCAGTTAGTGCAGCAACACGGTGTTCTCTACAGAGATCACTTCTTCCATCGCGTCAGTCGACTCCTGGCTGCACGCTCTGACAGCTCCTAGGCTTACAAAACTCATTGTATTGTGAGTTCTCCAGGGATGAAACCAATATTTCTAGTTTTATTTACAGTATAAGTCCTAGTCAAATCTTAGTCCATCAGCTAAAAAAAAAAAAAGTAATACACATACTGTAAACATGGCAACATTAAATATGGTAATACTAGTCTAGAATATTTAATGTCATGATCACATCTTGTTATACCTGAATTTATATACAGGATATTTTATAGCAGGTGTTACCCACTTCATAAGTGGAGGGGGAAGAGAGAGAGTCTAGGTTTTGCTGTGGCTAAAACTCCTTCAAAGTAAAGTTAAAGCTTGTCTTTGATTGTATTAGAGCTTTCTTTCATAACCACATTTAAATTGAAGATTAGCACAAAAAAAAAATTATCTAGGGCCCCTTCAAATTTATAATTAAAAATTCAGTTATGATTCTCAGGGAAAGTGTCTGATATGGAGAATAAAAAATTACTGCAAAATAAACTTAATGGAAGTTGGGTCTTCAGACTGTCAGTCAAGAGTTCAAACAGGCGTTATTCCTGTTTGGGTTGGAGTTGCCGTTTCCAGGCCTCGTTCAAATAAACTAGTCGTTTGTAGTTGATGATAAAGAGAATGAAGTTCAGCAAATATGTGATGACGCAGACAATGCAAAATTCCTTCAGCACGAAGTACAGAATGTACGCCAAGTACAATGACCCTACTACAGACACTATGGAGGATGTCATGAGGATTAGAGCTGCTACTGCACTTGCTGTCATACCTGCAACAAGAGAGAGAGAGTTACTACCGCTGCTCCCGTTCCCCCCCTTCCACACAAAGCAAATAGCCTGAGCACTCTAATTCAAACTTAAGGCTACTCAGCAAGTTTGTTATCACAGAAAAGTCTGTTTAAAATACCATGAGTTCAAGATGGCTGACAAATCGCTATTTGGAGGGTAGCTTCTAGGTTCTGTACGACACTCCTTTCATAAGTATGGGTTGTATTTACCATCTTCCGTATTCCTGAGTTATGGGAAAGTTACAGGTTGGTCAAGTTATGTCTATCAATACTAATAGCTTTATAGCAGCCCATATAGTTACAAAGAAATATGCATACATTACACTTCATGCACCTTTTTTTGCGTGCTATCTCTATTACTCCTGCAAAACTTGTAAATTCCATTTTTATTTCCTCTCTTTTCTATTGTGCAATCCAATGCTAAATATATTTATGGGAAAATACCAGTGCAGCAACTGCCTTGACACTTATATTAATAATAGCATAGGAGGAGAAAATGCAATTGCTCTGGTTATCAGTTGGGTTTTTAAGCCCTTTGGATTGATGTATCAGACTGGTGCTAAAAGGAAAAAAAAGATAAATATCACATGCATTTATCTGGTCTCTTGCACATTGCACAATGTATAACGCACTACTCATCACCACAGACCTGGTACATACTTTCGACTTTAAACGGAATTAATACTTACCAAGTAGCATTTGTAGTATATAAAACACGAGTCCAAAAACACTGTTTGACTGATTTAGTGCACTGTCCTTTCCAAAGATGGAACCCAACAGACCGAATCCTCGACCCCATCTGTAAAACAGTGAAACTAATTAACTTGTATTTGGGCACCCGCTGCTTTACATCAGTATTTTCAATTTGTTGCTGTTAGGAAAGAAAAGAAAAAAAAAGATAGGTATATTCTGACATGAGCACTACACTCCTGTAAGAAGTCCAGGGTTATCCTGGAAAACCAAGCAGCTTGCACCAGGAGGTGCACTAGGTACAACTTCATCCCACACATCACTGATTGAAGGTATTCAACACACCAGAAACTATTAAGTTCACACAGTTGCAACTTCAACAAATACCACATCTGCTTCCTTGGGTCGTAGTTTAAAATCTCTTTTGTCAAATAAACACTTCCTCGCTCCACCGATAGCTTCAGCAGTTCTCTCCACCACGGATAAGCTGGACATACGCTCACTCTACACCTGAGGGAAAACGGTACCGCGTGGTAACTAGTCCTCGGCTCTGCCAGCACTTACCTCCCTGGCATCCGAGGAAGCAAATCCCAACATATGTTTGCACTTCAGCTGCTCCCAATCAGTCTAACACCTTAGGAGGAACCCAAATCTGTCAAGCAGATGAGCTGGGGATGGCACCATAGCAATATTCACAGACCTCATTTGTTAGAGCCCTCGCACAGCGTGACATCTTGAACAAGCACCTCCGCCACAAAGTGACTTTCAGCTTTTTAGTGATACGGTAGAAAGCAGCACAAGTCCTACAAAACTGCTGCTGCAATAAGGGGGATAGAAGATTAAATTAGCAAATATATTTGTGCTAGAAACCATTAATTTGATGCCCTAAGGCAGATCATGCCATTATTTGTAAAAGCAAAGCGAGGACCCTATTTATTAGTGTCACTTGAAAATATGACGAGAAGCTATCACTACTTCAACATGCAACTGAAATCACTTTCAAGAGAAGGTTAGGACTCTGCCAGCATGTCTTTGGAGCATCAAGTCAAGCACTACACAAATGTAAGTCTGGGTTCACATTATCAGGTTGACTGTCACATAACTACCTAAAAAAAGTGCACTTCCCCACTGCTGTTAAGAGCAGAAAACACTGGCGTGCTTCATTTATGCCAACAGAAGCACAGCTTCCAAATAACTTGCTGCACTAGAGGCACTGGTTCTACTAAACCATGACACAGCACAGGTTCACTTTTCACACGCTACAGGAACGTTGCTGATACACGTCACCAAACGTCTGAGACCAGTGAAAGCTACCACCACGTTACAAGCAGTTTCCTCACACAATAAGGTACCACAATAAGTACAATTTAATGCCATCTCCAAATACACTTTCTAATCTCAGATAAGCAAGAGGTTGTCCAGCTATCAAATGTAGTATTAAAGAGCCAGACAAATATATTAAAGGTACAGTAATTTTGCATTTAATACTTTATTTTCATTTTTCTGTGTTACCACATTTATAGATTTTTCAGCTTACTATCCACAAGTGCTACTTACTGTTCTAGTCTCCCAAGAGAGAATTCTTTGTAGGGTGACAATAAACTATTTGAACACACTCGGGCTTTTCTTACCAGGAGATTGAACAACGTAACTCAAAGTGTGCCTACAGCTGTGGTTCACCATCAGCCCAGCTCAAAGGGACTGCAGGATGCTGAACTCCTACCTCTCCCTGCCCCAGCTGAAGCTCTCACTTCTTCTGATGCTCATGAGATCCTGTCATGTTTGAGAGCGAACTCAAGCTTAAAGCATCAGAAACTTTAGACTACAGAATCTGACCCTACAGTTAATCCGCAAGTGAATAAAATGTTGCTAATGGAAAGATAACGAGCTCAAGCCCTTCCTGACAGTCAGTGTTCCCAAGCGATCTGTTCATAGCTGTAAGAAGGTCAAAGCACAGCGAGAGCTTTTTCCACAAGCAATAGTTCATTAAGTATCTTGTTGGCCTTGTAGCAGCTTTAAGGACATCAAGTATTAAATTTCAGTCCATGGAGTACAGCTCTAATCTCGCATCTTATTCCACACGCATCAAAAGAGCGAAGCAGCCTGTGGTTTGAGATGAAGCACTTTTTCCAGCCTTATAAGGTTTGAAGTGTGAGGAAGTTTTCTGCAACAAACTGAAAAGCAAAACATTTAGACTTTGTATATTTCTATCTAATTTCTATCAAGAATCCTTCCATCAATTTCCTCCTAATTCTATCAAGAAGGTCCCAAAACCCACTAAAATGCACAATGAACCAAGTACTTTTGCAGGCAATTGGAGGAAGGAAGATGACTGAGTATGATAATCTTCCTTCTCACACCTGAGTTACGATAACTTTGAAAGCCTAAAAAACAAATAGCAAGAAGTTTGCAGTCCTAACAATAGAATAAACACCAACAAATAAGACATCAGGAAAAAAGGACTACAAACTACTCAGGAGTTCTTCGCGGAACTTGTCTGTATAAGAAAGAATATAATTTACAAGAACTACTGTTAACTGGGATCTATTTTTTTGGATACAGAATGCTAAGGCAAATGAACTGTGCTAATTAGAGAGTTGTTTGCACAGCAAGATAAAAGCATAGTCCAACATCACCAGCTCTTTCCTGGTACTGACTTTCAGCTCCTCACCCCTGAAGCAGTCAAGCTTCTGTTTTGCAACTCACACTGAAGTCACCGAGTGATTCAGAGCACCGTGACAAACACATGCGGCAAACCAGCTTTTGCCACACCCCAGTTTCACTCCTATTTAGAAAAAAAAAAAAAAGGCAATTTGAACTAACTTCCTTGAAGTTTTAAAATAAATCTTTAAGATACCTTCCTGGGTGTTTCAAGTAACTCCAATTCCCCTCTCTGTTGAGGACGACACCCTGCTTCACTTCTCATCTGCAGGCACAACTTTGAATGTTCCTCAAAAAAGTTTTCAGAATAGTAATTGAAGAAATCCACAACAAGGCATTTAGAACTGTTCATGGAGTTCCCCAACATCTAACATTTAACACAACAGTAACTTTTAGTCCAACGAGCATTTCCTTTTATCAAAATGAAGTCTTGAAAATTACTATCCACTCCCTAAACTGTATCCCTTTGGTTTTGTGATATTTAACAAAGCTCAGAAGTATTGCACTTTTAGAAATTTAAAGCAGTATTTGCATGTGCTTGACACTTCTTAAAACGAAGACAAGAAGAACCAAGGTCATTTTGATCCACAAGTGACATATCTCCAATACAATCTTATACTGTTAAATCACTACCTCCTTTGCACAATTATGAACACCCTCTATGTTCCAGAATAGTGTATTATGGGAGTACACTTAAACTTTAAACATTTTAGCATAATTTAGCAGAGACAGTTCCACTGGCAGAAAGGCAACCTCCTGCAGCACCCCAGTATCTCAGTCATTTTAAAGGACAAGTAAACAACCTCCACTTTTAACAAGCTTGAAGCTGTAAGACTTATCAGTATTAGCTCAAAAAGCAACAGAATTCTAAGTCTGTCAAACACAGCAAGTCAAACAAACAAAAAAAGTATGTATTTAGCCAGGAGTCAGACTATTATCTCATCCGCTCTCTGTAAGAAATGCTATATTGTTTTTTCTAGCCGAGCACCCCAGTTCTGAGAGTCACCTACAGATGACATTTTAAAGGGCTTTTACAAAGAGATTATTCCCCAAGATCTCTTCTTGACCTCAATTATTATTAAATTAAGAATCAGCTGAGGGAACTTCTGAACTGGGGTTTCACTTGCATCAACACACTCAGTAGCCAATCTTGAAGCCTTCCTGAAGGTACCCAGCTGCTCTCTGAAAATATACTTTTGACCTCCCCAACATCCTTTGGAGATGAATGCCAGAATCACGTCCTTAAAGATTCCTTAAAGCCCCTCATTTCACTATTATTGTTCATCCCACAAACACTATTTTGTTATCAACAGCAAGCACCATTTACTACTTTGTAACCCCGAGGAAACAATAAATACTTTCTAAAAAAAGCCTACACTTGATAAGTGATACACACATTTCCTTAAGCGTCATCTGACTTTCGAGTTAAGTTACGGCACAGAATGGAAGCTCTCAGGAGGGGAGTAAAGCTGGCCTGCGCTCACACATCGCCTTCAGGAAACAGCTCGTATAAAGGTCAAAGGATCTGGAGCATGTTAATACTTCCCAACATTAAGAAAATTCGGTTGCAGCTTCTTTACAGCTTCACTAGAGGATTTTGGATTAAACCGAGTTCACGGTTACAAGATCACTTACGCCAATCTAACAGTTTTAATAAATTAAAAGCCTTCAATTAGAAGCCAAAAGAAAGGAGATTAAAAATTCCCCATTTGTAAGCTTGCCAAAAGTGCTCAAAAATTTTGATATACTTAATTTCATGTTTAAATCTATTAGCAGTTTTTACCATAAGTAAATGGGATTCTCTTCTTTATATCCTCCAGCTCTACCTCAAAAACAGTCCAAAAAAGTCTTAGTGTCTATATCACCAAAGTCTCAAGCAGACAGTGGTTAATTATTTTATAGGAGTCTTTACAGAAGCACTGAATATTCAAGCCACAAGCAAACAGCACTGTATTCCTTCTACATAATCTCTTCTATTAAGCCATCATAAATGAAACTCGAATTTGAACTATAGGCACATTATTAAATTTACTCTGCATCAGGCAAAATAGTTCTCAGCTCTATTGCAAATTCCAGTCAAGCTAGAAATGATGTGTTTATGAAAAGCAAAAATACACGTGTGGTTGAGGCACCAGCCCTGGAGGTATTTAGAAGACGGGCTGGCATAGCGCTTAGTGACACGGTTTAGTGATGGCTTTTTATCAGATTTAGGTTGATGGTTGGACTAGGTGATCTTAAAGGTCCCTTCCAACCTAGACAATTCTATGATTCTACATGTATACACTGTGAGGTTGGAAAAAAAAAAAGTCCTGTAGCTCAGCTACTGCTCAAGTATTAAGCCATCAATTTTTGTTGAACAGACGAGACAAAAATCACTCGAACTATCAGCTTCTGCCGCTTTGGGAACAATTTGCTGTAGTTCTAATGAAGCTGGTTTTCTACAAACGTTGCTGAAACACCTTCCTTCCCCAGCACAGGGAATAACCTGCAGCTCCCCCTCAGCTCACACCCTCTGCACCCTGCCTCCCCAACCAAGCCCACTCTCTGTCAGCTCTGTCTGAGTCCTGTTTGCGCTCCTGCTGCCCGTCTGGCTGGCAAACCACACGCCACAGATAAGCTTCGCTCACAGAGCAGGGTATTTTCGCCTTCAGCAGAGGTATTACTGCGAGTCTCTCCCCTCTCCTCTTTGGCCCTGAATCTGTTTCAATAAAACTTTGTAACTTGTATCCTTTGTTAAATTTTGCCATATAAAATGAAAAAGTATAAAATAAATTAATACATAATGGCAAAATCTTCTCCAGAAACCAGGCTAAAAAAGCACAATAATACAGCACATCTTGGCCTCAAGTTGTTTGTGCTTTTTGGCTTGGTATCCTTAGCTGTAAAACTTGTCTCTTACTCATCTAGCTACAGCTACGCCAATTCACCATCATCTCGAACCTGCAGCACTTCAAATCCTGCTGAAGCAGAGCACTTGACATAATAGGCGTATTCTGTCTGCACTGATTTCCCCAACCCCAATCAAGGAACTAGAGATCTTCAACCTTCCCTCAAGCCAGCCAAAACAATGAACCTTTGCTACAGAATAACCAAAAAAGCACTGTTACACCTGCTATCTAACAATCTGCAATCCTCAGAAATCAACAATCAACTTTAAATTACAGGACAGATTATAGCTGAGTCTCAGGAGGCAACATTTAAATACTTCAGTAGCCTAAAAACTGCAAATATGATTCCTGTTGAATGACTACCAGCTCCTCCGCATACTGCCCTTCAGCAGTTTAATTAAGCTTCTATACAGAATCAAAGACGCCTAACAAAAACAATTAATTTGATTCAAGTTAAAGATACTATTGACCAGAAAAGAGCAAAGACTTGCAGAACTAGTAAAACTTAAAAAAAGCAAAGCACATGGGCCTCATTTGTGTGCACTGGCTCACAAGAAGGGACTCTACAAGCTCTTCCCACTACCTGCACAAAGCTACTTCTGCCATTTCTCACCTTCCATCAGTCACTAACAACTGCAGCTCAACCTCAAACGTATCTGAATGCTTGTTTGTAGATACAGCAATAAAAAACACTGGGACATCAGGAACTTACCATTAATATGAAAGATAACTGCTATATAATGTTCTTAACCTGGAATCATGCAAACTTGACAGACATCAAGTTTACAGGAACTGCCCCACAACAGAACTGAAAGGGAACCTGCAACATAAACATCAGGTTAGGGAGGAGGTCAGAGAAGTTTTCTTCCATGTCCCATTTCCTTAGATAATAGGGTTGTTCTCATCAACTTGATCTCCGTTGTGGTCTGCACTCTATAAAGATGCACCAGAAGAACAGCTCTAGCAAGGTGTGCTTCACTGAAAAACCAGCACTGGACAAAGTTTTAACTGCAATATCTTACAGGATAGTATCTTGCATGGCCACTCTGCAGAGGAACCAGCAAAATTCTACTCACACAACACAGCACTAAAGTACTACAGCACAAGACTAAGCAATTCAAACATAATACAAGTCTAAATTCACTGTTTAAAATGATTTATGAAGGTGAGCAGAACAATACAA
>JAOXNO010000007.1:9668701-9679329 GCA_028565335.1 Limnodromus scolopaceus
CAAAGGCCACACTTGGAAAATCCAGTAAAACAACTGCATGTCTGCACACATCTGTCCTCAACACACACAATTTTACAGATGTGCATTTTCAAGAAGTACCAGATGATTATTTTGGTGCATCCCTGAGAAGACATAAGGCAAACATGCACATTAAACCTTTTCAGAATAGGCATTTCAGGGCTGCTCAAATACAAGACAACAATCCCAGACCTTGCACATTAGCATAAAGTTCAGACATCTATCAAATTATATCCAAGTGAACACAAGTTCTTAAAATCCTACTGAAGAAGTTCTACACTCAAAATAAGTCAGCTAAAGATGTTAACCTAGATCAATATTGACTATTGCCAAACCTCTTCAGTTATGCAGCTGGCCAAAAGCTACAAATATTGCTAAAGAAATACAGTGACATGTGCCCTTTGGTCATTCATGCCAGCTGTCATTAAAGCACATGCCAGGCTACAAACCTTCATTCAAAAAGAGCCATCCACTAATCTGCTCCACAGAAACCTTAAATCAATCAAGACGGAAAGCTGAAACATATTAGGAGACCAGAAAGTCTTTCAGGGCACAAAAAAGAACAAAGCAAAAAGCTCTGGGTCCTGCATTACTACTTAAATGTCACATTTTATTTCAAACCATGCCACTATCCACACTATTCGAAACTCATCTGTTAATTTAATTCCCTCTGTGAAACTACTGTAACAGCAAAAAAAAAATATTTTTCAGAAACTGCTATTAGCCAGTTTCATTATATATAAATATTATGTATAAACCCATTCTCGACATTTAATTATTCTCAAAGACAGCAATTCACGTAAAACCTTTACAGCTGCCAAATGAAAACGTTAGGTATTTCCTAAATACCTTCCCTTATTACACCCTCCTTGGTTGTTTTTCTTTGTAAACTATTTCATGAACTTTCCCCGTGATAAAAGCTTGAAATATGCTGACCATTAACATTTTGAATAAGGGATACTAGGAAGGTATCTTTCCAACACAATCTTCTGGATGAGTCAGTCTCTGATATAAGATTTTCCATGCTCCTCCCTCTGCACACTGGTAATCTTTTCAACATTTCTATTCTCATTGTTGTGCCAATACCAGATTTGGCTTAAAAGCAAGGCCTGGAAATACCAACAGCTTATTAGTGGAAAAAAAAAAAAAATCCTCCCCAAAGCCCAGAACTTAGTTCCAAAGTAAGTCAGCTCAGGGAAGAGAACACTGATTTATTCTAACTATATACTAAACTAAACATAAATATATTTATTCTAACTATATACAGTTAAAATTAATCCCAGCATCATGATGTGCTCTTCAAAGTTCAGTCCACTTTGAAAGTCAAAACTTGAAATGTGAAGATGGGTTACATTCCAAGTTCCATTAGTAGATCTAGCTTCAATAAAGTCACACAAACGAACGAACACTCTAGAAGTCAGCAAAAGCCACAAAGTACAAGTTTGTCACCCCTTTAACTCTGTAAGGTTAACTCTGCTAATCAGCTAATACAATTTGTGAGTGTCAGTGTAATATCTTAATGAGAAAAGAAACAGCTGAAAGTTAAATCTGCATTACGTGTGAAAATGCTGGAAGGCAGTGTTTGAAACTCTGCTATCTCGGTGAAATGTAAGTAGTAGTTAAAAGTTCCTTTTAGAAATCAAATTTCAGAGAAACTTCGGTGACGTGTGGCAGTAACAAGGAATATTCCATTGGAGAAAGGGAGAGAGAATGACTGATGGATAGAGAGATGTGGCAACACGGAAAATAAGATTAATTTCTTTCCATGTTATTCTTACTTCAAAGTTTAATAACTTGCCCTCTAGTCTTAGTTTTAAAGCAATACTCCTTTTTTGTCTGTGTCCTGTACAGCGTTGAAAGCACATTCTTCTCCAAATATGGTTTGACTGAACAGAACTCGCACGCTCCTCTTCCACAAACTCCTTTTACCACCTGCTCTAATTACCAGGATCTATCCTGACATTTGCAGTACTTCAGTCTCTAGGCATGATTCTCCTAGCAACTGCCAGTGAGATTTTAGTTGATTTTATCCCTAACTGTTCCTATTATTACACAGAATACCTGCAATAAAGTTTTTACAGGTCTTCCCATGACATACTCAACATTTCAGCTGCAGCATTACTAATGAGCCCTATTATTACCAAGCGTTATTTCATAGTTACAAATAGCTAAAGACATAGTTGGAATTATTTTACTACTTCAAAGCATTTAGTAAACATATGTTAAAAGTATTACTTCAAATTTCCTGTCTCAATAGCATCATTTACAATAACAATAAAAAAAAGCTAATGAAGGACCAATTATATACAAGAGCAGACTAGTACAAAAGCTACTTAGGTGCTTAAATGTCTGTTATTCTCTTATCACCTCTATATCCGTGGTAACATTTAATTACTGACAATACTCATGTGATTTAATCTCAGTAGTTTACACGTAATTTTTATTTATAAGTTTAAGTTATCTGTCAAACTTATTTAACTCTTCTTCCCATTCAGATTGAAACTTCTCATTTGGTGACACTTCTCAGATAGAGGCATGAACAAGCACCTTCACAAACTAAAGATTATCTGATGACAGACAGAAAAGCAGAGTTAAAGCCCCCATTCAATCACAAGAGCCTCCTTTCAGGCATCTGTAGATACTCATCTCTGTAACATAACACAATCCCACTTCTGTCACCACATAAGTGGTTTTAAGACTAAGAGTTCCTTCTGTGTTTTGCCTAAACAACTTAACCAGCTTCCACCTGGGCAGAGCACGGGCGCATTCTCCCCCATTGGCTTGGTATGATAATACAGCAAGTACTTTTACAAACTGTGGCAGCTTTTCATGCAGGTTACACTAGGAAGGAAGAAAAATAAATCTCA
Organism: Limnodromus scolopaceus; assembly: GCA_028565335.1. NCBI lineage: Eukaryota > Metazoa > Chordata > Aves > Charadriiformes > Scolopacidae > Limnodromus > Limnodromus scolopaceus. Next base: position 9,671,587 of record JAOXNO010000007.1, read on the forward strand.
AGTATTCATTCAGCTGAAGGCACTAACATGATAACAACAAAATGCTCATATATTAAAAAAGGAAGCATTTAATACATACATTTGCTGAAGAACCAAACCCTTCCCTCTCCAACTCATTACTTGTAGATGCCTGTGCATACGTCTTTATATGTCTCTCTATATATACATACACACACATATATATATGCACACAGCAGTTTTGAGATTGCTGGACAAATCTCACTTCTTTAGTTGAAATACTTGAGAATATGCTTCCAGGGTAGTATTTCCAGTAGCATATTTGTATTGGTAGCATTTGTAACCATACAGCACATTAAGTCTTTTTATTACTATAATTCAATCAACTAGTTACTTGACAACAAGCCAGCCTAGCAGCATCTCAAAATTTATATGTGGACTCTCCTAACAGGAATAACAACCACTGACCTTTAGAAAGCAACTGCTAAAGTAATTACTGACAGGAAACTGCACAGTAAATCAAGATTTGGACTGGGCTTTTGCTGCTGGGGCATACAAATCTTTCTCAAATTAAGCACTTCCTCTGTATCATAAAGGGAAATCTTCTGTGCTGCCAGGTAACATTTTAATGAAAAAGCAATTCAGATACTCCAATTAAAACAAACCAAGCCAATCATCCACAATTGTACATGTTTACCTTGGCCCCAACCACGGGTCACACCTACAGCATTGCACTCTAATGCACATTTGCCACTAAAATGCCCGTCACTCCAGCTAATTGCCACTGATTACAACACAGAAATTGCGGGTGCCTCACCCTCCTGGTGCAGTGATCCCCCAAAAAAGCCGTTCCCACACCAGCCCTCCAGTGAAAGGGATGCTTAAACAGGAGCCCCAACCTCTCCCCTTCCTAGGCCTGCCCGTCCTGTGCCCCCCAGCACAGGCCCAGCTCCCTTTAATCCTCCGGCGAGCCCTCCCCGGGCCGAGCCCCCTCAGCGAGCCAGGCCGGACCCCCAGCAACCCCCGCCTCAGCTCCCGATGCACCGGAGACAGCGCCCCGAGGCCTGGCCCCGCCGCCCCCAGCCCCTTCTCCCCGCGGCGGCCTGAGGCGGCGGCAGGTCCCATCCCCGCCTCACCTGGAGGTGATGGCGGCGGAGCAGCGGACCCGCTCGCTGAGGTCGCACAGGGCCTGGTAGTGGAGGTCGCGGCCTTTCTCCCGCTCCAGGTGGCAGGCGTACAGGGAGAGCAGGATGCCGGCCGCGCACACGGCGGAGCGGGCCACCCGCTCCCAGCGCGGCACCGACACTCGCAGCAGGACGGGCGCCGCCATCTTACCCCCTCCCTCCGCCTCAGCCCCGCGACGCGCGCCCGGCGCCGGCCCGCCGCGCACGCGCGCCCTTATCCCATTGGCTGGCGGGGCGGGCGCGCCCCTCCTGCCCCGCCCCCCTGAACCGCGCCGGACGTGGCGCTCCGCGACGACGTCACGTCAGGGCGGGGGCGGGGGAGGAGAAGGGGAGGAGGGGGGGGAGGTGCGGCGCGGAGGGCGGTTATGGCGCCGCCTGGCGGCCGGATGGCGGCACCGCGGGGCGCTCCCTCTCCCGCCCCACGGATTTCAGCAGGAAAATGAGGCCTTTTCCCCCTTTTTTCCTCAGATCCGGGCTGTTCCGAGAAGTGCTCACCCGGCACGGCTGGCGTGAGGCTCAGCGTTGATGCACCCCTTCGCTGGTCTCAGGCAGGTGGGCGCTCCAGGTTTTTTATTGCAATTTTGGAGAGAATCATAGAATGAGCCAAAACGCCGCAGGCTGTGGCCGCACAAAGCCCAGCTGGTGCCTCCCGGGCAGAGAGACCTCGCCGAGGGCCTGTTACATTCCCAAAGTTTACCCTGAGGCTTTCTAAGAGGCACAATTTGGACAAGCGATAGAAAAAGTGCATTAAGTTTGTTTTTTCCCCGCCTGGCTCCCGAGCAGCTGCCGATGGATTTCCCCCAAGGCCTCATCTTTTGGAAGAACAGGTTTCGCACTTGAGAAATGGGATGTCCTCATCTGTTTCAGGGATCTAGGATGACATTGGAATCCCACCCCTAAATATAGCCGGCCGATCTGCGAGCCGACGGCGCTGCTGGGAATGAGACGGATCCGACCAAAGGCAATCGGGGCTGGATCGTCTTTCCCTCGCGCGTCTCTGGTTTCTATCAAAATCAGCATCAACGCCCGCCCGGCTGTAGTTGAAGAACCAGCAAATATCTCTGGTCTACCAACAGAAAAAGTCCTCTAGTAGCTAAAAACAACCTTTGCTTACTGTGAACACCCACCACGGCTACCATTATGGCTTTATTTTGAGGTTGGCCACTGGCTCCTTGTGTTCCCTTCCCTGTTTCCTTGCAGGCACGTTCTCGCCGGGCATTAGCAGGCGGAAGAGCGAGTCAGTACGAAAGGAAGGTTGCTTTTTTTTTTTCCCAAGGAACGCAGGAGGAGAAAGCACAAGGGCAGCATTCATGCCGCAGCCAACGCCAGCCCGGCTGTCATTGTGCTGCGAAACAAAAGGAATTCAGAGAGAGACCTGTTGCAAAACGACTCCAGCGACAAGAAGGAAGCCTGCCAGCAAAAAAAATAAAAAGAAAAAAAAAAAGAAAAAAAAGAAAAGGGAAATTGAAAAGCATTAATTAAAAAGAGTTGAGCAAACCATTCATTAAGAAATGAGTTGTCTGAATGCTAGCTAGCGTATAAACTAAATTAAAAATCTCCTGCTCCTTATGCTGTGCCTTCTGCCGTCAACGGGAACAAGGGGAGAGGGACAATGGGAAAGGAGATGACCCAAGACTGAAGGGGCAACCAAAAAAATAACAGGTGCACTAAAGCTGCAGGAAAATAAATCACCTTATCTCAAACACTTATAGGTTAGGTCCTAAATAAGACGAGGTCTAGTCTAAGCTTTTCCTAACCCAGATGGACACCACGGGCCATCGGGTGCTGGAAGCGTCGCTGAGCCTGGCAGCAGAGGATGGAGAAGCAGGGCTAAGCCCTGCCCTGCCAGGCTCGGAGCGGCCCTGCCATGCTCCGGGAGGGATCCACCGCCATCCTGGGCCAACCGCAGGAGAGGGAGTGCCAAATCCGAAGTGAATTCCTCACTGTCTGCCTGCGGTGTGAAACCCATAATGCCCCGCCGGTGTTTGACAAAACCCCCAAACCCAGAGCTGCTGGGGAGGGAGCCAAGATGGAGAGAGGCCAAGAGCAAGAGAACCAGAGGGAGGATGAGCAGGGAGACGAGCTCCTGCAGTAACGCCAGCAGCCTGAACTTACGCACGCGCCGCCACTCTGAATATATATATTATTTATATTTATTTCCTAATAATTTTTTACATTAACAGCAGCTGCTTTTCCGAGCGAAGCTTTGCTGGTGGATTATCACTGTTACATAAACTCACAATATCGGCGCTTCCCTTATCAGACACTAGTTACATCCCCTCACACGCGAGGTGTTGGAATGACTGCCCTTGGGCAGCTACCTCCCGCACAACTGAAGAAACTGTGAACAAGCTATTTTTTGTCAAGACAATGGCTTTAGAACAAAGCGATAATGTTGCAGGGCGGCAATCGCGTTTTAGGGATGAACGCGTGCAGATGGACTTTAAGGATGAGAAGCGAGGTCCTTGCTTACAAATGGGAAACGGAGTTGTTTGAAATTTCGCTTTCTGTTGAGCCTAATTTGAATTTATTAACTCATCAGGTCTAAGCCTCTGTACGTTAGTCATTTGGACTCTTTTCATTATTTTCAATGCGTCAAGAAAAAAACTTATGTGCGGTTTTAACTGAGTAAAAAAGGATCAGATTTCAGCAGAACAGTTTTACCTCTAGCATATCTCAACTTACTAGTAAACTCTAGGGAGCATATTTTAATTATATTCCAATTATATAACTTGTGCCCTTCTCCTTATCCTTATTAAACAATTCATTCTTTCCTAAAGGTCTGCTAAGGTTAATAACTCACAGCAGATTCCAGAAATCATTTGTGCTTTGTCTAAAGAAATCCCCCTGCTTAAGGAAATTAAGCGCAGTGCTGTTCACTTTACCACAACAGCTCCGGACCTAGTATCATCACTACACAGTGGAAGACCTGACTTTCATTTATTCTCTTCCATTTGCTATTTTCACACAATACCAGTCTTTTCAAGTTGGTTTTCACCATCTGTCTCAAAACTTCCTAGCCTTTTTTGTTTGTTTGTTTTCTTTTCCCCCTGTAAAAACCCACAGCAACTTCCAAACCCTGATTCAGGTGTGCAGACCTCTGGGGACAGCTAAGATGGGAGCAAGCAACTGGCAACATTGGCTCTGTCACAATGTATCCCGTGTCAGAGCTGCTGTGCATAAAAGTAACAACTCAATTAATAAAACACATTCCTCAAAATACGGACAGTGTCTCAAAACACAAACCCGAAGAGCATACGCCAGCCTGTGCAGATGGGTCTTGTGCATAGGGCAGTGAGGGGCTGGAGGTGCCCTTACTCTTTTTTGGGGTGAATCACCATGGACCCCAGCCTTCTGGGTGAAACTCCGCAATTCTGTGAAAGGCTGAAGGCCTCTTGGCAGCTCCTTCACCATGTCATGCATGCTAACTCCAGGCTTCTCCAGAGAGAGCAATCCTCACAGGGCAGGCACAGGTTTAAACACAGTTTAATTGTTTATTTTCACAGCCGGACCCATCTCCATCCCTCCCTGACACCTCCATCCCTCCCTCACACCGCCACAATACAGCAGTACCCACCACCACCGCTCCCTCACTGCACCGTTGTACAGCCGGACCCACCGCCATCCCTCCCTCACACCACCATCCCCCTCTTCCCCCTCTCACACCTCCATCCCTCCCTCATACCACCACCCCTCCCTCACACTGCCATCCTGCCCTCACACCGCCACCCCTCCCTCACACTGCCATCCTTCTCTCACCTCCATCCCTCCCTCTCACCTCCATCCCTCCCTCACACCGCCATCCCTCCCTCACCTCCATCCCTCCCTCACACCGCCATCCCTCCATCCCTCCCTCACACCGCCATCCCTCTCTCACCTCTATCCCTCCCTCACACCGCCATCCCCCCCTCACGCCGCTATCCCTCCCTCGCCTCCATCCCTCCCTCACACGGCCATCTCTCCCTCACACCGCTGTCATGCAGCGGGACCAGACACCGTCCATCCATCCATCACACCGCTGCTTCCCGCCCCGGGGCCTCCCCTCAGGCGGGCAGCCGGAAGGGGCGGGGCCACCGCCAAGCCCCGCCTCCCCCCGCGCGGCCGTTACGCGGTGACGCAGGCGCGCGGCGGTTGTCGTGTGACCTTCATCGGCGGCGGTCGGCGTGAGGTGCTTGCTTTCCGCTCTCCTCGCTTCTCCTCAGTGAACCTCGCCTCACCGTCGCCATGCCCAGGGGTGGCCGGAGCCGCACTTCCCGCGTGGCGCCCCCCGCTAGGTGAGGGCCGCTGGGTCCCTTTCCCTTCTCCTCCTCTCCTTCCCCCGTGTAGGCCGCAGAAGCCTTTCCGCCATTCCGGGGTTGGGTGACGCACCGGGGTGGGGGGGAATGACCCGGTGAGCGGAGCGGGATGGGCGCTTGGTGGGGTGGAAGTGGATCTCTTCAGCGCTCGCCCGGTGGCAGGGCCTGGCCGTCTGGCACTTGAGCGTTAAGGCCTTGTTTAATCAGCCCCTTGGAGGTTATATCTCATTTCCCGCAAAACAGCTCAGTCCTTTGGGGTGCAGTTGGTCTTTAAAACACAGCCAAAATTGCACCCCTCTACTCTGCGCTCATGAGACCCCACCTGGAGTACTGTGTCCAGCTTCCTTAACACACTTCCTTAATGTGTCCTTAACACCGGAAGGACATGGACCTGTTGGAACGGGTCCAGTGGAGGGCCACGAAGATAATCAGAGGGATGGAGCACCTCCCCTATGAGGACAGGCTGAGAAGACTAGGGTTGTTCAGCCTGGAGAAGAGAAGGCTCCAAGGAGATCTTATAGCATCCTTCTAATATCTGAAGGGAGCCTACAGGAGAGCCAGAGAGGGACTCTTTGTCAGGAAGTGTAGTGAAAGGACAAGGGATAATGGTTTTAAATTGGAAGAGGAGAGATTTAGATCGGATATTAGGAAGAAATTCTTTACTGTGAGGGTGGTGAGGCACTGGAACAGGTTGCCCAGAGAAGCTGTGGATGCCCCATCCCTGGAGGTGTTTAAGACCAGGCTGGATGGGGCATTGAGCAACCTGCTGTAGTGGAGGTGTCCCTGCCCATGGCAGGGGGGTTGGAACTCAATGATCTTAAACGTCCCTTCCAACTCTAACCATTCTATGATTCTATGAAACCTGGCCCTGTTGTGCATAAATCACTCACCAGAACATTGAGTTCCTGCCGTCAGTGTGCCGGGTGTAACAAGGATGAACTGCAAATGTGCCCTGCAACTAGGCGGCCTCTGCCCGGTCTGAGTTTGGAGTGATGATGTGAGGTTCCTCTTTTTGTCCTTGCAGTCGGGCACCACCGATGAGAGCTGCATCACCGGCACCTGCTGCTCGGGCACCTGTCCCAGCAGCAGCACCACCTTCTGCTGTGGCTGCTCCTGCACCAAAGCAGCCTGGGCTGATGGCACAGATGGCTACGACTGCTGCTGGGGTTGCTGTAGGCTCTGCTGTAGGCCATACCATAGGTCATGCTCTTACAGGAGGATTTGGTGGAGGAAGCAGCTCTGAAGCTGCGAGGCCTGATATTACTTACCAGGTAAGAGAAAGCGCAAGTGGACACCAATTAATGAGTTGCAGTTAACGTGGGACATCATGTGACTTGGGCTGATGTAATTGCTGTAGATGTAAAGACCACACAAATCATGGCTGGGGTGACTTCAGTGACTCAGTCTCCAAGGTAACTACCATAGTCACCGTGATAGTTTTAAATGTAGGTTAAAGGCATACACGAGTGTGGTAGGGTATTAGTGTTCTTTTAAACTATAGTAGCCCTCTGATTCAGACAGAACTTCATGTTCCAGGTCTGATGATGCTAAGATCTATTGCAAGACCTTTTTGTGCTGCTCAGATGTTACGACAATGCTGTTATTGTGCCCAGATGCTGTCCACAGTTACCTAAGTATTTGTAACTTACAAAACTGTTCAGAACTTGTCATGCCACTTCTGGAAGCCATTTTGTACTTCAGCCCATTGTTTGTTTTCCGTTTAGAAAGTAACACACAACATTTCGACTAAAACACAGGGAAGGCACACACAGCAAGCTGTATTATGGGGGTGGTGGGGCTTCGTAGGCTGGAGCTGTCGCACGGGTGCTTACGGAGGCGTCTGCTGTTTCAGGAGCCACAGGCAGCCCAGCCTGCCTACCAGCAGCAGCAGCAGCAGTCCCAGTTTGCTCCTTGCCAGTATGAAATGAAGCAATTCCTGGAGTGCGCACAGAACCAGACTGACCTCAAGCTGTGCGAGGGCTTCAGTGAAGTGCTGAAGCAGTGCAGGTTTGCTAATGGTAAGTAGACAGCGCAACCAGACCGCTGTATGAGCTACTCGGTAAAATTATTGTGGGAATGTCTTTTTTTTTTCAATCCATCCAGTAAAGAACGGGGATTGATACAGAGCACGTACGCTGAAGTGAGTTAAAGCAAGTTGCCGTTCTGTTTGGCTTCTTGTTTTGGTCCTGTACGTGGAGCTGGAGGTGATAGGGTGGAGGGAGGATGATTTGCTGAAGCTAACTGTTTTGGAGGGTGGTGGCATCAGTGTGCTTGGAGATCAGCATGGCATTGCTGGCCTGCAGCAA
>JAOXNO010000007.1:9683801-9702867 GCA_028565335.1 Limnodromus scolopaceus
GCTGGATGGGGCTTTGAGCAACCTGGTCTGGTGGGAGGTGTCCCTGCCCAGGGCAGGGGGGTTGGAATTCAATGATCCTTAAGATCCCTTCCAACTTTAACCATTCTATGATTCTAGGTAAGCACTTACACAGTTACCAACAACTTGTAAAATAGGAGGTGTAAGAACAGTAACTAAAAGCACTTCACACTGAAATACGCTCAGCTTGGTGTCTGACTGCATCGGCTACCAAGGAAGCGGATACAAAATTCACTGATTTTGAGATGAATTACATGATATTAAAGATCTTCTCTTGAAATAGAACCGAGACTTACCATCCTCAATAGCGTTTTTAACAGCACGCAGACCATCTCTTACTGCATCTTTGATCTGTGTCAGTGTATGCTTATTTGGCCCCCTGATCAACAGGGTAACAGAGCGGGGGTTGTCACATTTCTCAATGAAGGTGTATTTCTCTTCACCCTGTAAAACAGGGTTATGTATTCATGTCATACATTTGCTTAATCAACGTATACATGTAATAAAAGAAAAGCTGGCATCAAGTGAGGTGTATTTAACCTGTCTTCAGCTGAAAACTGAGTTGTACTCACCAACGTATACTCGTAGACGAGCCCTGCGTGTCCCAGGCAGTCAGGAGCCAGATCCTCCACAGAGTTCATGGCGGTACCACCACAGGCAAGGGTCAGCCTGAGAGAGAACACACACAGCTCAGCACCCACTTTATGTTAAACAACATCTGAAGTCACTAATATAACTATAGCATTCCAGCAAGCAGAACACCACACTTCCTAGGCTTGGAACAGTTTGCTTCTGTTCATGAAAGAGCTCTTCACAAAAATAAGCTTGCAGAATTAAGCCTTCTCTATTGGTGTCTACATTTGATTTACATTGATTAATTACATTCCGACATCACTCCATGGGCTGAACTGACATTCCTGTAGTTTGTAAAAACCACCCTTAGTTACACCAGTAAGAGCTGGACAGATTGAAGTGGACTTTTTAAGTGCAAGCCCTTAAAGATGGATTCAAGCCAGACCTGGCTCACTGTTTAGCAGGTTATTTTACCCCCTCCTCTCCCCAGGAACTGACCTTTCCATGTTCCTCCTTTTAGCTCTCCGCAAAGCAACTATTCCTTCTTTTGCAAGCGCATCCAAGGAAAACGGGTCAATTCCCTAGAAACAAAGAAAGTGATCAGGATAAAGAAAAGGCTAAAAACATCCTCTCTCAGTCTGATATTAAAGAGTAAGTTTTTCCTTGGGGCTCAAAAAAGATCTCTAGTAGGAACCGTATCCATATATTCAAAAGTTCACCAGCTGAAATTCAGCTAATTTTGCCTGAAGAACAAAATGAGTCAAACAGCACACAGCTGCCAAGAAAGCCAACATTTCCCATTAATTTTTCTAGTTAGTTATACCCTTCATCTCACCTTCTGGTTGATCACAACAAATCCTTTATCTGAATCGCCACAAACTTTTCTTTTCAAGGCTATGATTTTATTCACTCTGTCTTCAATGAACTTCCTTTCTGCTTTCACTAGCTTCTCTCTCTCTTCAGCACTTTTATAGAAGAATCCAGAGCTCACCTCTCTGTAAGAGAAAAAAACCCAAAGAAGTGGTAAGGTAACTATCCTCAGTGCTCTAGAAATAAACTTAAGCATAAGGAATCAATACTTTCAGCTATATTCTTTAACAGAAAAAAAAAAATCAAAACAAACAAGAACCCCACCCCAAAGCAACAGGCTGTTCCTACACTCTAGTTCAAAGCTTTTCCATTTAAAACTGAGCAAACTCTAAAGTGTATTTAGATGTTCACTCCAAAATACAAGATTATGCCCAAGAAAGGAAGGACTTCCAGCCTTTCTTCCATGAAACAACAAAATAAAAACCACTATGAAAGCTCTGCCTCTCACAGACGTTTTCTCAGCCACCAGCTTTTTTCCAAAGGATCACAGAGGAAGCATCACCTTTTCCATTCCACCTTCTACACGACCTGCCTCGCTCTACAAGAGTCTATGCAGTCCACTTTGTTCTTATTTAAGCACACCTTAAATAAAAGTCTTTTAAGACGGGAACATTTTCTGCTCCTCACCTCGTTGCTGTGTACTTACGTTTTCTCATATTCTAGAGACACATTGCAAGTAAGAACATAAGCATCTTCCACTCTTTTCTTCATGTCAGGATGTCGAGCACCATGATCCAAAACCAGCCCCCGAATCAGCCTGAAAGGTTAAAAAGCATTTCATGTGTTAACATACACAATACAGAAAATAGGCACTTCATGGAAGTGCAGACCAGCCAGAGAATTGACAGTGCAACTGGTCCAACAGAAACTGTGAACTTGTGTTAGGAGTAAACAACGATCATGTATCCCACTTCCAAGGGCATGCCCATTCTCACATAAAAAGCATACCAATCAGAGTGCGAAAAGGGAATTTATTCTGGCATAGTGTCTGACTGCATTAGCTACTGAGAAAAGCTAGTGCAGAATTCGTCCATGCCACTGAGGTAAATAAAAAGGCTACGGAACATCCAACTAGATGACCACTATCCAGTTTCCATTTATCAAATGATATTCTGTACTTGTAATGAACAGAAAAAAGCCTAAAGCATAACCAAGTCACAGAAACCACTATCAAGAAAAAAAAGTATTCAACATTATTATGTAAAAGCCAAAGCCAGTGTTATTCTTAGCTGTTCAAAAATCTCTTGTCAGAGAATCAAGTTCAGCAGCTGGGGAACTTCTGCTGTCTAGATAATTTATGGCTGAAATTGGTATTTTGTTTACTCCTTCCCTAATAATTTTTCCAATGGCAGCTTTAGGACAGCCAAGTTCTTCTAAAAAGAAAACAAAACCCCACAGACTACTCAAATTAGGGCACCATTAAACTGAAGCTCAAGGATACTCATTACTTACGCTGTGTCAGTTTCCGATTTGTGCTTCATCTCCATAATCTCTACCATGTGGAGGTCAATAGGCTCACCTGGTTTTCTGACTGTCAAAACAGAATCTACGACAGCCTGGAAAAGAGTGCAGAGGAAAAAAACCCCAAAAGGGCCATTAGTCTTCCAAAGTGCAAGTTCACACCTTTCCATCCACCCTTCACTCAACTAATAATCACAGCACTTTAAAACCTGAACCTCTTCACACAAAAAGAGGCAGAAGAGACAGTTGGACACTTGCCTCTGTCAGGATGTCAGCAAGCTCAGTGTGGACTTTTGTACGGAGGGATGTTCTTGCAACATCTATAAGGGTCTCCCTGTCCATTTCCTTGGTTACTTTGACCTGCTCCAAAACTTCAAGTGCTTTTTCCTTTGCAATTTCAAATCCTTCTGCTACTATTCTAGGGTGCAAACCCTAATGCAAGGAAAGAGGGGAAACTGTTAGACAACAGAAGACAAAATGACACTTTTTCACAAATAGAACCTGTGGTTTCAACATTCCATGTAACGTCAAAGCATAGCGAATACGCATCCTAGAAACAAGAAAATGTACTGTCCTTCTGAATACATATAAAAGGAATGCAAATCCTTCCAATGCAGAGGAAAAGTACAGATTATTCTAGCACAGAATTGAGACCAAGGGAACTACAAAGCACACTTGGGTGTTCACTGTGCAATATGAATGCCTACTCTGTAACTCTCAGTATCCAAAATACCTACTATCAGGGAGAATCTCCTCATTAACAGACAAGTTAAAGAAGTGTTTTCACTCGCACAACACAGACAGAAGCAACAGCAGGTATCAGACAAAACCTTATTGAAAGCTACAGTATCCACAGTAAGTGGTTTTGACTTTGAACAAGTCTAAGTCCTCCTCTCCAGCTTTTCAACATTTTACAGTTGTGACGCACTCATTTTAAGTAGATTTATACATATTTATTTTCATGTTTGACTTATGAGATTAAGCATTAAACCAAAACCAAGTTGAATAGTCTCAGATGAAGCCTTTACCTTGTCCACCTACAAAAGAAATACACACATACCTCAGAAATATAGAGATCTGCCTGCTTTAGGAGTTCTCCAATGATCAAGACGTTTGAAGTAGTACCATCTCCAGTGATGTCATCTTGTGCTGTTGCTACTTTTGCTATCAAGGAGGCTGTGGGGTGTTGTATTTGCTAAACAAAAGAAGAAGCTGAGCTGTAAGTCTTACTGCATTGGTACAGAAAGCAAGCAAACTGAAATCAACTAAATAAAGACTGGTTGATGCTTTCATAATTCATGTCAATTCAGCAGATTTCAACAAATAACACCAATGAACAACAACAATCACTTTGACAATAGGTTGATTGAATTAATCCACGTAACACTATTTACCCCCTCGTATTATGCATCTATACACAAAAATGTTGAGTGCCAAGAGCCAACCTAGTCCTCAACTTATTACAAGCCTGACAGAATCCTTCTCTGTAGGCAAAGGATGTACAATCACAACTAGACTGCTGCTGGCACTAAAACCAGCATGTTTAGATTTAATTTAGGACTCTGAGTGAAAAATGCTGCACATACACTAACTGGCTTGCTATTCCTTTGGCAGTTTATTTTACTCATTCTAATGAAAGAACATTCAGTTAGCTTGTTTCTTGCCAGCTCCTCTGCTAAGTAGTACATATAGTGTTCCAGCTATGAGCATTCTGCCTGTCTGGCCAAACTTCAGAAAGCCCACACAACCTTAGGTTACCTACAGAAACCAGTCTTTTAATTTAAGGAACACACACATCACTTAACATCTCCAATGGCTAACTGAAGAGTATTTTAACATAGGTTTAAACCTACGAACCTATAAAACACTATCCACATTTGAAGAGGTTGGTGTTGGTAACTGTATTAGAGCAAAACGAAATCCAATGGGACCATTTATACTGCCGTTTAGTTTTTTATCATTAGTTTCTTAGAAGTACTACCTCTGGTGTGAAAGAGATGATTTAATGATTTTTTTTCTGTCTGCCAGATCACTGTGTACATCAACTTCAATACTTTATGCTGAATTACAACAGACAGCTAGTGGAGTGTAACATTCCACATACACTAACAGTCCGTGTTCAGATGGGGGCACACCCCAACCACACAGCCCTGGGGACCCAGGGCCCACGGGAGACCCCGTGGGACGACGCCACCCCTATGGTAGGGAAATTGTGATACAACCCCAGACTCGATGGGAAAGCAAGATGAGCTGCATCTACCACCCAGATTTAAACACTTTCCAGGCCATGCACCCGTGAATGACTCTGCTGTCCTAGGCCTGCTCAAGCATAAGAGAAGTCTGCTTTCCATAAGCAAAACAGAAGGCGACAAAAAGTGCCAATATCATTATTTAAACCGCCCATGTTTCCTTTATAATTGCCAAATTAGCACACAAAGTTCATTTAACGTCTACCAAGCTACAGTTGCCTGCCAAGGGACACATGTCCCTCAATGTGTGCACAGGGCTAAGTAACACAGAAATGCAGGCCCGGGGCAGCAGGGGACGTGCCCCCTCCCCCCCAGCCACAGGCACCCAAAGAGAACACCAACAGGCTCCTGCCTCCCTAAGTCGTGTCCCCCCCCCCCGCCCCGGCTCCCCAAGGTTCCCACCCCCGCGAGGGCAAGAACCAGCTCACCATTTCCTGCAGCAGCACGTTGCCATCTTTGGTCAGCTTGATGTCTCCAGCCCCCGACACCAGCCTGCGGGCGACAGGAGGCGGGTGAGCAGCCCTCTCTCCCCCTTCCCAGGCCCCGGCCCCGCCAACACGTGCCCGGCCCGACGGCCCGCACCGCTCCCTCCCCATTCATTCCGCCCCACCCGCCCGAGCGGCCTCCGCCTTTGTTCCCCACCGCATGGCGGCGGCAGGAACGGCGCCCCGGCCCCACACGAGCCTCCTCCCCGCGCTTTTCTCCTCACGTTTACCCTCAGGCCCTAACGGCCGCCCGGCGCGCTGAGGTGCCTGCCCCTCCCTCCCTCCCCCCAAACCCCAACCCCGGAGGGGGGGGGGGTTCTCTCACATCTTCATGGTGCCTTTGGGGCCCAGGTTGGTCCTCAGCACGTCCTGCAGCCCGCGCGCCGCGCTGATGTTCACCGCCAGCGCGGCCTGGGCACGGGCCACCTCCGCCTTGGGGTTGAGGGCCTTCACCGCCATTGCTGCCGCTCCGCGCTGGGCCAGGCCGCGCCGGGCGAGCCGACAAGGTGGGCGGGGACTGGAGAGGTCACACCTCCCTGCCCGCCCCTTCTAGAACACTCCGGAGTGCGCGCACGTCTATTGGTCCACAGCCGCGCTAGCCGCTTTTCCATTGGCTGCAGTGCCTGTCGCTCCGCCGGGATGTCCCGCCCCCCCACTGAGGGGCCGCCCTCTCCGTTAAGCTGCGCGCCGCCGCGGTGGTTAACGGGGAGCGCCGCCCCTGAGGGGAAGCGAGGGGTTGCCAGAACCCTGAATAATAAATAATTAAACTCGGTGATTTAACGTTAAGTCGGTGGAATTAATAGTTACGTGGGTCGGATTAATAATCAAAAGGGTTCTTGGTAAAAAAAACCTCAGCCTTCAGAGTTGAGGTTGATGGACGCCGTGCAGGCTGCCGGGGCCTGTGCACCCAGCCTGACCGTGGGCCTGGGCCCTTTGTAAGGCTTTCTAAACACGGGGCACAGTCTGTCCCAAGGCCAGACAGAGGTTTACGTGAAGCTTGTGGAATAAAAACATAAAATATTCTTGAAGTCAAGGCAACCTTGATGGGTGGTTGAAGTGTTGGGCCTACGCAGCCTGTCAGGGCTCGGTCCTTGAGGCTGCACGATACAGCTTGCCAGCTTTGGGCTCCTGAGTGGAGGAATATTGACAGTTTCCCTTGAGGTGAGCTTGAGAAGACACACCATGGGCACAGATTGCACCGAGTTTGGCTCCCACGTTGCCCCATCTGGGCTTGCACCCCCGAATGCCCATCTGCTGCTTCTGGGCAACTGGCAATACCAGGCGTGACACAACCCTCTGGTTATTTCCAAGTATTTCGTAAGGAAGGTGCCCGCCCCCAGAATAATCATGGCCTGTGGCTGCAGAGCTGTGCCAAGAGGATCCAGGCCAAGTGGTTTTCAGCATTCCTGCAGCTCCAGAGGGTGCTAACCCCCCGGCAAACAGGGACAATTGGTCCTGAGGCCAGGATTTCCTCAGTGTTTGGTACAGAGAAGACAGCCAGCCTTCCCCAACGCTCACCCACCAGGCATGAGGATGGCACAGGGTAAATCTCCCCGACTCCATCCCACATTTTTGCAGCCGGGAGCTCTGGATGCAGCCCTGGACGCAGCCCTGGATGCTGGGCTTTGGCAACCCAGCTGCTGCTGAACATGTTTTCACACCACTTCCAGTAGTCAAGTCTAAGCCCGCTGTTGGGTATAATTTGGTTGCACAAGCATTTTGGGGGAGTTTGACTGGAAGAGTGAGCGAGCGTCAAGTGTCAGGGGCAGACTCCCTGGCTGCTGGGTTTGGCTGTAGGCTGTGGCACCTGCTGGGAATCTGCTCTCCTGCTTCGGGTAAGGATCTCAGGTTTCTGGGCAAAACGCCACGCTGTGCGGGAGGACTGTCGTGCCTGGTCTGTCAGTCTTGACTTGGCAGGTCTGGAGGGGACAGCTGCTTTTTGGTTTTTAGATGTTTTAGATAAAGTTGGTGTTTGAGCATAGTACACCGCAAGTTTGGAGCAGTTTTGTTCAGCTGAGCAGTGCATGTCTCTTGGGAAATATTTTAGTGCTGACACTTTAGTGTAGTGGCTGGGCTTTTGGTTCTGTTACTGTAATCATTAGAAATAAACATTAAACATTGCAAAATGCAGGAAATTACACCTGGCATTTCATAATTGGCTCTGGACCTCTCCTGTTAATGTTTAGTCTTCACTTTCATTGGGATGCTACAGGCCTGCTGACAACCATAACAAACCAGAAGATGCCAGCCCAGCCCAGAGAGGCTGCAGTGCTAACATTTGAGGTGCCTAGATGCAATGCCCGGGTAAAACACCTGAATCCCCAGCTCTGCCCTAGATTCTGTAGCCAATGAGTCACACACAAATATTTTGCTATTCTCGCTTCTCTGGTTTGTAATTTTTTTTGCCTTGATCCTATCTCAGGGCTGTTCTCAGCAGAGGGCAGTCTTGTCAAACCCATACGCGTAGCAGCAAGCCTGTTGTATTTTATATTTTCCTCACTGCTGTTCTGTGATCCTCGTGGGTGATATCCCATGGAAAGGCAGGAATTATCCATCCTAAACACCTGGGACGTGGGGCTGGCTGCTAACAGGGATACAGCCGTTCCCCAAGCAGTTTGAGACTTGTGAGAGGAGTTATTGCTGCGAGAACATAAAATTTGCATCCTGGCAAATTTTAGTTTGAATTTTAGATATTTTTTAAAAAATTAAAAAATAAAAGGAAAGCCATTTGCAAAGATATTCTGGTCCTTCATGTCCGCTTTTTCTACAAATGTAGTAGTCACGTACACGAGTTAGCTGCTGTGCTTGTGTCGATAGTCGCACATCCACGAGTTGTGTTTTTCACTCCTCAACATCCTTTTAAAGCCTCCAGGGACAAGTCTCTGTGTTTCTTTCCTGGATCACATGTCTGAGGATAGTTGGTTTATGGTATAGTAACATTTCTCATTAGCATGTTCACATTGAATGCCCATCTTGCAGCATTTTTCAGTCAACAGGACAAGCTTTTCCACATTTTTTCAGTCTTAGCTGTAGTTGTCAAACTGTTCTGCATATTTGTTTTTAATGCATAGTAAAAATACAGGGCAGGTGCTTACTAGGCCTAAATTGTCCTTTGAAATCAATGGATTTACAACAAATTACACCAGCTTAGAATCAAAATATTTAACTGAAATACATCCACCGTGTCCGTTAAACTAAGACAAATAAAGGGAATAATCCTTCATGAAATATTCAGCAGCAGTTTTCTTAGTCAAATCATGCACTGCTTATCTTGGCAAAAAAGCTTCTGAGATTCTCAGTAAAAGCAGTTTTCTTTCATCTTTATCAAGATCAGTTTTCATTGAACCTTATTCACAGAAATGATTTCTAAATCCGTTTTAAAAACATGCTGTCCTGCCACGATAAAACTAACAAACAGGACCAGACTGAACAGCAAATTACGTCACCAGTTTTGCAGCGAAGGGGCTTGGTACCAGCTTTTCCTGACACAAGAAGTTACTAATAGATGCTCACGTTGACAACTGATTGTGTACTGAGAACTTCTGAAAAAACATAAAGGAAGACGTGGGAGGAGAGGCACACGGGGCTATTGATTTTAATAAATGTATGCAATTTTGAGGGGCAATACTGCTGGAATTGCAAAAGAGATCATGCACAGAATGTGACTGGTGCATGCAGTGGTGCAGAACAGTCTTTCAAAACGGGCAGCAGTCACAAGACTCCTATCACAAGCGAATGAAAGGAGCTAAATCAGCTAAATCTGGCTTTCTTGACTTTGAACCAAACGACCAGCTTCATAGTCCTGGGTTGGCAGCCTCCTGTTTCTTAACCAAGCACCACGGTCATGTCTGAGGGAAGCTCTTCTGTAGGATGCCAAAACACGAACACAGACGGGTTTTGCAATTATTTTTTTTTTTGTTTTGCAATGTTGCATTTGACAACATTACATTTGGGGAAACAAAGCAGACCTTTCTCAGAAGCAGAAGTTTTCATTTTGCCTTCAAAGCTTTTGATGAACTTTGATTCGTTTTTTTGTGTGTGTAACATCGCACGCTCTGATGCACCGAGTAACAGCTTAAGCCAAAATACAATATTGCAGCCCTAACTCACGAAACCTTTCATCTCGCCCACAGTGAAAGAAAACAGTGTCCCTGCCTTCCCTCCGATTTCACGCCAAGACAAACTCCTGACAGCGGCTTGTCGGAGCCCCTCCTCGCCTCTCGTCCCTGGCGCTCGGCGTGGAGCGAGGTGAGTTTGCCAAGACCCTGCTCTCCGTGGCACAGGCTGGCTGTCGGGCGAGCAAAGCTCCCCATCATCTTCGGCAGGGTCTGCTCCCTGCCAAGCCGTGCCTCCCCAAGCTGGGAGCGCCCCAAACTGGGCCCGAGCGGCTCCTCCCCCGACGCAGGCAAGGTTACACCTCTCTTCCCTACGCCTGTCAGCGAACAGCTGGACTTCTCTGGTTACATGTGTGCAACCATTTAAAAAAAACATCCAGGCTGGCTTACTCAGCAGATTATAAAAGAGTGATTTACAAAATGCGGCTTTCTTCCAGATCAGCTCGTGCTGTTGTATTTATGTGACTGAAGGTCTCGGCTGATCCCTACTTTTCTTGTGCAGCCAAGAGGTTTGCAGCAGCAGCAACAGCCACGGCCAGTACAATACTGTAAGTCACTGGGAACGTTTTTTTCTCTCAGTTCGGAAGGGGTTGGCGTTTGGCGTATCAGATCCAGAACACTTACCATGTTTTTCTAGCATAGAAAATGAAGAGTATCTCCTGCTGGGGCTGTGACCGTGCTGCCCTGCGAGATGCAGCAGCAGCAGCGTGGTGCCTGTTTTATAACAGCAGCATGAATGAATGATGCAATCGTGCAGGGGGGAAGCATCATCATTTTGTCAGGACAGGCAAGAGGGGATTGGAGAGTTGGGAGGTGTATGTCAACATCCACCAGGTTCCTTCTACCCCTTTTCAACTACTTTTTAAAAGGTGCTTAGATAAATTCATTGTTAGGCACTGCTGTTCAAGTATTGGTGTATAGCTGCAAAAAATTCATCTCTTGACTTGCGTCCAGGTTTGTGTTACTACCTTTAAAACCTGAAGAGAAAACCAGGAAGTGTGAAGCAAGCTTAGTGAAGTTAGGGACTGATTCTTTCTATTCTCACACTGAAAACCACAGAAACTCACAGTTACGGATGGATGGGTAGTAGAGTAGCACTTGCAGGGATATAAACAAGTCACAATTTGCTTAAATATAACTAATCTGCTTAAATGTATCCCCTTTCCTCTAAAGCTTTCAAAACATAGGCTAATACAGAGAATTAAACCTCAGCATAGTAAAGCTGTATCACTGTATTATTCCCATTTTACAGACACAGGACTAGAAACAATGAGGATTAAGTGGTTTCTTTAAACTAATACCATGGAAACACTCCTGTGAACGTTCTTACAGGCAGGACCAGTCCTGTAGTGGGAACAGGTCCTGGGAAAAGTTTTGAGAACTATTTTCTCCAAATCCCTTACTTTAAGCAACAGTTCCCCTTCAATAAAATGGAAACAGTTTAATGCAGTTGCCTTTCTGTTAATCTCACTGCATATTCAATGCAGTGTTATTCTGCTGCGGGAACATATCTCAGTGTGTATCTCACTCTCCCCTTGTTAAATGGGAAAGTGAATCAGAAACAGAAACACCAGAGACTGTTGGCAAACTGTAGGATATTCCCAACTGATTTGTTTCAAAAGATATTTTAGGTAATATTTCATTAAGATTCACTTAATCTTCATTTTTTCACAGCAATAAATGTCAACATAAGGCAAAGTAGCAGCACTTCTGAAAGCTGAAATATGGTAACAAGTGAAGTCTAGTCACAATGAGGATTTTGAGATCTCGTCAAGATCTCATCAGAATATACCAGCCCCAGAACACCTGGAGTTCTGAGTACCATTTACTTGTTCCTTTTGCACTATATGTAGCAGATACTGCAGCTGTTTCAGTTTTCCAGAGTGCAGCGAGTGCCCTTCTTTGAAGGGTCAGCAAACAGAAAAGATTTCAGTTGTTTTCCTTTGACATGTGCTCTTACATAATTCCTGTGCTTGCTTCTCTAACTCCACCCTCTCTGTTACGAAACAGAACTTGTGGAAATACCTTTCTTTTTTTTTTTCCAAATGGTCCAATGAAGTACTTCATAGTCTGGAAACAAGGAGATCTCAATGGGAATTCCATTTTTCCCTTCCTTTCTCTCCATCTTTATTTCAAGTTTCACTCTACCTCTCTCCCTCTATTCTTATATCTTCTTTATACACTTACTTGCCCATTGTTTATTATCTTCCCCGTTTTCTGTTTTCCAGCTTTTCCCCACTATATTTTATTATCAGACCTGTTGAAATTTTTGCTGCTTGGATGCTTTTCCAACATGCGAATAAAAGGACAGGAACAGATTACTTATCTGAAATTAAATGGCAGAAACATCAGAGATTTTCTACCCATGTTTTTCATATGGAGACAGAACTCATTATTTATGGGAATTTCTTTTTTCTTACCATCTCATTAAAACATTGATGTATTTAAGCAATCAGATGCCCTGAATTTCAGAGTAATTAATCTCTGCCAACTGTAGAGGCCTGTACCACTCTGGAATAAAAAATTGCTGTTCTGTTAGCACAGCTGTTAGAGATTTGTCCATAGAAAGGTTTTACACAGCTTCAATTCTTTTTTGGTGATGTTTCCAAGTGACATCTACCTGTGGACAAGCTACTGTCTCTGTCCTTATTTCCTGCGGTCACTTACGCGGAGGTGAGTTCTAGGCAGCTTCTGGTGGAAAACATGCCAGGGTGGCTCAGTGAAAATTTTAAAAACAAGGGAAGGAGCAGAACCTCTCCTGCTTGTATTTTCCCCCCACTCCTTTTGCCCATTACTCACTCACTAAAAGCCTTGCCTTATGCTCTTATCTCCCTTTAGAGCTGGGAAAAAAATGTCACAAGTTACTGAAATTAGCATGTTACCATTTGGAATGGCACTTGCCAGCCTCTGGAGCTGATGGTGACCACTCAGGATCTGCCAACAAGGGCAGAAGAACCTTATCTCTCTCCAAGTGAACCACCTTTAACTCCTAAAATTTACTTTTCCCACCAGCAAGACTCCCTGCAACAGCTGAAGCTTCCTTCATAGGTTCTCCTCTGTTTGATCTTCCCTACTTTACAGTTCATCACTAGTTCTCCAACATGTGTGATGATACATTAGCCAAAACCAGGGCTGCATTTTCTGTGACTCAGTGCCCAGCTATCGCAGAAAATGGAAAGATTTTAGCAGGGCACAGGCTGAGGGAGATCAGAAACTAGTGATGGTTTCTGCATTTCAAAATGCAATTCTTCTCTTCCAATTTGTCATTTTTAGGCACTATTAATTACAACTTGAAACTCTTTTGAAAGAGTTATTGCATGGAACAAAGAGAGGACAGAGTTAATTCCAACCATGGCTCTACACTGGTAATTCTTCTTCTAACTTGTCTATTTGTCCACCAAAGTGCAAAGTCCACCAGAGCAGTGGTCTCCTCATTGTAAGGAGCATCCAGAAGGGAAAAGAGTATGGGAAGCGTGGATACCAGAGAGAAGAAAAAGTTAAAGTCTTTTCCTTCCTGCTCCCAATGTGTGTTTCTAGCGATACCATTTTTTTCAGAGAGATTAAAATTTTGAAGATACGTACCCAGAAAGCTATTTCAGGTTCTCGCCAAGAAGTCACATCACAGTGTGATGTCCCCACACAGTGACATTGCATCACAATGTGGCACTGTTGCAGTGCAGCCTCAGGTTAGCATGAGGCAATGGGATGGCTTTGCATAATAAGGAATCAGTGTTGGAACACCGTGACGCAAATATCATGCCACAGTGATGCAACAAGTTTGTCCAGTAGAGCAAATCTTTAAAATTGGCACCAAACCCATGGCTGAATTTTTGGTGGACTTTATAATTTCCAGTAGGCTGGAAAAAATTAACTCCCTGCCATTAAAAAAATGTTAGTGGATTTTATTTATTTTTTTTTAATTCTACTGCACAAATATATCTAGCAAATGGCTGTCAAGGACTGCCCTAAAGTCAAAGCCCTCCTGCTCAAAAAAAATCAAAATCTTCCACTGAAAATACAAACACAGTGCTGGAGAGCCAATGTCAAGTCAAGGCTAACACAAAGTAAACTTGGAATTCACGTGTTACCTGTCTGCCCACAGCCAAGTGACAGCAGGTGACACCCACACCACAGCTCAGAACCAGTCTCTGTCAGAGGGAAGTTTTTATGTCCATGGCCATTAAGAGAGAGAGGTTTCTCTTATTTACCGTGCTGATGGCATATAACTATTTCTTATATGCACAGCGCAGTCTTTATAGAAAAATATAAAAAACATATGCTGTCTGCGACAAATAATTCTTTAGTGATGCTTCTAAAGCTAGACCAGAGTTTCACAGTACGTGCATGGAACAGCTCTGATGCATCAAGAGCAGAGACCTCTCAAATTATGGTTCAGTCCTTGTTTCTGCCTTTCCCAGAGATGGAGTTTGAAAAAGCCCTTTCCTGGAATGTCTCCTCTTTGCTGCGTCCCCACTCACCTTTGCTTTCTGGCACAGTGGGGAGGCTGAGCCCAGGCTCTGTCCTACCTTCCCACACCTAAACTGAATGCACAGGAGGGAAGTATGGGCTGGGTGAGACCCGCTTTCCCATTCTCACACCTGTGATGCAGATGAGCACTAAGGAAGCTTCTGTGTCACCTTCTCAGCCTTGTGCCAAAGCCACAAACCCACTCTGCTTACTATAGTAGTGCGTTCACACCAAAAAACTCAAGAATAGCTAGAACAACCCTCAAACAGTACTGTTTTGTGGCTGTCTTTGGATAGCTTTGCCTTTAATGTGACTTGCTCTGTCTGTTTCTTGCTATTTCATATCCACCTGTTTGTTAAACAGATATTATCTCTTACAAATATGTTTCTTAGCTGTCCACAACAGGTTTCACCACCCAGGTTTGATGGCTTCATTCATACAGACTTTTACCTTTCAATGAAGGACTGGAGTATTCCCTTTCATTCTATACACGTGAACAGATAGGAGATGAGTGTGCGTTCTATACATTTTTTCAGTGATTATGGTATTTTTTCATAAAGCCTTTTGTATCTCAGTATTCACCACAGGGTTACTTGTCGTGGGAATAAACCCAAAGGTTCCTGTTCCTGCTTTGACCATTACCCATTGAGTTGTGATCTCTCAGTGAACGCACAGGAGTCACCTCAGGAAACAGCACCGGTGTTTACCGTGTGCAATCCCTGGATGGCTCCTGTCTGGCAGTGAGCTACAGCAGTACCCATCAGCTCCTGTACTTTTCCACAGCAAGGTACACAGTGATCATCTCCATCTTCCCTGGATGCCTTTTGTACCTGGGGGTGCCAAATTTGTCCAAAAAGGGTAAAAAATGAAATTATTTTTAGGAGCTTGTGTAAGACCTCTCACCATTAAAATTCACATGATGTATAGGAGAAAAATAAATTAGCTTAGTGAGAGGAAAATAACTATGAAGGTATATAACATGCTGTTTGATGGTATTTTTTCCCCTATCCCAGAAAAAAAGAGAACCTGCTACTCAGATCAATTACACAAGATGTGTCCTGAGAGACGTCTAAGTAGAAGAGAATATAAACCAAAAACTTTTACAAAAATCTGGGAAGTCAGATAGATAGAATGCTGTTATTTCTGTCTAAATGTACAGATTGGTAAATAATAAAGTCCACACTGAATTCCCTTATGAAAGGGTGAAGCACAAGATGAGCAGAGTAAGAAAACACTTAACACTTCATGCTTCTGATCTGCAGAAGTGCTCAACATAAATTCAATTGGACAGATATAAGAGGGAAGAAAATAAACTTTTGTCAGGCATTGCTATGGAAGAAGTTGTGTCATGATGGGATATCTTAATGGGTTGAGTGAAGTTCTCAAAGCGCAAGACTTTAATGGATTTTATAAAAGACTAATTCCCAATGCTAATGGCCAAATCTTCTATGCATTCATGGACGGTGAGAAAATTTAGTTTATATTAATCAGGACATATAAGAGAATCTAAACCTGCATGATTTAGGGACAGCCACTCACTAATAGGTTTCAGATAGTTGAGCCTACTGCAATCAAGCAAATCCTGGGTGTCTTTTACTATCCCCTGGAGCAACTAATTTGACACACTAGACTGGGTCTGATGAGAAAAGATCCACTTGAGCGGTGAGGGCAAGATGAGGCAGAGAACTGCAGGTCCCACACAGCAGTTGGCAGTCTGATGATTCAGCAAATGCCAAGTATCACAACCTTGAACCCCATGTGAACATCAATGGGCCGAGCCTGCAGAGAGCAAATCAGCAACTGACCAAAGCTCCACGGCCCACCTGTAACGTAAATTGAACATCATAGGCAGCAACGGCAGAGAGCAAATCAGCAGCCGAGCCAGACCTCCACCGCCGCTCACCCTCTTTGATAAAAGCTGGCTACCAGGCTGTGCTCGTCCCTTCTCGCAACAACCAGATCAGTTGCTCAAATGGCTCAAGACGGAGTGCAGTGCTGTCACTCAGAGAAAGACTTTATCTTGTCCCCTCACAGTAAGAAAGTTCCTAAAAGGATGGCGTCCCTCTTGGAGATGAAAGAAATCTTCCGCAACGCTGATGCAGTGTGCTTTGATGTGGACAGTACGGTCATCAGGGAAGAAGGCATTGATGAGCTTGCGAAGTTCTGTGGAGTCGGAGATGCCGTGGCAGAGATGTATGTATATTTGCTGTTTACTTCGTAGGAATAGTAGTAAAAAATAAGCATGGATAAGGTTAATCTGTGACAAAGAATTTACAATAGGGATTAATGTCCCTCTGTCATAGGGGATTATTACAGTTCAAAAGGGATTTGGGGAATAATAAGTGGAATTAATGCATAATGAAGTAACTTCTTTTGGAATTGTGAACCCACTCAACAAAACTATACCAACATAAATTCTCTAATGAACATTTTTTTGATGGACTATGATCGGCCTTCATCATTAAACTTGGCCAAGCACTAGCAAACCTTATTATGAGATGGAGGAGAGGGGACAACTCTCTTAACACTTCTCTCAGGCTGATGTTGTTTCCATTGAAGCTTGTAGCAAAAGTGTTACTTTCAGAGAAAAGCACCTGGGCTGCAGTTCAGGAATACTGGTCCCAGTGGCTCAGATGCACTCACAGGGAATGAAACAGTTTTCCTTTGTCTCACTGGTTCTCACATGAGCTCTGACCTGCGGAGATCTTCTACCAGTGGTTGTTACCAATCTTCTCAGTGTACCAATCTTCTCCATAGATACGGTATAACCTAGAAACTATGGCCTCTTACCTTGTTCCTTGTTATTCTTCTGAGGAGTGTTATTCTGAGGAGAAGTCTCAGCTTGTTAAGTGTCGCTGATTTCCTTTCTTTGGATCACAATTTAGGACCCGCAGAGCGATGGGTGGCACCGTGACATTCAAAGCAGCTTTAACAGCGCGACTAGGTCTCATACGTCCCTCCTATGAGCAAGTGCAGAAATTAATATCTGACAACCCACCTCAGCTAACACCAGGAATAAGGTAAGAAGAATTTCAAATGATCTGATGAAAACATCTTCCAAAAGCACGTGGCATAAATCAACAAAATTCTGTGACACTAGTGAGGCTGTAAGACCGTAGAGCTGGTTTAGATTGCCTTCCTACTCCATTGCTTGTTTGTGTACAAAGCTTTTATCAGGAGCTTACAATGGCCTGACTCCACGTCAAGTGGCTAGACATCCACGTAGAAAGAAAACAGTCTTAGGTATTAATTGCCATTTTGGTTGGTAAACTCAAATTCTGGCTCTAGGATTAAATGGGCAAGGAAAATAATCTGTTCAATCACAGCTGTTTTCATGGGTGATGGAACTGGGAGGAGATTTAATGCCCAGTATGAACTGCTGGCTTAGTTTATTCTGCAATTATATTACTTCTCTCTTAGAATTCTGTGTGCAGTCACACCCCAGGACTCAGCTTCAGAGCTATCCATTTTTTACTGAAAATCCCTCAAAAAGTATTAAAAAATCATTAGGGGGAAAGACATACTTATGTCTGTATTCATTTGGTTTTGGGTTTGGAATAAACATTGACTATTTAAACTGAGTAGTGTTTTTTTCCTATTCAAATTGTTTCAAACAATTGAAATAAATTTTTTTTACTACAAAATCTGGCCATAGCTCCAAGTCTAAAATATTTTTAGCACATACAGTAGTTTTAGATGATATTGCACTTGTATTTTCTCCTTGAAATGAAGCACATGCTCAGCTTCTTCTGTAAAAGACATAGCTTGATCTAACTACAAAGAGAACATTGTTTCCTTGTTTAGAATCACATGATTTTCCTTTTCATTCCTTCCCTTTCTTCCTCCTTTTCTGTGTAGCCTGCTTTAAGCCTCCACTTTGCTTTTTAGTATTTAGCATTTCTGCTGTTACTGCTACCACTTCTTACGCTCCGCATTGCTGCACGCTGACCTTCCTGCTTCTAGAGCCAAATCCCGTAAAACTTTTAACTGCCCTCGAGTCCCGTTGACATTGCCTCTGAAAAGTTCTACTTTTTCCGATGCCTTTTCTGTTGCTGGTGCCCTCTTCTAAAGATGGCATCAATGTCCAGCGTCTGGGGAACCAACTCTGAATTAGAAAATGTTTGTGCTTTGCACACTTTTCAGCCCACTTTTCCATTTTGTCGCAGTGGCTTTATCTCCCCCCCCATTCCCTACTTTTTTCTGCATTACAGATTCATTTTCTTGCTGTTGTTTTACTTCCGAAAAAAATCTGAGCTGCATCTTCTCTCATTTTCTCAAGGGAACTAATGTGAACAGTAGGAAAGTGTAAAGAAAACTTAGAGTGCTTGTTTCTGAACAACTAAATACCTGTTTGTCTCTAGACGTGATGGTTTTGTTCAGCTTTTTTCAAGCACAAACTTGCAAGGGAAAGAAGAAAAAGCTTTGGGAAGCAGAGCTGGATAGAGCTGGAAAGCCGCACACATCCTAACTGAACTGGAATAACACTAAAAATGGGCAGGCTTGTCTAGGAAAGATGTATTTTGACTTTCTTGATACCCCTGGATGCTGTCACGCACTCACACCTGGTGACTGCTCTTTCTTCTCAGGGAGTTGGTGAACAGGCTTCATCAACGGGGGGTCCAGGTCTTCTTGGTCTCTGGGGGGTTTCAGAGCATCGTGGAGCACGTGGCCTTGCAGCTGAACATTCCAACAGCAAACGTCTTTGCCAACAGGCTGAAATTTTACTTTAATGGTGAGATTCCCTTCAAGTCTCTTTTCTCTGGTAATTAAGGGCACTTTTTTGGTCCAAACTGTCAACTATTGGGCCACAGATACTGTCCAGCCTACA
>JAOXNO010000007.1:9702967-9724108 GCA_028565335.1 Limnodromus scolopaceus
ATGACCTTGTTACCAATGCAGCTACCTCCAAGTAGGAAAATTGCAAGACCTTACCGAAAACATGAGTTCGGGTAATTTTCCAGATATATGAAAGTTACTGTAGTTACTTTTTAATTGCAAGCTGTGCCAAAGGTAAAACATGTTACAGTTGCTGACAGCAGAATTTCATTTTCTTTTGCTCCTTCAAGTTAAAAGAGTTTAACCCACTTACCTGCTTTCAGAGGCAAACTTCACTCTCAGGGACTTTGAGGTATGCACGGAGATGGATGTACTTTAGCAGAGCTGCTCTGGACTTTAAGCTAGTGTAACCAAGCAGAACTGGAGTTAGTGAGGTTGTTTCTTACTCTCTGTTTCACACACTGTCTATACATCATACTTTTAAAATGTTTACACCAGCATCACCAGACGAGAGTGACTGGGAATGGATTTGTAACACTACCCATACAGGGGTTTGTCTTGGCATTTCAGCTCTTTG
This sequence comes from Limnodromus scolopaceus, assembly GCA_028565335.1. Taxonomy (NCBI): domain Eukaryota; kingdom Metazoa; phylum Chordata; class Aves; order Charadriiformes; family Scolopacidae; genus Limnodromus; species Limnodromus scolopaceus. The sequence continues at coordinate 9,703,443 of JAOXNO010000007.1, forward strand.
AAAATATTCCCACTGAAACTTGGGTAAAATCCTAATTTTTACACTTACCTTTGAATTACTTTTTTGGGATGCTGATATTACGAGGCTTACAGGACTGCATGTAATTAGCTGCTTTCTGCAGTAAAGACCATAGGCATGTATCTTTCTTCATTTACAAGAAAATAAGCTACGTGTCTAACTTGTCCTACCACTGTGTTCTAGGCGAATATGCAGGATTTGATGAAACACAACCAACAGCTGAATCAGGGGGGAAAGGAAAGGTTATTACTCATCTGAAGGAACAGTTCCACTTCAAGAAAGTAGTTATGATTGGTGACGGAGCTACAGACATGGAAGCCTGTCCCCCTGGTGTAAGTATTAAAGAACTGGAATTCTAAATTCCTTTTGAGCAAATCTTTTGGGGGAAAAAAAATAGGGTTTGAATTCTTTATAGGACTTCAGGGGAAGATCTTTGTCACTTCCCACAATCTAAAAGATCTGTGAGAGGTAGTTTTCCTCTAGAAAGGCCGCATCAGGGTCCAGCAGGACTGTGTACCAGTCTAGTGCCCTGTCTCAAATCAAGCTGGTATTATCACGTCTGCCTTTCCCCATCTGTGTCCCCACAGTAAGCAGAGGCCTCCCCCTACCAAGATCCTGGTCCTGAACGTTGATGAATGGTGCTTCCCATGAAGGTCTGGCACAGATCTGGTGCACATTTACCAGATACTGGCCTACCAAGAGGGTTCATCTCACTGCACAGTGATGATACCTTTGAAGACAGCAGCCCTGGGAGGGTGATATAATAAAAAAAATGCATATAAAGACAGCTTTTATAAACAGTCATTTTACAGAGGAGATACCTTAATTCCATCTCCCTTAGTGCCTTTCCCTACATAAAAGTACCCCAGTACCTGTTCTTCACCAGTGCTGAGAGACAGATGTCCCAGTGCATGGAAATGCCCAGGAAGAGCCTCTGCTGCTGTTAGGACAGCTGGTCCCTCACTGCTAAATACGGCCATGGCCAAAGCAGCTTCGTATTTGCTTAATGCTTCCTACCTAAATGCAAAAAAAAAAAAGCAGCAGTGGAAATTTTAAACACTGCACTTTCACTGCAGATGGTTTTCCGAGATGTAGAAATGATGATTGCTCCTGGTTAATGATTGAAGACATGGTTAATGTTTCCTTTTGGTATCTATCAAATGAGGTAAACAGAGCTAAGATAAACAGTATAGGAATAATTGTGAGATGCTGCACGCATGTTTGAATGTTAACTCATTCCTGCGTATGAAGGCTTTATGTTGCATCACATTTACATGATATTTTCAGTAAAATCTCAGATCTGAGCAGTCTTGAAGTTATGAGGCACCAAGATGCAACTTTCCTATTGGGAAAAAAACCCTATAATAACCAAAATGGTACAAAATTAATGTTAATAAAGTTCTTCTTAATAAATTTGAAATATGAACGTGCAAAGTGAAAGAGGGGAAGAGGCAGGGAAGAATACCATAATTTAGAAATCCTGTCTTAAAACCAAACTTAATTGCTGAGAAGCTCTGTTCCTTGCATGGGACTGCAATAATCTATGTGCCCTTTCCATTTTGCCAGGACTGCTTCATTGGATTTGGAGGAAATGTAATCAGAAAGCAAGTAAAGGAGAAAGCTAAATGGTACATTACTCACTTTGATGAACTGCTAAAGGAACTGGAAGAACGATAAATTGTACAGTAAAATAATATATTTAACAACTATAAATCCATTATACAATGCCATTAAACATATATTTGTTTGCAAAGTTGTGTTCTGGATTTTTTAAACGATTCTGGGTGTTGGGTACCTTTATCTCTGGCCTGAAACTTGTGTTGGAAGTTTGAACTTGTGTTGCATTCTACTCAAATATTTTATAATGAAAATGGTAAGATTTTTTAAACATATTTTCCAAGGTGGAAGAAGTCAGTTGATTATTCAGTCATGAGTGAAGACCAAAGGTAGAAAATTATCAGTAAGTTAAAAATACCTTAATGGATTTGCCCTGATCAGTATTCATATCTATTGTTTCAGAATCATTGAGGCCAATACTTCTGCTTATGTTGTGTGGCAAAAGAAGGGGGCCACAAACAAGAAGTTTGTCTAACCAATGATAATAATAATAAATAATATAGCCTAAAAGGTAAACAGAATAGTAAGTACTTTCCATTCCAAAGAATCCCAGAACTAGGTTAAAAAGTGAACAGATAGGTAGGAAACATTACTATCTATCTCTGATTTCATTAAAATATGGCTAGAGGAGAACCTGAGATGTCACCTGTTACTCAACATCACTGTTACCCAACCTGTGTCTGAAAGACACGAGATACAAATCTGAGATATGTGCAATATTCATCAGTGTCCAAGAAGCATATTTTAAGGTGAGTGACATCGTGGTTCCCAGACTTCATTACAATACTTTAAACTAAACTCCAAATTGGCAATTTTGTAAAATGGTCAGATTGTTTACTAAACTGTTTTATTTATTTAACAATCCACCCCCATCAACATATAACTGGATGGAAGGTAATTCATCAACCTTTAAAAATAATAAAAAAAAAGCTCTACTGATTAAGAAAATACTGCGAATCTTCTCTAGTCTTTGCCTCAAGTGTGGACCAACCACCCTTAAACTGTTCGTGCTGGAAATAAGTCTAATCTCTTCCAACTAAGTACTTCTCTGAGTTTCACCCAACAAATCTTAGTTTCTGAAGGATTTGTCTTTTGTGGCCGCAGTGGCTGATCCAAGAGGGTTCTTTTACAGAACACACTTGATAAACGCTGCCTTTTTGTCAGCAAGTTCCTGACAACACTTCTGCGTACGGCTTTTTAACCAGCTTTGCTGACACACCATGGTACTGTTATTTCCCTGACTCACAAGAATCTCATCTCTGATAATGTGAAAAACTTTACTAATATCAAATTATATGTCACATCTTCTGCTTCCTCCCGTCCACGTAATACTGTCACAGGAGAAAGATGGGTTGATGTGACGCAATTTGCCCTGGTAAAAAAAGTCTGTGCAGGCTCTTATCTCCGGGGTGCTGACAAATAGAGCCAGTATTTTTCTGGAAGCTGAAGATTAGACTGAATGTGCCAATTCTCTTCTATTCCACCATGTATTTCATAGATAGGAAGAGAAACAAGTGATGCACTCACCTTCCAAAACCTTAGGCTCTCTCCACGAGATAATCACAGGTTTTCACAACTTGCACTAGATTTCCTTAATTTAATAAGATTGTCAGATGCCATACAAGGGCTCCTGACTCTTTAAGCATCACCGACAATTAAAACAAATACCGGTTCTGTCTTATTTTGCATCATCATCAGAAAGGATGTAGGGGAAAGAGGCACCAACAAAGTCCCAGAGTGATGACTGGCAGCTCTCAGTGATGCCATCTAATGTTTTTGGCAAAAAACTGAGGCAATAATTGCTTGAAGTTACCACAGCCTTTAAATACTAGTGAAGTAGAGTGGTTAAACCCAGAAACAAACCTCTGATGGCTTTTTAGAGAAAGGCAGACATATAAACAGCTACACTGAATATCCCTATACAGAGTTTTAGAAACCTTCACAAAAGCCCAGACAGACAATAGCTGGCAGGCTGCTCACCAGAACCCTTCTGAGAGTATTAAACATGATCTCTTTTAGATTCTTCCTGAGAAAAAGCCCAGCCAGCTCCAAGGGCAGCTCATGTACAATCATGCTTTTGTTTAGGCAAGACTGCACGAGTAGAGCAAGTATAAACTCTTTCTGCTCTCATTCAGTGTGTCCCCCTGCAATTCTACAGTCATGAAGCAGAAGGGAAGCGTTTCTGTTTGCTGCAGTTTCCTTTTGAATTAAAAGGCCACTAAAAAAAATCCAACATCCAGCTAAACCAGCTACAGGCCCTGGCCCTGCAAACCCTGCGACACACTTTGCTTCAAATCTATGTAATTTCACTAATGCCACAGTCAGAGGACTGCGCAGGAGGCTCCGTGCCACAGAGATGTTAACATTCACAGCAGGATCTTCTGCCAGTCTGAGCGCCATGGAAACGTGGCCTCGTGCCAACCATTTCACAAGAGCCCTTTAGGTCTGACTGGTTTGAAAAAATAAAATAAAATAAAATACCACCCCCCCCTTCCACTGGGCAAATATCAAGCCTGACCTCTAGGCCAGGAGGTCCCAAAAGGATTACTTAGTGTTGTGAGGGACTAAGCTCTTCTGCCTGTAAAATACTGCAAAAAAATAGGAGAGAATGAAGCAAAGTGAGGGAAGTTTCAATGTTACAACCAAACTACCGATTTACCTGAACGTACCCCGGCACAGCAAAGCCTGGGGAGCAGCACACATCAGCAATAGCTGGTCTTCAGGTGGGTCTCCTGACTGAGAGCTCGGGGAGGCACCGCTTCATATAGAGCCTTTTGTTTTAATGTGATCATTCAGTGAGGTGGAATTGCTTTAAGTTATATATTCAATTTGCATGAGGGATCTTCTTAGAAGAACGGTTTGTAGCCCCTTCTAGGAAGACTACAGGACAGCTAAACTTCACTGTATCTTCATTACAGTGGAATAAGAATTGATAATTACCAGAGACCCTTCCAGGCATTGTTCCCCACTTACCAACCACTGGAAAGTGATTTCAGCTCTGAACTCTATGAATTCTGCTCTAAGAAATGGTGAAGTATAGCTAGTTGAAGGAAGAAGGCAGGCTTGGCCAGGAAATTAAGAGGGAAAATCACAACACTGTTCTCAACAGGGAAAAACTAACTTCAGAAAGGGCTCAGGCAAAGGGAAGCAAGGAAAGATTGGCATTACTTAGTTATCTACTGTGTTATGTGAGTTTACATAGTTATCTGTAACTAAGATAACAGGAACTAATCTCTCTCTGATGACAGCCAGAGCAGGAGTTTGAAGCTCAGAACGACAGGAGGCACATTCATAATCCATCACAACACCACTGGTGGGAATTCAGATCTTGGGTAGCACATGAAGACTGAAGAGACTTGTACAAGGTAGTGTCACCCCACAGAACATCCAATTATTCCTTCAATTTCATATTCACGTGAAACTTCATGGTCCTTAAGTAATTAAATTCCTGATTGAATTTAATTCCTAGTGCTTGGGGGTGAAGGTAAGAAACAGGGATTGCATCAGAACCCACAAAATCCTGTAAGCCCAAAAATAATGTTTTTCGCCTTTTGTCTTTGACTGAGATTGCTGGTTATGAGGGGTAAGTCACTAGGACAATTCTCTAGGAACAAGAAATACGGGAGCATACTGGGAGAAATAACAAGGACTGTGAGCTGATATTGTTGTTCTTTTTCTCCTTTTGCAGCTTAACAGTAATCCCACAAGCCTGGAAAAATGACAGCCTGAAGTGATAGCGCAGCTCGCGACTGACGTACAAGAAGGAACAGCTGAAATGATGTTCTTGGCCCACTGAGAAAGCCAAGCCGAGAATGTTCAGCTAATAGAGTACAGAACTTCGGTCAGTAACATCCCATAATCAGTTGGCGACAGGAGGAAAATATGAAAACAGCCAAGAATCCGATCAAATATTGACTTTGTTCAAGACGGAATTCAAGTGAAGGCAAGAGTGTGGTGTATTTCACATGGGGAGAAGAAATCAGACCTGAAATATTAAGCACAATTTGTGGAGAAAAATCAAAAGGAAAAATATTTTCTGTTCGTACGACAGCACTTAGGCCACCTAGAACACTTAGCAAAATGGGATGTAATGGAGACACTGTAAATTCGTTTTGGAGGAGGAGAGCATAGTATTGAAAAATGTTGTCCCTGACACAGAGAAGTGATATTGGCGAAGAAAGCTGAAATATTCTATGCAATTATTCAAATTTTCCATAATAAACACTGCAAGATGAGAGAACAACGCAAGTGGTGCAATACATATAAAGTGCCAGTAAAATGTGAAAATTAAAAGGATTTTATTGACTGATATGTTCGTCCTGAAAACTCATTGAAATGTACAAACTGGACATTCAGTAACTGATTTGTACATTCTGTATGTTACACTGAATTTTTGTAGCCACTTTAAAAGAGAGAATATTATTTTCACTTACAGGATGTTCACATCATTGCAGACACCAAAAGTGCGGATATATTCTAGTCTAAAAGTGAAACCAAAATAGAACTGGACATAATGGTACACCGCTTTATGCCAATCCTATCGACTCAACATGCGGCAGTTTCACACATCAATTCAGAAGTACCTACTGTACAGTTAGTGAAACACCCGACCAAGCATATGTCTGAAGTCATGATTGCTTATTAAATTAAACCCCTTTTCCTAGACTCCCAAGTTATTTGTAGAGAGAAATGTATTTAACTGAACTTGATTCTCTGCAGAACGTTCAGGCAATCACGTCTTGGCAGTACCTCTTTGAAAACCGCAGGTCATACTGCACAAAATTAAATTCAGGTGTAGATACCTACACAAGTGTGCGATTTCAACAGGCTTCAGAGTCCTTGCAAAACAGAATGCCCTATTCTCTGTCCATAAGCTATCGCCTGACAAAGAGTGTTACCCTCAATTAACGACTGCTTATTTGTAAATTTAGAACTACTTACTGATTTCAGGCCTGCCAGAACAGCCAGGTGTATTTCAGAGCTGCCTGAGGGCTTCAGAGCTCCTAATTTCAGAACTCCCACGTTTGGTTTTAAAATCTGCAGCCATTATAATGTTACACAAAGGCCACAGCAACTGTAACGCTCCGTTCTGCTGCTGTCACTGAACGCTGGCGGAAGATAGTAAAATACTGTATGCCATACTTAACCTGAGGAGCTGTCTCACAGAGGAACTCATATGTCTTTGTACTTGTTTTCAATTAACCAACCTTTTAATTACAGTCCTGTATTTCTTTTTTTTCCACGGTGCAATCCTAAGAGCAAAAGGTCATTAGATTCTGAAGAAAAGAGGTCTTCTTTATAAGCTCAATACAGTACTTTTATATTTCAGACTATGATATACAATGTATACCATAAATTAATTTAAGACAAATACTTGTCACTTTATCTATGTAGGCACAAGTAAATCAGTGACTTTACTGAAGAGGAGAAATCTTCAATGGTATCATGATTCTGGACTCCATTTCCTGAATAAGGGGCACTGAAAAAAATCGAGACAGGGTTTAATTTCACTAACAGAGATCATTAGCTGTTCTGCACACTCAGTTTGAACAGGTATTACTGTCTTCAAATTACTCTCCCAGCTAATGCATGCCAAGTCATAAGTAACCATCAACATTCCTCTAACTGAAGCACAGTAGTTTGAGAACAAGTGATTTTTTAATATAACCTGTCTGCTCCTTTGAAGACAAATATTCCTATTCCTTTTCACCTTAATGAAAGTTATCGCACATTTTTCTGGTATACTTCCTTTGAAATATACCCTATAGAACCAAAATCTGACGTGCATAGCATACTTTTGTGAGATTTGTTATGAAAGATTATCTTTGATCTCAAAGACCTCCTGGCTTCTAGTTCCAAAGTCCAAACTCCCTTTTCAAAGGAACGCATTTATCAAGGCTCCCATGTTTCATGAAATATTAGAGGTAATAATTTAATATAAATTTCACTATTGGCTTCCTAATTTTTTGGACACAAACTTAAGCATTTACACAAATCTATTCTTCTACAGGAGAGGTGCTTATATAAAAACTTACCATTAACGTAGTAATTTTTTAGCAATTAAGCAACTTTTCCAAATGTATATTATCAAATGCAAAATTCACTTTACTGCTTAGTGAAACGTCCCTCCTTTCCCTTACAGTAGAAAAACTGACACACAGACACACACACACCCCAGAGATGCAAAACTTTTATCATTGTGCAATGCACTGAAGAACAAAAATGATGGCACGGACAAAAGTCTACCTCCAACATTCCAGGGAAGTTAATAGGTTACCTGTGTAATAGACTAGTTCATCCCAGCCAGGTTTATTCCACGCAGCGTTCCTTATATCTTCTCTGGTTTGGAGATCTTTGTAAGCTGGTGAGGGAAAAGAACAAGCAGAAAGCTTAGAAGCAACTCCTTTTCCTTCTGCACGTCAATAGCTCCCTTAAAGGTGTTCTAGGGGGTGACTGGGAGGCTGCAAACACTGGGAAGGAAAAAACTCAAGAAGTTCTCCACAAAAAAGAAAAGCTCCCAAACCAACGCAAACAGAAGGAACTGGGGAAGAGAGAGAATGTCTCAGACACAGGTAAGACAGATAATACAACAGAGAAAAGTTCTACGTGAGTGGTGTCAGATTTCTAATGCTGGAATATAATATTCTGAATTGTCAAGATATTAAGATAATATCGTATATTTTCTAAAATAAATAGTAAACAATGAGTTTCTTCAAGTTGAAACAATCCTAACATGTGAAAAGCAGCTACCCATTTGTGGAGAGTAACGCACAGAGAAAGCCAAAACACCACGATGTAATAACGCAAACAAATGCTTGACTTTCCTTTTTGTAAGTGCGGTGTATACGATGCTTGAAACTAAACTGTAAAATCCTGAATTCAGCGCGAATGGGGATGGAGAAGAGAGATGGCAGGACATGGCTTGTCTTGCTTATGTTATCGAAAGCAAACAAACAGACCCTGATAAGAAAGGGCCATGAAAAACTGTTGAGGGAAACAAAACAAAACAAGAAATGTTCACTTCCGCTTGCTGATTTGAGAAATAAAGGTAGCTACACAAAAATTAAGAAAATCAACATTGTTGGTGTACAAGAAAAAAAAGTCATTAAGTCATTCCTTTGCCTTTTGTAAAAACCTTATCTCCTGGGCAAAGTCAACAGTCTGTTCTGGGCTGATTCAGTGAGAAAAAAGCAAAGAACACAAACAAATTTACCCCAGAGGTGATGAACCATATAAAGCTGTCCAATTTGTGAGAAAAATCCTCCAACTGCTTCATTATTATCCTGTCGGAAACGAATTGCACGAGCCCTACAGAAGAGCAAAGCAGCCATTAGAAACAGCAGCTCTGGGTAGGAAATAAGTGATAACTGAAAGGAAAGCCAAATGTTCAATGGCTTTTGCAGTACATTTCAGTAATTAAAAATGAGAAAAAAATCCACAATACACTGATTTTAAGCACTAATTAATTAAAACATACCTATATATCTTGTTAAAATGAGTTAAAATTGGAGGCTTACAATTCCACTAGACCGTGCATTAGTCATTCTTTGTCTTCAACATTAGATCCAGTACAATAATAATTGCTGGAATGGTGTAAATTGGCAGGACATTTATATAGCAGGTTCTTCTAAAATTAAATCCTTGAGTTTCAGTCATGTCGTCTTTGCCACACTCACTCACCATAGATTTTGTGGTAATGGAACACAGCTTTTTAATTCACAGGGACCTTTGCAACGCAGTCTTCCTATGCAACACTCTGTGCTTTGTTGTGTAAACAAGATCAACATCTCTCTTAACTATAAATCTGTTGCATCTTCTAAAACAGACTGGCTACCACTACAGATATGCCTATTTTATAAATTCAATTTACGTCATTCAAATTGCTTTAATTAAATAAATTATATTGGTGACAAAAACACGTCTAACAACCCATGTCCTCACCTTTGTCACAATAACTGAAAATACTCCAAATTATTTAACTATCAACCGTTAGAGCTGCACGGACTTAGTGAATGTAAACTGAAAGAAACACCCACTGGTTTTAAATAAGACAAAATCCTAAGGATATATTCACGTGAAGACTGTCTTAAATGCTTTTAAACTAAATATTAAAATAAAAATGTGCTGCTCAATAGGTTTTCAAGAAGTAACCTGACATTTAAAGATTAAACGAGCCAAGATTCAGGCCATTTAAACTAAGAGTAAGTCACCTTCTAGTGGTGGTGTGAAAGATCAACATAATCTCAAAGAGTTCACCACCATCCTTCACCGAGCAGTGCTTTCTGCTGAAAATAAATGGTTTCTGCTAAATTACATCAAACTAAAAAGGTTATGTGAAGGAAAGCCAAACCACAGAGCCCACAATGTTGTTTGCACACAGAATTCCTCTTTCCTCAAAGGATAAATTAGGGGTTAAAGAGCTATCTCACAAGTTGCCTAAGTACAGAGGCAGGCCATTAACTGGGTGACTGAAAAGCTCTGGTACCATTCTGCCACCTCCACTTCATGATTTTTAAACACACATCTGCAGAACGCAAGCACTAAAGCAACACTTACCAGTAATTTCCCCACTCAATCATTGTTCCGGGCTACAAAAACAAAACAGACTGTTAAAACTGTAGTTGAACGGAAGTTAAAACATTTGGACAATTTTCACGACATTTACATATGGAAAACACTATGAATTAACAAAATCACTTCCTTCACGTGATAAACATTATTATAATAATCTGTAATTACTCTGTTTACGAACTGTATTACTTCTTAAGTCATTTGCCTGAAGTTTCCTTCAAACGAAAACACAGGGTTTTCAGCCCTGAAGACATTAGTACCTTGTTGGAACCTGCCTTCGTTTTGGACCCCACACTTTGAGAGCAACGATGACTCACACATCAGCTTTGATAAGAACCAGATTTTTTAACATGAGGTCTGTTTTCCATCTACACTGTATAAACATGCTTTGAACATCTTATGACAGCGCAGAGCTTAGAAAATAAAGATTTCAACTTACTCTAAGTTGATAGGATCTCAGTTCATAAATATTAGGCCCCTCTCTGGGAACAGGTTCATTCCAGAAACTAAACTCCAACAATAATTGGTTCTTGCGCGAGAGAAGCATGTTACCTCTTTCTTTGCGAAACTCTGTGAATTCCTAAAAAACAACGTGATCACTGTCAAACTGTGTCTTACGTTTCAACAACAAAAAGCAGTACACAATACGGTGGCTTAGATACGGTTTTTTTTTTAATGCTGTCTTGGGGTTTTGGGATGTTGAAAGCCTTTAAATTGTAAAGGCATCTTAATTCCCCTGGCATAGTTGGAAATTTCAAGTGGCATGTTTACACAGCAGGAAGCGTCAGCGTTTCATAAAGTATTCAGGTGTTAAAATTCAGTATTTCTGAGCAAAACCTTTTCCAAAGAGGTTTCTAAGTTTGTACAGGAAGTGATGAGACACTGAAGTAAAAGCAGGTATCCAAATGGGTAGGTTTTTACTCTGACTATTCTTTGTTCTCTTCTGAGTAAAATAACCAATTCTAACAAAATCAATGTTTTTTACCTTATTTTGACGGAGTTTACTCATGACCTCATTGAGAGCCGGATAACCTCCCTCATATCTCCACAAATGAACTGAAACAGAAAAAAAGGAAGTTTTTTCAGGGCTGTCACAGACCAGTACTAAATCTTATGGAATATCACAGTATAAAATGCCCTTCACATTATAGAATTATACAAAAATAGAAATCAGGTAACAGGTCTAAAAATAGATTTTCATAAAGAAAGCGCTGCACATTTGAACATTCTAAGACTAATGGTATAATCTGCTTTTTTGAAAAGGGTTCTCAGAAAATTTTGCAATCTACTCTGAAGATAACAGGTAAATTTCTGAAGGACGTTTTGTTGCCATGCTAGTGAGATGCAATGACTTTATATGACTGTAGCTGAAATTAAGATTCAATTTAAGAGGATGATTTAACTCCAAAAATGTGTTTTATACCAATTTCACCTAAGAGCAATAGAGGGGTAGACTTTTTAGTTCAGTAAATTAAGCACAAATAGCAACACACTTTCTGTAGGACATGAAAAATGATGCAAATGTTATTTTTGAGGTAAGCATTACATTAAAAAAAAGCGGATGTTATCTGAACATGCTAGAATTGTTACACTTGCTAGGATTTTCCCCATAAAAAGCAATTTCAGAACAGGTATGTACATTTGAGGTTTTTTCACAGCAGTCTCTCTTTAATAAATCATAATAAATCCCTTTAATAAATCATAACAAGATTTATTTACAAGCACTTAATATAGCAAGGCAACAATATTTCACCTCAAAGAATCAGGAAAGCTATTTTCTCTCCTCTAAGAGCTGTGCCATTTCCAGGAGAGCGAACTGCAGACTAAGATACGGCACTTTATCCAGTGCGCCTGCTTCTGCTCTCTTATCCCCAGGGCAAATTTGAGATATCCACCAAACATTAACACAGCCTGGGCACAAGCACTGAACAAGTCAAACCCCCATAATCTGCTTTATTACACTGCTAGAACTGTTGCAATCACATTTTAAAGGCAGGCTTTGGATGCAATTACAGGTACAGTCTGTGTTAATACATTACAAAAGCAATGAATGAGATTTCTCTAAGATATTCTCATTTCAGTTGTCTTCGCTCCCCAATTTCCCTCCAACTTTTAGAACTGTTTCTCAGCTATTGTTTGGTTTATCTACTGTTAGTTCTTCACCTTTGTTCAGTGTCAATTGCAATATGCTGTGAATGGAGGAAAAATTAACTTGTACATGAGTATATTTTTCAATAACGAAGCAGTGACATTGATAGTAGCACAGCTCTAGCAATGGAGCTACATAACAACCTCCGTAACAAATATCAGTACACCACTCTGTATTTGTGGCTTCACATTCCTTCAATTTCCCAAAGCCCAGGAAATTTTTCAGGTTTTCTCTCTACACTAGACTCTGTAGTTACCTCTGCAGCAGTTCTTCAGCAATTTTCAGTTCCAATACATTTTCAATCTGCACAGTTAGGCAGTATCCTTATGTGAACGTGAACAGAAATGTTTTTATTTTCCTCCAGTAAAGGCCTAGCTTATTGTTGAGTTTACAATGCAATCATTTTTTTCAAATGGCGGGAATGATTTGCATTTCATTATCATACAGCAATTACAGTAAGAAAGTCTGAGTAAAGCTTTTATACTGGCCAATGCAAGATAAACTCTGTCTTTGTAAGCCTTTGCCTTTACCCCAAATATTCAGGAACATGATCTGTGCCTGCAAAATATTACAGGACCACATTTTACAAGCATTTCCCAAAACAGTTAATCTACCACCTGGAAAACATGAAAATGTATTAACAATAGGACAAATTTTAGGAATTAATGCTTTACCGTCAAACTCAACAAGACAAAAAAGCAAGCACTGTAAATGTTAATACGACTATTGATAATAGATGCACACACACCCTCAACTGTATACATTGCTAAAAGTTTACTGTCAACAGAGATGATTTAAAGAGAAGAAACCTGCCAAGCACACGGTTCACTTGTATGGTTTTACATTCTGTTGTACTTCTATCTCCTACCAGCCTGATCTTGCTCTCCGTACCACGTGTTCCAAGTCCCCACCAGTGCACATGGGTAGTGTTTTTCTTCATGAATCTTTGGCAGCACCTCTTGACTTGAAAACAAGGAATACAGACACTATGTTGCATTTCCTCCAGGGAGGCTACAGTTGATATGTATAACAAATTACCACACGTTTATCATTATGGTATGAAAATTCACAAGCTCTACTTTTCAGAAGAGAAAGCTGACGCGCAAAAATCTGCTATGCAGGGGAAAGATAGCTACAACGCCATGAAAAATTAAGGTAAGTGTTACCATTTCTTAGACTGCATGACAAATAAACAGCATGGTAGAATTGTTTTAATGCAATAAACTATGTCTATCCCATACAAGGCTACCCAACACATTCGGAAAATAAATATCAGGATGTCTCACTGGCAGAAAATGCAGCCTAACTCCATGGGTGATTTGCTTTAGGAAAAACTTTTCTTTAGCAAGGGAGGTAGAACACACAAAAACATGAAAGGAGAGTCTTCTGTACCAGCTACAATGCTATTAATTCTGTTGAGCTGAATGAATAAAACCAAGTATTTTGACAGATCAAATGATGACTGTGCTTCATTGTATGCAGCCTCATTGCTTTCTACCATTTCAGAAAGTGGTTTTGGTTTGAGGCAACTTACCCATTAAAGCATAGAGTGAAACTGCCTTAAAAATACCTCCAACACAAAACTTCTGTTTGACTGTTTCCAGTACTTCTAACATTTTTTCAAACTTTAAAAGCAGCCTACATTAGCATCAGGAAATTAAGTTTTACCAATTGCTGACTCGGTTAAGACAGCTTTCATTGCACTGTACTTTGATGAATAAGTCAATTATTCTGGTTGAACTTTGCCTTTTAATATTTTTCCGTGAATAACTATCCCTCCTACTCAGTTTGGCTCAGGCAATGAGTCTCTGCACGATATCAAATAATAGGAAGTAGGTTGGTCTTGGGCTGAGAGTCATTAGATATGAGTTTTCCTCTTGATTCTGCCACTGACTTTTCAGACAACCTTGAGCAAATCTCATTACCAATGTGAACCTCAAGATTTCTCCCTATATAGCGTAAATAATATGATAGAATGACACTCCAAGGGTGTTTTCAAGGATGTTTCACCATCAGTTTTTGCAAAGCATAATGAGATCCCAGAATGGCAGCTTTAAACAGGAATGTGAAATTATTACAATAACCCTGAAATATATTTTGTTGCAAAGTATCGAAAAAAATGCCCACAGAATACCTTATGAACACCGTCTTTTTCCTTTTTAAAAATAAGTGTTTCTAATTCTTCAGAAGGGATCCTTAACCACAGTGATTCATGAAGTACTCTCAAATTGTCTTCATTACATTATTTCTTTATTAATACATGATGACTAATCCTTATTCTGATTTGATACAGAATAAGGAATCAACCTGTTCATCCTCAATTTAGGGAGAGGAAGGAGGGAAGTTCAGGGAGACTTGGATTTTTTTATTATTCCATTCTTAAGCTTTATCCTTCCCTGGAATACTTAAATTTGCTTTGGTTTGGAAAGAGTAAATCTAACCACACATACTTCATCTGATTGCTGTCAGCAGCTTCTTTCTTTGCTGTTGTCTCTTTTCTTGAAAAGAAAAGCCTCTGCTTTCACTCAACATTTAGGAAGCTCATGAGATATCACGGAGAAGTTGTTCCCTGTTTTGTATAATTGGACATGTTTATATTAAGCTTTTAAACAGAAAGCTGGCTGAATGTTAACTGTGCTTCTCTGTGTATTTATTTTTTTTAAACAAAAAAGCTAAAAATACCTTATGATTCAATGTTTTTCTAGTGGATTTCTATGTTTGTACAGCAAGGAAAACAGTTCTGGGTTATCTAGCCCCATTTCAAAGCTGAACACATGAAGGCACAGAGCTGTTAGACGACCTACTCATGGCTGTACAGCCAAGCAGTAGCAGAGTCAAGGACATAAACTGGGAGTTCTGGACTTCTTCCCCTCCCTCCAGCCCAGTGTTGTTCTCAACAATACACCAATACTTAAAAAATTGGTTGCAGTAAGGTATCATTATGCTGAGAATGTTTTATTTAAGTGACAAGATGATCCCTGGCAGTAAGAGAGCACTGCTCTTCCCCAACGTGTGAGGCTTACTACATTTCCAAATTTAAACATATAGCTCTTGAAAAGGCAACTGTTCTGGCTCCAGAGGAGTGATTATATAGGCAGAAGAGGACTAATATTTCTGCAATTTTGTCCCTAAAGTACTAAATTCAAAATGTTACCAATTCATACATTTTATGAAGCTGTAACTTTTAGGAAGACCCATAACAGTACCACTCCCTTTGGAGGATACCACCCCAATGCAAAGATCCTACCAAGGATTTGCACAGCTCTTGAAGAGTAGATCTCAGCAACATTACTTCTGTAGAAGGATATAGATAAGCTAAGAGAAAGTCAATCCCCAGGTTTTTAAAACCTCCTCGAATTTATACTTCAATTTAATACTGGCGTGTAGTTTTACTTACTGGTGATCTCTCCCTTTCCTTCCTGTAAACAGACAATAACCACCCTCACCACATTCCTACACGGCCACTGGACTGGGACACGCTGGCATACCCGCACCTACCCGCATGCACCAGCAAGCACAGGACAACTAAGGGAAGGGGGAGAGCTGTTCCAACAATCACTGATGTTCTCACAAAAGGCATCACCCTAAACTGCAGCTTAGGAAAATGACACCTCCAAGAGGGAAGGGTAGGGGCTGAACTGAGTAAAGTATCTTTTTGCCATCTCTCTCCAAGAATAATATAAACTACTTAACACCATACCCTGCAAGTAAAAGCAGAATTTTTCCACCTCCCCTCTAAATAATTATAATATTTGGCAATTTTCAGAACAGCTTGTGATCAAATGAACATGTCTAAAATGTGAAAACATAATACGTAAACTTACCAAAGCTTGTTGTAGGCGTCTAGACATTCTGGTTTTACATTGTGAACTGAAACAACAACATTACGTGAGAAATGCAGGAATAGAATATAGAAATAGTAATGTTAAATATAAAAATATCACTCACTCTGTAGTTTATACAGACTGCTGGTCTCTCTTTTGGCTAGAAGGTTGGAGTGAGCATCTTTCCTTGGATCGACTTTGCGAACAAATAGCGATTTTAACCAACTGTCTTCACGAGGTCTGCTAGCTGAAGATGCCAGCCCCCTACATATTAACAAGTACATTTTACTGTCACTGAGCGCATCTTGAAAATGCCCATAACACAGGGAAGATAGGCACAATCAAGTTTAATGCAAACAGTATCATAACACACAGTTACACATACATCTGTTACTAAAACTTCCCACTGAGCCACTTCCTAACAAGGTAAAGGTAGTTCTTTCCCCACTGAGATTTACCCTCTCACAGAGCTGTAGCGTTAATCATACACTATCCACTTTTATTCTTTGTGCACATGGCAGGGAATGGGTGGATGGCTGCTTTTCCTGTCTATTTATCTTCTTTTTAATCAAGTGTCTTTGCTGAAGAAGGCTGGGTCTGTCCTGATGTGCCCAGACAAGAGAAAGAAAGAGTGAAAAGACGGTGTGCATAAGGGAAGAATTGTACAGTGTAAATAGGAATGTAACTGCTGTATGTTCCTGTGTTGCTTAAATGTAGCTCTTAAGAAGGAAAAGTTAAATAGTGCATCTTTCAAGAGAAAAAATATAATGAAAGTCTGATTTTGGAAAAATCACAAGTGGCAGGAAACAACCAGTCTGCAAATATTTCAATTCCAAATTCTGGCAACTGTACTATGTAGGGGTACAGATCCACATTTTTGGTACAACATTCACAATTTCCCTTTCTTTGAAACAGAAGAATTTCACTGTCTTTTTTTTATCTAATCATTATGCAGTTTCTGCAAGCACTCCTCCAAAACACCACTTCCCTTTACATCACAGACTACACAAAACATTACAACTGATAACTGTGCTTTTTAAAAACGATGTGTTAAAGGAATTATTGTTCTCTTTTCCAGCTGACAGAAGACCCCTCAATCACCAAAAATTTTACAGAAGGGCAAGAAAGGTGATGTATTTAACTAATTGTCTACAATGTATAAGAGGGGGCCCCAAGCTCAAATGTTTCTTCTTCTTTCTCATAAGCAACACTTCCTTCAATTTGCCTCTTGATATGGGATTTCTGCTGAAAAACTACAGTATTTCTCTGATATACTAAAAATGTGGTACTGTAGATGGAAATTTAAACCTTTTCCTGTCTCAGAAGTCAACTTTTCACCCTTATTTACTAACTAGGAGATCCAGAAGATAGCTATCAATCTTCAACGATAAAGTTATCTTCCAGATATCAAAAATTTGTGACAATCATCCAAGGAAAAAATAACAAAAACAGGGAAAGAAAATCTCAGCTTCCTGGAATAGTATTTTCATGAACATGCCTGTCTGTATTACACAAAAATAGTTCACCCAGCAGCGTTTTTCAACAATCCACCTTTTAGTCCCAATGTCTGAAAATAACATAATGAACTGGTTCACCCCATGGAAGCAGGATAGAGGAAAGGAAAAGTATTTCATAGCAGAAAAATAGTAACAACCAGAAGAACAACTGCAGCTGAGATGACCTTCAATGTTAAGAAGTAATTGGTAAATACCTTATTGGTGTATTTATTGAAAATGGTGCCTCCTTTGGCCCTAGGGCAAACACACAAACATGTTACTCTATTGAAAGCCAAGAGGCTATTCCTGAGTACAAGTATTTAAAAGGGCATTCCATGATAAGGCTCTTGCTAAAATAGAGTGAATGCAGCTGCCTGGAGTCGACCTATCTCTGCTCTCAGCTGGAGGAGGCGAGGCACAGGTGACACATCTACATAAGTGTTGTCACATCGACATCAGGTGTCACAGGAACACAAGCTGTCCCAGATGACAGGGGTAAACACAGCCTAATAAATCCAAGCTGTTTTAAAAAGCTCCCTTAAAGTAAGTGCTAATGCTCACTGGACAGCAAACAGGGCTCTAAAAAGACAGTACTCAATTCCAGTCCTGCAGTGCTCACTTTTGCAACTCAGATCTGTAAACTATCACCATTTCCTCCCCTGTATTAAATAGAGTTAGCAAACTAATCCTTAGAATGCTCTTCTATGAGGATTATTGTTTGCAGCAAACTCTGAAGATGAGAGACACAAATAACCATGGTCCTTCTTTTGTGAACCAGCTTTATCAGCAGCAAGAGTAAGCTGGAGTTATGGGGATAATACTGAAAAGTAGTATTAGGAGAGTCTCATGACTTGAATGTTAAACTGCACCTAAAACTGAAGGTATATTTAATTTTCAATAGAGTGAAATGAGTAATAGTTTACATCTATATAAAATCTTTTACCCAGCAACTGTAAAGCTCATAAACAATGACTAACAAATCACGACTATCCATCTAAATATAAGCTTTTCTTATAATAAAGAATGGTAACAGCTTAAGTTCATTATAACAAATATTCAGTGCATCCAACCTGAGGTGTTAGGGCCTTATTTTTCCATATCCATCCATATCCTTAGGGAAGCCCTACATTACGTGTGTCATTCTAGACACCCACAAATCAGGAAGCCCTGAACCAATTTCTGGTTCACTTGTGTGGGCATCATGTACCCAAGATTAGCTCTGGAAGATTAAGGACTAAATCCATCTCCTTGGACTTCCAGCTGCGAGCATCAACCACAAATTAGTTCAAAATTAATCCACCATGCAAAAGATCTGCTTTTAACTAACTTCTTAATATTATGCCCCACAATATCATAATACCTGTTCCAAGTAAAACACATATTGGATCCAAATCGTTCCAAAACCCAAATACCCCTAATGAAAATATGAATATAGACATAGAACTAATGTATATGGAATTAACACCACACTTCACAATTTTTTATTTTCTGAGAACAATACTTGTTTTTTCATGCAGTTTTCATGCAATCATTTAAGGCACTGCTCAAATTTGCTGGCAAGTTCTTATCCTACAAATCTTGCCTATGGGCTTAGCTTTCTTGCTACAAAGATTGGGCTGTGAACACAAAAGGCTAACGCTAAATAGCTTGCTTATATTAGACTAAAAATTATGGTGAAAACACTTTTATCCCACTTGGCTTCTGCTTTAGCACAACATATAAACCGGGTGGGAGATATCAGGTCAAATAATTAGATTTTGTAGTAACACGTCTGCCTGGAAGAGAAAGAATAATAACTTGTCCATAACTGGCAGGCTTTGATCTGTGGTCTAAGTGAAGTTTATTTGAAACTGAAAAAAACCCAAACATGCACATAAAATCTCTCAACATATATTCTCCACAACTCTCCCCATTCCTGTTTTAAACAGCTGCTTGCAGTGAGGTCTTTAGTCTTGTGCAGGGGCTGCTGCCCATTCTGAGGCTTGAGACAGCAGCTTTCCCTGTTTCAAAGAAAGGGTAGAAAAAAAACGTGTGTAGACCCATCCCAGTCTGGCTGCTTCTGTGTCTCCGACACCCAGGGAGCACGTGCGTCTGCTTCCTATACCCCAGACACGCGTGTGCACACCTGTGCCCCAACAGCTGTGCTGTGTGCCCAGGAGGGGTGTGTTTGTGTGTGTGTTGGACCCTTCACACATGAAACATGTGGGTGTGTAAATCTCTGCACCCCAAAACTCGATGGATGCGTCTGTGCATCTGCTCTGACACCCAGGGGCTGTATGCATGTGCACACACATCCCAGCTCCTAAGGGAAGTAGGAATACAGGTGCCCTGACACCCAAGGGGTGCACACACATGCTGGGGTCCATTGTGAAGGCAGGAAGACACTGGTGTGCACAGCCACGCACCCTGACGCTGGGGGGAAACATGGATGTTGGGCAGAGGTGCAACCTGGCATCGTGAGGGTAGAGCAGTTGTGTGTCCTGACACCAAGGGGTGGTGGTGTGTGTGCAGCCGTGCACCCCAGCACCAGAGGAGGTGAGATGCAGGGTGGCCATGCTCCATGTTGTCTGGTGGAGACGGGATGGGGACCAGCTGTACACCCCCCTCCTGGAGGGATACCTGGGTGCGGGGCATCCATATGTACCCCAGCACCAGGAATACACACGTGCAGGGTGACCGGGGGGTGCCTCTGCACTAAGTCGCCTGCAGGGTCGGGGTGTCCCTGCAGCCCGAGCCCGGGGGGACAGGCGGCAGGGGGCGGCGGGCACCCCGTCCCCGGCGGGACAGGGCATGGCTGCGGCGCGGCGGCCCAGCGGTGCGGCCATCATCCCCACCCAGGGGCGGACTCGGGGGAGGGAGGCGAAGGGGCTGGCCTTGGGGCCCATGACCTTGAAGGACACCCCGAGCGGGTCGCACTGCCCGCCCCACGGGAGGGCCGCGGGCCCGGCCCGTCAGCTGCCCGCCATTTCCAGTCAGGAAAGGGGAAGGGGG
>JAOXNO010000007.1:9724187-9739951 GCA_028565335.1 Limnodromus scolopaceus
GCGTCGGCTCCGTCTCCATCCTCCCTCGGCGGCCCTCTCCCGCCCGCCTCAACCCTCTCAGGGCTCACCTGAGGGCCAGGCCGCCGCCGGGCGGGAGGCGCGGCAGGGCGCTGGCTCCCGCCAGGCTCCGCCGCAGCAGCACTCGCGCCGCCATCTTGCTCCGGCCGCCGCCTCCCTCCTGGGCCGGGGTAGGGAGGGGGGCGTTGCAGCGCCGCGGCCGGACGCGAGGGGCGCAACGCCACGGAAGGGGGGGGGTGGGGGGTGTCCTCAGGCCACGCCCCCCGGGGGCACCTACGGCCGCGCATGCGCAGAGTGCCCCCGGCCAGAGGACATCCCCCCCTCGGCTCAAGTTTTGGGGTGAGTCAGCCAGGGTTTGGGGTCCCACCTGAAAAACACTTAAGAACGAGCCCAGGCGTTTGTTGAATCATGTGCAAAACCCTTCTTTCTGACTCATTTTTCACCCGCAGAGAGTTGAAATGTTTTCTTCCCACCGTTCCAGCTGCAGCGGTATTTAATTTGGCTAAATCAGCAGTGCACCAGCATCAAATCCTTAAATAACTCTAAATTAACAATAAACTTATAATTAGGCTAATGGTTAAAGGGCAGTTCTAAAAGCGACTAGCCAATCAACAGGAAACAAGTTAATGAGCAAATCTCATCTTTCTCTGTAGCACACACAAAGTTTAAATCATTTCGCTGTGCAGCTTCCATTGCCATTTTATGATTTTTCCATCAGCACGGAGAGTAAATCAGAGGCACACACAATGGGCTTCACCATCACCAAAATACAATGTTTGTGGTGCCTCTTTAAAAAAGTTCATATATGCCTATTTATTAGAACCCTCCTATCCCAAGTACAGAGGGTGAAGTTCCTTTACCACCTGCCTGGATACAACTTAAGTGCATTTCCTACAGCCCAGGGCCACCTTCCAGGTGGGTCTGATTTCTCCCAATCTCTGCTGGGGATGAAGTTTCACATTTTAAATTCACTGGAGCAGGAGTCAGAGCCCAGGTTTCCTTCCACTTCGATGAGGACCTTAATGAGCCAGCTACAGTTACCAAGTGATTTACAGAAACCCAATCCCCTTCAACAAACATATCACCAAGAACAATGTCAATGATTTATAATCAATAACATTATTGATTTACACTGAGACAGGTGAATCAAGGCATCTTGACAGGCAGGACAGTACCTGAGGACTAGAATTCAAAAAGCTGTATTTTTTGGTTTGAAGCACTGAAGAAAATTTAAGTCTTTCATTCTTCCTGGCCCAAATAATTTGCTGAGTTCAACTGGACTTGGTTAGCAGTTTGCAGCTGAAACAGATTTTGTGCAGGTGAAGGAAGTTAAAGGGCAAGTGATTTATACCACTCCAACTATGAAAGAGAACACAACTGGTAGCTCACTAGTGTAAGCTGGCTCACTTCCTTAAAGTAAGGTATATTAGGGGAGAGGAACTCTGTTCAGATACACCTTGTTTAACTTCTGATCTTAAATGAAGACCAATTACACAGGTAGACACACACCTCAAAAAGGATTTCTCTCCCCCCATACAGGGGCAAGGAGTGCCATCCCCACAAACACTGGGTTTTGAGGCAGATGCCCCTTTAGATCTGAATAAAAGAACAGCAATACAAGGCTGCTCCATGAGCCACACACTCCTCATTTGCTTTATGTCCTGGAAGACAGGACATAAAATCCTCAGAGCTGTAGCATGATAAAGTGATCTTTAATCATTAACTGCTATGGCCTTCTAGTTTCATATTAAAGTATGCAGCAAATCAGTACCTGTATCTCTTCTAAAACATGTTGTTTTAATTAGATTTTCTGATGAGACTATATCTAACCATCTTTACTTTTACTTTTTTAGCTTTGTATTGTCATCAGCTTCTATTTCCTGCTGGCAGCTCGAAGAGATCCACCTCTCCCAGAACTAAATACTTCCTTTGGACAGGTTACAAAGGCAACCAGGCTAAGCTACCCAAAGTTTTTATTCTCACCTTAGTGCCAGTATAAAGGCAAGTGGCTCTATTTTGGTTAGGGATTTTGGAAGTTAGAAGATACTGCAATGTGGTATGAGCGACTGTAAAAGGAAATAAGGACACGTGCAGGTAGCTGGTTTTAAAATTCTACACTTCCTTCCAAAAGAAACATTTAATGGCATTATCTTAAGTAATCCTACAAACCACAGCAGTCTGTCTGAAATATAGAACAATCAAATAATATAATGACTCTCCTACTGAACTTAAACATTATACAGTTACATTCTTGTCTTTCTCAATACAGAAGAGTCATTCCAAGAGAGCAACTGGCTTTTTAAAGTGTGAAGGCTCAGGGCAAAACTACATGCAACAAAATGAAGTGTTAACACTAAACTCACATTTTCTCTGTATTTTCCTTTTAAGATTTGAGGTGCCTATCAACATCTGTTCTTATAAACAACTATGTTTACTATTTATTTTGACTACAGATTTCACTGAAACATTTAACATACAACAGCAGGGCCCCAAACATCCCTAACAGAGACAAGCTGAAAACCCCTCTGTTTAAATATTTCCCCTCCCTATTTGTCTGTAGAACAAACTTTAAGTTCCTGAAGTTTTTCACTTAGATATGTAGTATCTGCCTCTGTCAGATTTTCCGAATCTGACAGATTTTCAAGGAATCTGGTTCCCGCACAGGGCTTTCCTGTTATTGGATCTATGACATTTCCAACCTTGAAAACAATTTCAGCCAGTTCGTGTTTCACATGTTTGCTCCTTCGCTCAGGCAAAGCTTTCAGAAGAACAATGTCTCCAACAACGCACTGCTGCAGTGGATCGTGGGCAAAATAGGTTTTTCGTTTGTTAAAGAACTGTAGAAGGAAAAAAAGGAAACACCGGATTTAGATTTCAAAATTGAGCAATTGGCAAATATATAGTTAATATAAAACAAACTACATTTCACTAAGGAGAAGTGAAGTCTTATATATGTTTTTAAATGAGATTCAGTTTGGCTCATGGAGAGAAATGCAACTGTGCACTCTACTGTCTCCCCAAAGAAAGCACAGCACCACCCTCCCCTGACAGTCTCTCTGGTCAGGATGTTGCTGCCAGCCGAGCCTTTACAAAAAGGAGATGGGGAAGAAAAAGCCAAGTACAAAAAGCTGTTCATAGTGAACATGTGGATTCAGGTAAAACTATCAAGCTCTTCACTTAACATAGATTCCCCTTCCTAGAATCACCACTTCCCACAGCCTCTCTGCTCTCTAGTTCTGCCGTGTTAGCCTTTCTTCTCCTTAGGCTGCTTCACAACACTGCTTCAGCAACACAGACAACTTGGTTTTCCCAGGGTGAATGACTTTATTGTGCAGTCCACACTTCCAGAACTGATATTAAATCTTATTCATCCTAATATGTCTAAAGTTCATCAGCCCTGACTGAAATCAGTATTTTGAAGTTCATCATTTGAAGGCTTTCTTGCTCAATTCATTCTTTCATCTAAAAATTCAATATTTATTCTCACTGGAACAGCAGAATTCAGAACCTTTATTTTCAAAAAGAAATTAACAGGTTCTTCTACTGGGTAAAGTGGTGGACTGGGATCTAAGACCCATTATCTAATCCTGACTATCCTTAAGCTTCCGGTCCTCAAAGGCAAGTTCCCCTTTCTAAAAATGAAGAGAATACTAATTTTAACCTCCCCATTTGAAATGCATTGACCAGAAGTGACAAATACAAAGCTCATCCAGCACATCACAGTACAGATTCAAATACTAAGTATGCTTACAATTACGCATACAGAAAGACGGCTGCAAAATTTATTGACAAAGTGACTAATATAATGTCAACTTTCCAAACCAAAGTATACTCTAAACCAATACAAAAAATTAAATTTAAGTGTGAAACAACAAAAACTTCAACTGAAATCAAATGAAGTGCATTAACAAAGCATTTCAAAGAAATACATTTAGCAGATAATTTGTAAGGAAGTCTCCTCACAACAGACTGCTTTTCAGCCTTTGCAGTCATCCCCACAGCAAAATTGTTATGTAAGTTTCTTAAGGAGTTTGCATTATAAAGTACTATCAAAAATTCTAAGAGTCAAATCAATAAAACACTCCTCCCCACAAAAATTACCATGCAATACAAGATGTTGACCAGCTTTTACCTTTAGTAAGTAAGGATCTAGCACAAGCCTTGTCACTCTCACTTTGGCAGTTTTCTGCATTTTGGTTCCTATTACTTTCCCTACTATCCACTTTGCGTGAACAGCTCCACGTGGTACAGACATTGTTTAGTTATGGTCATCCAGTGCCTGGCAACAAGCAAGCAGACATGTTATTTTAACAAAAAAAACCACCCCATAACCAGTTTCTGATCAATATCAAAATTAGGATTTCCATTTCAGACTAACAGCTTAATTAGGTCATTATGTTGGAAAAACAGAACAGATAGAAGCAGTTCAAGACTCTGTATATTGCACTACCTCAGCCTTGTCTTACTATATAAGAAGGGATCTGAACACATCCCCATTGCCAGGGAAAGTTACTTAAGGATAGCAGAAAAGTGGACATAATAGTGTGAGGATGAGACATCCCACAAAGTCCACAAAATTCCTTTGAATCGTACCAATTGTCACATACACAATCTTACATAATACACAGGAATGTGTAGCTATGGAAGCTATATTATTTTAACTCATACTCCAGCAGCTGTTTTGGCTGGAGACCTGCTAATCAGGTCTGTGTATGACCAGAGTTAACCCAAACAGTGAGTAGCCTGTAACTTTTGTTCAGAAAGTCATTTGCTTCTGTATATCTCATTAGTAGCCCAGATGATGAAACTTAAGAAAGGTAATAAGCTTCTCAAAGCATAAGTGACACATCACAGATTTGTCTGACATACAGAAAGTGTAATCCCTTTTGAGTTAGTTCTTTCCTGTAAGTAATTACACTGCATTACCTTATTTGTTTTGTTCATTATGGAAGGCTTTCTACACAACTCTCACAAGAGTCGTGAGCAAAATAGATAGCTAAACATTAGAAGACTTGAACCAATATGAAAATTGATTAAGACTAATAACCTTTATCTCTTTCCATCCAGCTACATACAGTTAAGGACAACTGAGACCTGTTGAACTCTCCATCCATCCATTTTGTAAGGCCTAATGACACTTGCTTTGATATTGCAACACATCAAAAGAAAAGTTTAAGGATACAGAGACGCATCTATAGGATGAAATGCTTCAAGCAGCAATACTGAACCTGACTTAACTATCCTTGACTCAACTGCCACACCAGCAGGGATGGGGGAGGGTTAGCGTGAGAAGCCCTCCTTCTGTCAAACAGGAATAACCACCAACTACTACACAGTGACCAGGCCGGGGAGAGGCAAACGTGTACAAAGTAAGGAACACCCGCAAAGCACAAGGGCTACCAGGAAAACAGGAGGCAGACAGCTAGGCCGAAGAAAAAGATCTCTCTTTTATCGCCGAAGAAAGCGATAAAAGAGGAAGTTCAAACAGACTAGGAAGCTGCCGCCGCCCCCCCCGCCAGTGTCTCCACAGCCCTCCCCACCAGGCCCAGCATCAGCAACCTCCCTGCCAACGGGGCTATGGGGAGAAGACCCTGTCTCACAGACACCGGGCCTCAACTCAGCATCTCAACTGTCTCCTAGAGTGCACCTCCGGCCCAGGAAACACCCTCAGACCCCGCCAAAGCCGCATCTCAGCCCCTCTCACCGGCCAAGCTCCTGCCGCTGCGCCCCCGGGGCCTTAAAGACACCGAGCCGGAAGGGGCGGAGCGGAAGCCGGAAGAGCCGCGCGGCGGCGGGGAAGGGCGGAGCCTCCTGAGAGGATTTAAAGGCGCAGGGGGGCCTTAGATCCCCTCAGAAGTGGGTGAGGGGGTGGTGTGTTAGTCTGTTGAGTTCTGCGTTGAGGTTGCCTCAGCGCATAGTAAGTGAATAAAGCTAATGAACTTGAGGTTTTTTTCATCTTTCTTAAGCTGAAGGCAGTAGGGGGCACTGCCTAGGCCTGCAGCTAGGGGAGATGAGGAAATGGGCCTGGGCACTGCCCCTTGTTCCTCAGGGAACTCCTGTCTGAGGGGAGACCTGCTCTATCTTCCCACTGTGGGCTCATGTAGCTGAACCCAGCCTGTTTTTTTTTTATAAATAACTGATCTAGGTGCTACATTCAGCAGCTATGTGTTGTCCTGCAGGGCTGGATGTGGTCTGCAGCAGGCCTTGGTCTAGAGCCAATGGAAGGAGGTGAGGAGGTAGAACTGTGAGAGCTGAGGGGCCATTTTTACATGCTGGACTTCAAGGGATGAAGGTGACCGTCAGCACAGCCTGGTTTTGTGGCTGCATGGCACTGAGGTCTGTTTCCAGGAGTGGTTTTGTGCCCTTCCACCTGCTGTTAAATAAGTGAGCCGAATCTTGAAAGTTCTCTGTGTAAATCTGGAATAATTGCATGAAGTGAGGGTTGGCCTGTTGTTCTTATTTATGTATACCTCAGTAGAAATTCCATTTCTGCAAATCTGTGTCTAAAAAGGACACTTAGAAAAAAACAAAACAAACCCCTTACAGTCTGAATAAAAAAGTCTTGACTTTGCCATTGCTTTTGAGGTAACTGAGGTAATTTTGAGGTAACCTTTGAGGTGCTCCTGGTAGCTCATGGAACTTGTCTGTGTTCCTGTGACTTCAGGCTGAGGCCATCCTTTTTTTCATTTAAATGTGTTAATTTATCTCTTTAAGCTGGGAAGTATTTTGGCTGCTGCCCACTTTTCAAGCTTGTTCTCTTCAGGCATTATTGTCTCATCATCTCTCACCACAGGAATAGGGCAGGTAGGGAGTTGTATTTACTCAATAGGAGAACACCGTGCAGCTTCCCCTTTTAAGGTGGCTGGGTGTGGTGAAAACAGACTATTCTTTGTATGACTGGAGATACTGTTGAAACAGTTTGGTCAAATACTATCAAAGGAGCTATCTGGAAATTCATTATCACTTCTTACAGAGATCCAAGTCAAGATTCATGGGCTTCTCTTATTTTAGTGTCTTACTGCTCGAATTACAGTGGTGAGAAGTTGGGAGGAGTCTTGCTGGCACAGGCAGGAAATGGTTAAGAGCCTCTCGTATCACCTGGGAAAGCAATTCTTTGATTTTTCAGAGGGCGCTAACATGCTGCAGTTCATAGGAAACAAAGGAGAGGGGATCAAGTATAAAAGTTGTTCTTGGATTTTATTTTCAGTGGCATAACTTCTAAGGGCTGGATATTGATGTCTGCTGAAAAATACGGAATTTTGGATTAAAAAGAATTTTTTCTTCTTATCTTTCTTCAGAAAATGATCTGTGAGGTAAGTCTTGATTCTATCTGCTGACTTTAGATAACTTCTTTTTAGATTGAGTGGTAAGAAAAACCTTTATATTGCTGACCCATTTTAAAACAGTGAATTCTTTGCTTACATTGTTACTTGGGCAGGGCAGAGAGCACAGGCAGAAGCGTGAGTCAACAACCGTAAAAAGCCCACAATGCTTTCCTGTATTGTATGCATTCAAATTCCTTGCATTAATTTCTGAACTTAAGTATAGAAATTCAGGAACTGGGAGAAACATAATGAGTCAGGGGAATCTGTGATTAAGTGTTGCAGTAAATATTTCAGTAGTGACAGGAGACTTTCAAATTGTAGTAGCGTCTATGTTAATGTACTTTTGTAGGTGATGCTTCAAGCATCTTCTATTGGTGGCTCTTAAAGTACTTCCCAAACCTTGTTTCTAAAGAAACACACTGCACTCCCAAGGGTTTTTTATTTGCAGCTCGTTTAGGGACTTCACTGGCAGATAGTGCAGTTGCTGTCCCTGTGCATATGTTGGTCCTTAAGAGCAGGCTGCTTTTTGGGGTATGAGAAAGGTATCACAATTGCAATTAATTCCTAGCCTGTCTGCAGCTGAGACTAAGGATGTCTCACCTTAGAAAGTGGTGCTGGCTTTTTGGTGTGTGTGAAAACAGATGCTTTTTCACTGAAGTGTGACTGACCCAAGTGTGATTGGATGGTAATAGCTCATGCAGAGTTGTCAATGAGAGCGAGTGCCATGTGAAGGGAAATCTTTATTCTGTGGAGAGCCCTGCAAACCATCCATTTACCTCGGAAATACCAAACTGAAAGCAAATTTTACTCTTACTCTTGGGAAGGTTGTTCATTGAGGTGTTTCTCTCTGTATGTCTAATACACTGAATTCTTGTGGATTTATTGAGCTTTTGGGGGGGAGTGCTGATTTCGTTTTCTTTCCCTTTGTACTTTTCAGTTAATACTGTAAGTGGTATCTGATGTGTGAGTTATTTCCCATTTCAATCAAATGTGCAACGTGGTGGTGTAACGCTGCCCATCTAGTGCTGTGATACAGATAAGCATCAGTCCTTGCAAGAGTCGCTTTGCCAGTTCTTCTTGCTATTGCCTGCTGTTCCCAGTTTTGCTCAGGCACTAGATTCTCATTGTCAAGAAGGGAGAAGACTATAATCCAGCGAGAGCTAGTGGATGTCAGTTCTTTCATCTTGGACATGAACATGCCTAAAAGGCAGAGTCAGGACCGTTTAGTTCCTGCAAATTATATTCTTCATGGCTGCATTTCTGTTTCCCTCATCCAGCAAAGCTTTTATTGTCTTTCAGTTGGTTTTTATAAGGTGCAGGAGAAGCTGTGAACATTCACAGCTTCTGAACTATCTATTGCCAGATTCTGGCTGGACGGGAATCTTTTATCACCCCACCCTATTTTGGATTAATGTGTTATTTGGTAAGGTTATGACATGCTCTGATCTATTGCTTTGTGCTGCTGCTGGGTCTTGAGCTTAGACCCCTCTGGCAACTGCAGAAATAAATCACTGGAACTCAATGACAGAAACTCTATCTTGAAACACGTTGCACGTGATTCACAATTAAATGTTACTAGCAGGGACCTAGAGAGTGGATTGCTTTTGCATTTAAACAAAAGATTGCAAACCCAGATTGTTTTATTCAGCAAGATTTCTCTTAGTTGAAAAAGTTATTTTTCTACAAATTTGACTGTTATAAGTACTTTTGCTTCTGTTGTCAGTATCTGACATGTCATTTATCTGACACTCAGAGTGAAAACCTTTTCTATTTCTATACCAGTGCTATTGATTAAAATGCAGTTTACATTGCTTGGGAAAATTTGATATTCAAAAATGTCTTTTCACTGTGAGTCAGAATGTACTTTTCCATGGAATAAAAATTCTGGAAAGGAAAAATGCTGTTGGAAATGTTGAACAAATTACATTGTCATTTCAACCAGGTTATACAAGAAAAAAAGAAAGAACTTCAAAGTAAAAATGAAGGGCTCTGGTGTTTTTGTCATATTTTGAGAAAATTATTACATTCTTCTGCAGTTGTTCAATTTTATCTGTTCAGCATTTTCCATATGAAACTCTTTGAGAATGTTCTGTACTGGCCGTAACTCCAAGTTCCTGTTTAATTCAATTGGCCGTTTCAAATTACCTGTTAAATATGAATTATGAAGCTTTTTTTCTCCTTTGTCTTCAGCTGTTGGTGTTTCTTTTAGAACTAACAGATGAAGCAGTTGTTTCCATTGTTGTGTAGTAGTTTATAGTTCTCATGCTTTAACTGCTGTATCCAATGGTACAATTATTTATAGTAAATCTTGAGTTTCGAAGAAAACTGGACAGGAAAGACCTTTGGAATGTAACAGGTTAAAATATAATTTTGCTGTTAGATGTGTTGCAACTTGCAGATTAGAGATCAAAAAAATACTGGAATAATTACTGCTGTTTCGGATGCCTTCACGATGCTCTC
This sequence comes from Limnodromus scolopaceus, assembly GCA_028565335.1. NCBI lineage: Eukaryota > Metazoa > Chordata > Aves > Charadriiformes > Scolopacidae > Limnodromus > Limnodromus scolopaceus. Next base: position 9,733,991 of record JAOXNO010000007.1, read on the forward strand.
CAATATTACTGTGGTCACAATACACCATAATATTATAGTAATTTTCTGTTTTTTAAATATTCCTTTGCGCTTAATTGAAAACACTTTTCTATGCTAAATAGAATGGACCTGAGCTCTGCTCATGAGGTGTTGCCTAACTTATAGAGGAAACACACGCTGGCAAGGCTTGGTTTTCACTCCTCTAAAAAATATTTCCTGAGGACAAGGGGGTCCTCTGAGGGTGATGGGATTTGGGCTCTGGATATTCCTATCCCTGAAGCATCCTGGCCTACACTGATTTGTGGCAGTGAGAACTGGGCTGTCCTAGGACTAGTGGCAGGGACCAGCAGAAGGTCCAGCTTGGGAAAATTCCAGTCTTGAGGTGGGAGTAGATACTGTCATGCTGTTTTGGATAGAAGTTCAGAAAGATAGAAATTCCATCCTATGCTTTTCCAGTGTTATAACATTCTTATTGTTAGTGATTTTTTTCTGTGTGCAACCTGTCTGCAATTTAATTAAGCCCATTATTCATTGTCCTAACCATAATGGTCATGAACAACAGACATTATATTGTCTCACCACACTTGTACCTTCTCTGTAGTAACCAGTACTTTCATTTTACCAGATTATTTTCTAGCCCTTGGATCTCTCCTTTGGATTCCCTCCAGTTAGCCCATTATCTTTCCTGAAGTGTGTTACCCCAAAACGAACAAGACTTCAGCAGAAGCTTCATCAGAGCCAACTGGACGGAGAGAACTCCTCAGCTGGTCTCAATGGTGTCAGAAAGATGGGTGTCCTCCTGAGCTTTTCTTCCCTGCTCTGAGTTGTCTCAAGTACTTGTTCTCAACTCTGCTGCTGACGTCCATATGATTTGGTAACTAATTCATCTGTTCTCTGCCTCAACTTCCCTACAATTGGAAAAAAAAAGCTTCCATATACATTTTACCTCCTATTTAGCTACTTGAAATTTTTGGATGTGGGGCATATACAAAGTAAGTGGAAAATAATCACTACGTTTGCAAGCCAATTTAGAGCTCACTAGAAGCAAAGAAAGGGACAGTACAGACAAATGGAACTTTTCAGTATCAGCTAGAACTTTATTTTGGAATTCCTTAAGGAGAAATTGGAAGTCTGCCACACTGTAATAGTCTTATATTGTAGGAAACCAAGAATGCCTCAGTCTCTTCTTTACCTATATAGTTCACAGATACTAACTAGGTTGTGCAAGTCTAAGCTGTTAATTTTATAAAGTAAAAACAAGAATAAAACTTTACAGGCTGATTTCCTGGGCTCAGAAATAAACATGAGAACTGCATAGTGCAGATTCACACTATCATTTAACCCCAACTTCCAGCTTTTGGTTTGAACAGTATCCACAGAACCCTTGTGGCTGTGGAAATAGCACGTCTCATCAATTTCCTTGATGGCATGCAGTCAATTGCATTTAGAATAGAAGATTTGTGAAGGAATTTTCTGTAGGCTTCTGCAAAATTAAATTCATTTAACTTCAAGAACTCCACTAGAAAAAAAATAGTGTTCTAAATAGCTTTCATCATTGTGAGTTAGTATGCCCAAAAGAACAGGGTAAATCCAGCTTAATTTCTCTGCACAGATTCTTGGCATTTGTATCATTTCAGGGAATCAAGATGTAATTTTGTAAAGAAACGCAATCGGTTAGTTGCTCAGGGAGCCATAACTGATGGAGAAGTGAGTTGGGTTTGATATCATAAGGTTTTGCTGTGTGATGTAGCTCTCTGCTGGGTTTTACAACTGGAGCCTCCACTGATGCCTTTGGTGTTGGTACAAACTGCAGAGACCTTTACTGCAAAAGGGACTTTTGCTTGGATATAGTAAAAGGGATTAGGAATGTCGTACTTCTGTTGGCATTATTCAAAAGCCAGGCATTACCTTTATGAAGCTGTAAACATTCATCCATTGCAATGTTTTGTTGCAAGAGGCTGCTGGATTGCATGGATGTGGGTGATTATACGGAGCATGAGGGCTGGATTGGTGGTTTCCTAGATGCCCTCAGTCGCAGTGAGGGGCAGGATCCTGCAACATGAGCTCTGAATGACGTTCTTTCTAGTACTCTCGGAACCCAGTGTTTGCCAAAGTCAGAGAAGAAAAGACAGGAGCAATTGATTTATTTTTTTTTTAAGGAGTAAACTAAATGTATTGTTTCAACATTCATTCTTATAGTCTTGGACACAAAATGTGTATTTGAAGGTGACTTTATTCTGCAAGTTTGGACTGATCCTACTTTGGAATCTCACCAAGAAAATGTTACTGAATTTCCAGCCCTAAATGTAACGCGTGTTTGATTTCAGGTGTGGCTATCCTCATAAACTAAAAAATATGTCCATCCGAGGCCTGAAGAAGAAACAACCGAAGACTTTTAAAGTCAAAATTATAACAGTGGATGCTGAAATGGAGTTCAGCTGCGAGGTAAGAGTCCTCAGCAGAATGCTAGAAAGATGGAGATTGACTTTTGTATTAGCAAGGCATAAATTTGAAAAGTTCAGATTATCAGTTGGTGGTTCAGATTATCATGGATGCTCTTAAAACTGACCTAGTACTTTTATAAACAATGACTTAATTAGGCTCAGTTGCATTCTTCTGTTAAACAACTTTGACTATTCAGAGTTTAAAGCTGTTTCCATGAAAGCCATTTGACTATGACACAGCTAAATTAGCAGCAGGTCTTATTTCTTCATAAGTATTCCAGCACGTGATGCAGGGCCTCTTTGTAAGTGTGCCTACTTCTTCACAAAATTCTTTCTTTGCTAAGTGACGTGGCTATAAGACACTGCTGGCTTGGATAAAAAAATCTGGTCAGAGCTGTTCTTAAGATGTTGCTTATAAAATAATTTATAAGATGGTACTTTTGTGCTCAGTTCATCTGGGACGTTCTTTTCAAATGTGATTTGCCATTTGTAAACTCCAGTTTATTTCGTTGGCTATTATGGCTGGTTTACATCTCTGGGCAGAAGAGAGAAATGATCAAATGACAAAGCTAGCTTTTCTCCTATTAGCTAGGGCTATTTAGTAAATTGGCTAGAGAAATCATGACTGCAAAAAAATATGGAAGAAAACAAATATAGCAAATGATCAATTGCTGAATGAATTGGGCTGCAAAGTTGAAGAGACAGAACTGTGCCTGATTAATTCCTAATCATCCAGCAAAAGCAAAGACAGGCATACAGTTATTTTGAGGAGTTAGAAACCTGAGGTCTAATGGAACTGGCGTTCCTGATGAAAGATTGGACTGTCTTGTGGGGCATTTAGTATTTCATTTACTAGGCCCCTCAGAGGCAGAATAGATTAGTCACAAGCAGTCACAATGATCTAGAATACTTGCAGGCAGAGTTGTGAAAATACAGGATTTGAAAATTTGATTCGGAGATCAGAGTCCTTGTTATCAAATCCAGCTTGATGTATTCCTTCGTTCTCCCCAGATACTGCTTTTTTGCTGGGATGATTTCCTGCTTTCCGTCCAAATATTGCCTAAAAGTTCTTTTATTTCTCATTAAGTTTTTAGTGGCTGACCCATGCAATTAGACAAAATAATCTTTTTAACATGTAGCCAGAGAGAAGAAACAGATGTGCTGCCTCTTCAGTGAAAATGAGATGTCATATGTGTGTGAATTTCAAGGCCTTTAATCAAAGTTTCTGTTCTCTATGGAGCCCGGCTAGGAAATTACCCTAGAAAACAGGCTCCCGTTCATTTACATCAGAGTAAAATAAAGACTTGGCACCACTGAAATAACTGAGGTTTATGGAAGATGGATTTGCTTTGATTGGCATTTCTGCGCTGTGCCCTGATGCCTCTGTGATTTCCCCTGGCCTTTTCTCAGTCTCTCCAATTTCTATAAACTAGTGAATAAGATTTTTACAAGTATTAATAAAGCCTTGCCGTGTCCTAGGAAGTCAATGGTACAATCCTCATTCCCTGTGCTCATAAAATGCATGATGGTGTGGTTAAATGACCCCATTTGCTCTGCGAGTGCTTCTCTGGAGGAGAGGAAGAGGAGTTTGAGCATTTTAACTATTGCACCTTTGCTGTAGACAGCAATGAGGGTATTTCATTGAAAAGCTAAAGCTGAAATAAAAGTTCATAGTAGAAAGACAAATGGTAGCCTGATTTGATTGACTAAAAACATAGCAAATTCATTCAAGACATACCTGTTTTTCTTAATTTTCTTTTTCTTTTAGATGAAGTGGAAGGGAAAGGACTTGTTTGATCTGGTGTGCCGAGCGCTTGGTTTAAGGGAAACTTGGTTTTTCGGCTTGCAGTACACAATAAAAGGAATGTGCACCTGGTTAAAGATGGACAAAAAGGTATAGGAAACAAAAAATAACAGCATGGCAATTTTCTACTTAAAGATTTACTTCTTTTAGCACAGGAGCTAAAGGAATGTGTTATGTGAAAACTCAATTTTAGATGATATTATTTTTTTTAAGACTAAATTTTGTGTGTTATTTGGTCTGATTGCTTCTATCACATTTGGCCTGAGGTATCACACACTGATCACCAGTATGTGCACCGATTGTGATAAGATTAAAGCTCAGCATTGCCCGTTCTTCTAAAATATGGGAAGGCTGCTTTAAGTGGATTATTGTCTGCTTTCTGATTATCCTCTGGAATACTATTTTGAGACACTATTTTTGCTGCTGACTTTATTTTATCTTTAAACAGGTTTTAGATCAAGAAATCCCCAAAGAAGATCCCATTAGCTTTCATTTTTTGGCTAAATTCTACCCAGAGAAGGTAGAAGAGGAACTATTACAGGAAATTACCCAGCATTTATTCTTCCTTCAGGTCAGGAACAGTTTTTAACCGTGAATTCCTTCTGTATTTACCCCAGTCCTTTAGATTTGTCTTTGATCTTGCTGGCAGCTGTTAGTCTCAGAATGATTCTGCTGGCAGTTGTATCAGTGTCTCTAAAGATGTCGTTTTTATGAAATACAAACATTTTTTCTGACTGCTGTGGTTTTGTGTACTGGTAAAGCTGAATGTTGTTTGCCTTCTGCAGGTTTTTGTTCTCTTGATGGCTTCTCTTACTGTTTATGTTAGGAATGGGAATTAAATTGCTGGAACCTGTAGTTTCATGTGAAATGACTTTTACACCTAGGTGTTTGGGTGATAATTCCACATCTTGATATTCCAGACTTGTTTTGCTCCTATAGTATGTGTTAAAAAAAGAAAATATCCATGCAAGGCTGGCATTTCTTGAAAAACTGGGAGGTTTTTGCCTAAACTGGTCAGTACTGAGAAGCTTAAAGTGAAGCCATCATTTTTATGAGCTTCAGAAGTTATGTTGAGGACTCTGGCATCTGGTCTGCACAGCTGCAGCTAAGTTGGATGAAGAGAGTCTCAACAGCTCCTTGTCATCGTTGTCTTAGAGCTACTGGTTTAACCTCTTGTGTAACCATTCCCTAACCTAGCTCTTTCAAAATGAGCAGAATTAGAAGAGACCTGTTATTAGATGTACACACTGTGTTGGGGGAGTGACTACACAAGTAATTATGGTGGCAGTTGTGAAGGTGGAGAAGAGCGAAGGAATGGTGATAAGCAGTTAGGGACAATAAGCTTTTTCACCCATATCAGCTGCAGAGAGAACAAGACCTGTGACCACAGCCTATCCCTGAAACTAAAACTTGCAAGTTCCTAAAAATAGACTAGGTGGTTACTGGGAGATCTTGTTGGGTATGAATGTAGAAGGCACAATCACTAGAAAACAAGAACTCCCTAACCTGTCCTCCTTAAATGTTCATTTGGGATTATAGTGAAAAAAAGATCATAGAATTTGATAGCCATTCTGAAACAAAGATTTGTTCATCTAGCAAGTCTTGAAAAAAGGAGTGGAGCAGCATACGCAGCCATGACTCAAACAGGAGGTTCACCACAATGTGTGATCCTTTTAAAGACAAAGTCTGAAGGCATCATACTGTCTGATAGCCCCTGCATGTGAAGTGCTGTTC
>JAOXNO010000007.1:9740051-9766826 GCA_028565335.1 Limnodromus scolopaceus
ACAATGTGTGATCCTTTTAAAGACAAAGTCTGAAGGCATCATACTGTCTGATAGCCCCTGCATGTGAAGTGCTGTTCGCTTGGTATGGTGTTGGCATTCTTCTGAAAAGTCTAAACTTGCACACACTGACTTCTGCCAGTCAAATTATCCGGTTTAAGTTTTCTACTTGTGCTACAAGAATAAATCCCCAGCCCTGACAAATCTTCATTACAGATAACAGAACCCATTTCGGCTCTGCCACAGCAGCAGCTACTGAGGAGCCGCAGGACAGCAGTACTGTGCTCAAGAGCAGAGTTATTAGCTCTGTGAACACAGATTGGTCCATACACCATGGTGGTTCTTACAAATTTACAGATTTCCATGAGATGGAAACCAGTAAAAGTAGTAAAGTTAACCCCACACACGCATTGATGCTTATAGCTTTGCAGAGGCAGCTTTCTTATTTGCCTCTTTGTTTTCTTTTGTCCCAGAAACTGTTAAGAGTTCTCTTAGCTCCATTAAAAGGTAGATAAAGCAGCAAATTCTTGGAGCACAGTGCTTCATTGTCAAAATAGAGGTGCATTGACCAAGCAAAGCCATGCTGTGGCTCCGTAGCTGTAGCAATAGGTATATGAGCATTGAGTTTTGTGTAGTCACGTGTTGGTCAGCTGTTTGTTCCAATGTCTGTGACATCCATCTTCTCTGCTGAATTGCTGTGGAGTCCTCTGCAAATCACAGCTTTCTGGTGTGTTGCTTTATTCTGGTAGTTTTCGGCAGTATGTGTCTGTGCATGTAGATTGGGTGCATGAAATACATTCATTCTGCATCTGTAAATAAACACAGTAAATACACTTGTTCCCTGAGGAGGATGTGTTAATGAAGTAATGAGAAAATGCTGTTGTCTGAGGGTTAATATACTAACTAGAACTTCATCCAGAACCCTTAACCACTTGGCAATTTGTTTCTTAAGCTAATTTTGGAAAGGAATGAGAGGGGAGAACTCTTTTCCTAGTCTTTTAATCCTGATTTTTTTTCACTTTTTTCTTTTCTCCTTGAACCTGCCTTGACTAGCAGATATGCAATTAGCAAATTCTTCTCATTCCAAAGTAGAAAAACAAGACTGAGACAAATTTGAACTTGCAAAGTTTCCTGACTATAAGAACTTAAGATCACACCTGGATGCTAATAGGAAAAACATGTACAGACATCTGGATGCCTACAGATTTCAGCTCTACTGACTTACTTAGACCTTTACAAATTAATGTGGCATAACAGCTTTTTGCAAAATGTGTGAATAAATGTAAATGACTAAAGCTAAATATTGTCTGTTTAAAGATTAGGTAATTTGCTCCTTCATAAAGACGTATAACAAAATGTCCCTGTAAGACCTGATCAGAAAAAAACCCCACTTATGGGGGATTTATCTTAAGTTGTTCTAAATTTTGAAATGTATGATTTGCACCATGGAGTATGAAAGCTGGAGCTTTCCAATTTGGAAGAAAAGTCTTTTCAGTCTTTTCATTCTTTCCATTTTAACAGCCTAGAAAGAATTTTCCCTGTACTGTAACTCAGGTTCATATATTGTGCTCACCAGAGACTAAATTTAAAAGAAAAACTTTCTTTACGGTTCATTTCAGTTCACAGTACCTACAGTGCCAAAGTGTATTTGTAAAGATAGCTCAGTGCTATCTCAAGTAATTTTTCTTTATGGAAATGTTTAAGACTGTGCATTATGCAAAAATTTCTTGTCTTGTGCTTGTTAGTAGGTTAAATACATTACACCTGAGAGGAGAATTTGTGAAGAATAATTTCCCCTTCCCTCTTCACGCTTCCAAGTTGAAATTACCCAACTGATTTAAAATCAAGCAACATCTTACAACTATTACACCTCTGATCTTGGTAGCACCATAGATTATTAAAATGGAAAGTATTTTAAAAGACTCTATACCATTTATACTAGGCTTTTATTTTTAACCCCCTATGTTTTTGTTGTGCTTGGACCACTCTGAATAAAGTGCTCTATTAGTTGGCTTCCCTTTGTGGGGTCTCCTTTATTCTCTCATTGTGGAAAGCTTGAGAACATACTATCATGGTTTTCAGTATGTCTCTGTTCTTGGCAGTACTAGTCAGCTGGACAGCCCTAAGCGATCTGGTCTAGTTGGATCTGCTTTGATGACATGACCTTCAGAGGTCCCTTCCAACCTAAAATGTGATGTTTTACATGTTGTAAAGCTAATTCTTCAAAAGCAAGAAGAAAAAGAAGAATTGTTAAAAGGAATGAAGTGCAGACAATAACATTCATGTTTTATAACACATTCCTTTTCAGGACTCCTTATATAAATGTGTGGGGATAGTCAACTGGCATTTCTATGAGCTTAGAATTAAGATACTTTAACTTTCAAAAGTTCGGTTTTTTTTCATTAAATGTAATGCCAAGTAAAGGCTTCCTGTGTTTCTGAATGCCTTTTTATTGTTGCTGTTATTAACTCAGTGTTATTTGGTGCCAAGTCAAAGTCCGGGCATGTCTAGTTTCATTTCAAGACTGACATAAGTCCTGAATTTGAGCTTCTTTAACTTGCCCCCCTTTTTTCTTGATTTAGGTTAAGAAACAAATACTGGATGAGGAAATCTATTGTTCTCCAGAAGCAACAGTTTTACTGGCTTCTTATGCTGTTCAGGCCAAGGTTGGTACATAGACGTCCTCTTTTTTTATTGATTTTTTTCTCTTTTCTTTTTCGGTACATACACATAGTATTATGTAAAACACAGCAGTGTTAAAATTTGCTGTTAAAGAAGTAGGTCATCTTGTGAGGTTCAGGCACAGCTAGAAAAATAAGCATGAGATGCCACTACAAGGATTTTGATATTATATACTATGCTTTCACAACTTAGGGGATTTCTTTGGCCCTAACATTTTAATGTAATCCCAGCTAGAATTCTTTCCTGTTCATTTAAAAAATATCTGTGAATACAAGAAATGCTGATACCAGAGCTCTCGATGGAAGGACACGATGTTTTTTGGTATCTCTCAGAATATAGTTCACTTTGTGCTACCAAGAGCCCTGCATCTACAATAGCAGGAGGTGAACACAAATTCTTTGCAGGGCTGGCTCTGCAGCAGCCCAGCCTATGTGCAGGAGGCTATAGGAGTAGGGGAGCTTATACTCCTAAATGTAACTTGTAGTTCAGAGAAGGATGTGAAGTCATTGGAGATTCCTTCATATTTGCAGTTACCGAGAGCTGCTGGGGCTGAAGTCTGGGGTTATAGGGCACCTTAGTGGTGGGATTGGAGCCACGTGCACAGCACAAAGGCTGGAAGGAGCTTCCATGGACAACAGAGAAGGGGAGCCTGTTTATTATGTGTTGGCCTATATATAGGAGAACCACAATAAACTCTGTCTCAAGTAATCACATCAAACTGAAGTTTCTTTTCTTTTCTTGGGACAGTATGGTGACTATGACCCAAATTTTCATGAGCCAGGCTTTCTAGCCCATGATGAACTTTTACCCAAAAGGGTAAGTCTTTATTTTGTATCAAACCGAATCTTTGAATCTACTCTTCCCAGCACAGATATTGCTGTGGGATTAACCAGAGCATTAGAAACTGTTTGCATTTGCCCTGAAGTTGGCAAAATGACCGAGCTGTGAACTGCATTGCTGCATTCGTGTTGCTTGGGAGAGAGACAGCACATGCATTTGTATCTTCAAAGGAAACCAAACTCCTTCCTTTCTCTGTAGGTCCTCAGGCAGTATCAGCTGACGGCAGAGATGTGGGAAGAGAAGATTACTGCTTGGTATGCTGAGCACAGGGGCATCGCTAGGTATGGAAAGTGTTTTGTTCTTTGGAAATCACATACATTTCAGTAACTGGTTATTTGCTGTCTTCAGTGAAATTTGGCTTTTGTAGAGTGAGCAAAGAAAAAACTGGTTTCCAAGATGTGATGTTAATAGGTTAATATATAACTAAGGATAAAAAGACCCACTCATCTGGGGTAGGAAGTGTCTTGTGTAAGGGCTTCCAGTGCTTGTAAACTGGACTTGCTTTGAAGTGAACAGAGGGCTCTTGCAGAGTTTCATGACTTAACATATCTAAAATCAGAGTCCTATCTCATCAGAGTCCATGTATGCCAACAGAGAGAAGTTCCTGCAGAAAGTTTGAGCTGTGTTGAATTTGCAGTTTGCCCTGTGAGATTAATCTCTTTACTTTAGGCTGTCAGCCTGGAGCTGTTGCTGTGTCTGCCATATGCAGCAGCTGCCGTTCTGGAGCCATATCATGCCAGTCTACCTCTAGAATAAAAGAAAGCGTCTGATATATTTTATACCTTGTGAAAAAGAGTGTCGCCATACTCGGCAAGGAACCAAAACAGTGAAGGCATGGCATCCGAATTCCAGGAGTGAGTTTTGATGCTAGTCCATGTGGGCATTCAGCTACTTCTAACACATTCCACATGTCTGGAAATTCAATTAAACAAGAAGTAGGAGCTGTTGGCACCCAGAGGGAGACTTTCCTAATATTTCAGTTCAATTTCTCTTTGGCTGTTCTAGATGCTTCTTAGCACTATTTTTACTGCATATTTTACTCAGGACTTACTGATGCCTCACCTTGAAGGGAGAAGAATGGTGGTGGAGAGGTTCTCACCCTTCTTTGGCCTCTTCCCAAAGCTCTGTTTAGAATTTTTTAGGACTCCTTTCACCATGAACTCTATTTCCTGAAGGAAATAGCCTTATGTCATAGAAAACAATAGTAGGGTATGTCTCCAAGATGTAATAATTTTGGAGTGGCAACACTAACACAAGGATAAGTCTGGACTTGAATTTTAATAAAGATTGCACTGTACATGATTCAAAATTGGTACAGCTTTCCTGTCTTTATTCTGTAGAGGTGCTGTTTTCATTATCCTGTTTCTACTGTTGTAAGAAGGCAAAATTAAAGAAAGTACAAGGAACCGGATTGCCTGTTCTTTTCTGAGTGGGAAAGTAGAAAGGACAGAAAGATTGGAAAGGAATCTCCAAGTATAATCATGGCCTTATTCCCTAGGGATGAAGCTGAAATGAACTACCTGAAAATTGCCCAAGACTTGGAAATGTATGGTGTCAATTATTTTCCAATTGCTGTAAGTGCTTTATTTTAGCAATTTTCAATGGCTGTAGATGATGGTGCTGTCCTTTTCTGCTTTTCTCTGCTGATGGTGGGATGTGTACTCATTGTCCTGACTTGGTTGACTTGCCTGCTAAATGAGGAGGTGAATAAAACAGTTAAGATTAATGTTTTACAATCTGACAAAGGCCTTGAGTAGCTCTGGGTACGTAACAAGAAGGAGGAGAGAAAATCTAGAAGTTTGAGTTGCTATCGTCAACCTAGAGGACCGGGTTTTTTAGCTAGCAGTGACAACATTCATAATATTTTGTGGAAATACCAATTTCTGAAAAATACAGATAAATATCAATGTGTTAGAATAAGTGTGGTTCTTGTCTGTGGTTTTTTAATATCCCCATAAATGGCTTTTACTGCTATCTATTGTTTTTTAGCAAAATAAAAACCATACAGATCTCCTACTTGGAGTTGATGCCAAAGGTATTCATATCTACAGCATTAACAACAGGTTCTCTCCAAATAAGTCGTTTGAGTGGAGTGCTATCAGAAACATTTCCTATAGTGAGAAAGAGGTACGATGGCTTTGATATATTATTCTTTTTATATGTGCATGGGTGTGGACTGGGATTCTTGGAACAGGCTGAAAGTTATCTCTGTTTAAATAATTTGGGGGAGAAGGGGAAAATCCTAGGGAGCTTTATTACAAAACTAAAAATAACAGACCTGCCTTTCAGATGTGCTGCATAACCTCGGTTCCCCGAGGAGCCAGAGGCTGCTCTGAGCTCTCCAGACTTGTGGAGCCCACTGTTCTGGTTCCTTCCCTGCTGCTTGTCCTTTGCAAAACAAGCGTGTTGATCTCTGAAAAAGATATTAAGAATGCCACCGTGACTAGCTGCTTCAGTTATCTTAGCAGGAATTAGATGATCTGTAAAGACTTAATGCCATTTTCGTATGCAGAAGCTGTCCTCACAGAAGAGGTTTGAAGCATGCCTGGCAAGGGGACATGCAGGGAGATGTACATGTTTTTCTGCCTGAATTCTGCCAATTTGTCAGTGTGGGATTTCAGTCCAGCACAGCCCTTCCACTGCAATTTCACTGGGGTTTCAGAGCCTGTCTTTTACTTATAGAAAGCATGGTGGGGAGTGGGTGAAATTTAGTCTTGTTACAAATCGTGTGCCTACATGGAAGGCTGTAATCAAAAAAACAAAACAAGAAAGGCTACACTGGTACAGGAATACCTGGAATTTGTCAGCCAAAGGATAGCACAGCCTGTTCCATTCTCTGTGGGCCTTTTGAAAAACACCGAGGATGAGATTTGCTGTCTGGACTCTAAATCAGGCAGGGCAGTCTACAGGAGTTCTGCCTCCAAAAAGTTTTTGATCTTTATGTGACATGAAACTTCTCTGCTCAGTGAATAAACTGCTTTAACTCCCTATTGTTGGGAAATTGAGCAGCCCTGTATTAAAGCTCTCCTGTATTCAGTGACACAATTCACAGCCCTGCTCCTCGCAAGGCAACACATTCAACCAGTTGTTACCTACGAGGTGAAACAAGCTGTAGGACATTATGAGCTTGGTGACTCAGATGGCCTGAAATTATACATTGCGTTGCAAATGAATTATAGGAATAGAGTGCTAGCTAAGCCATGAGTCACAGAAAGCAGGACCTTAAAGAATGGAGCCATATTTTGTTATGGAGTTAAACTGAGCACAACATATGAAGCAAAACAGTGTGTACTGACCTGGCAGCATGAAAGCCCTTCCTGTCCTCTGGAAACAGCTTGGGAGATAGGACTGAAAACATGAGAAAGCAGGAGCTCCAGGACTTTTATCTGATGGTCAGAAGAACAAATCCTTCGGGCCCTTGATATGCTTTGTTCACACCTGCAGTGATTGGTATTCAGAGCAGTGTTTGACATCTCCCTGACTTTAAGAATATCACTGCTTCTGGGGATTAGTAACGTATTCTGTTTTCCTGATAACCACTGCTTGTTCCAGAGCTCTTAGTATAGTTCGCAATGCACAGATTGTATAATTATGAAAACCACCATCCAAACTGGAAACAGGGTGGGTCTGTGGAGGCTTTGTCTTCTATCAGCCTGCTACTACAGCAGATGAGCAACCTGTGTAACAGCAGCCCTGGTTCTGATTCTTTTAAGCAAAACATTTTTGCATCACTTTCATCACATTTGTATCATAAATCACGGCTTCCCTGGAGGGAAGTGGAGATGGGCTAAAGTTTGCATTAGTATTAATAGCTTCAGCTTTGCTTTTCCTCCTCCTCACTGTGTTTCCTTTCTCTTTTTCTTTTGCCTGTATAGTTAACTATTAAACCTCTTGACAAAAAAGCAGAAGTCTTCAAGTTCTTTTCCTCTCAACTCAAAGTGAACAAATTGGTAAGTGTCCTGCTTTCCTCCTTTCAAACTGAGCCTAATAATACTGACTGATACACAAGTGAGTAATATTGTTTGTAAAACCTATGGAGAAGCCAGGGAGCATTGAGTGTCATCATGTGTTTTCCTGAGGATTGCGCTGTCTGGGAAGTCAGGGTGCATTTGTTTGTCCTCTCTGGGAAGGGGAGAGGATGGGTGGAAAGCGAGATGTGAAAGAAGGCTCAAATCACAAAAGGAAATCCAGATGCTGGAAGGGGGGGATGTAGCATGTGGAAAGGTGCAGAGCCACTGTGGTGTCTGCCTGCTGTGGGTTCTTAATCAGCTACTGCCTCTCCTTTTCTGGGAGAGGAGCAACAAGGAATGGACCTAATCAACTGGCTAATTATCATCACTGATTGTTTCCTAACACCACCTGAGGTGTAAGGCTAGATCACTTCTCAATGAGTTTGTGGAAGGGCCATCACAAGTGACCATTCCCACAGCTACGTCTTGTGTACTCTTGGCTGAGATCTATTGCCTGTTCTTATTTGGGAAAATGGAACAAGAGTGGGATGAAGGACAGAAGGGACCCCTCATCCTGTTACGAACTTTTTGAAACTATTATGTACCTGGGTATCAGCTTGCCCTAGGTGCTGGTTTTCTTGGAAGGGCAGCAACTGCCAGCACTTGTGCTGGAGTCATAATTGTCAGCTTCTGCCCTGCGAGGCCAGTGTGGGGTGGTTGTCGCTCTGGCTGGGGCATAAGTACATCAAAACCACATTTGCTTTGCTTTTCCTATCCAGATTTTGCAGTTGTGCATTGGAAACCATGACCTATTTATGAGGAGAAGAAAAGTGGACTCAATAGAGATCCAGCAAATGAAAGCACAAGCCAGGGAAGAAAAAGCTAGAAAAAAGGTAGATTCTTTCTGCTCCTCTATTGTTGAAAACACTGATTATTATTCCAGCTGGTGCCCTTGCTGTCCATGCACTGCATCGATATGTGTGTGGGAGGTGGGAAAGTGCAGCAGGATTGAATGTGGGAACAGCTCCAGTGTGTTCACAGCATCTGAGGATGTAAGGGATGTTTGTGAAACTGAATGGGTGATGTCAAAGATTTGGGGTACATAACAGATCGATTCAAGTGCTCTTCCAGCAGTCTGAAATAACCAGTATTACCTGCTAGAGGACTTCAGTGCTGCAAAGTGCAAGCAGCTTCAGCATTGCATCTCTAGTGAGTATCAGTCCACCAGCTAGAGAGCAGTTCCTTTCTTCATTGGATTCATATGCTGTGCTGCCTTGGGCCCAGATGAGATGTTGCTGCAAACCCACAAACGTGGTATTGCTCATTCTGTTTCCAGATGGAGAATCAAAGGCTGGCCAGGGAGAAGCAGCTCCGAGAAGAAGCCGAGCGAGCCAAAGAGGAGCTGGAAAGGCGTCTTTTCCAGCTGGAAGATGAAGCTAGGCAGTCCAACGAGGCCCTGGTGAGTAGCACATTAGTCTGAATATTCTTGTGCTTGACGGCCTTTCTTGGTTTGGAAGCTTGCTTTTTTTTTTCCTTATGACTCCTGTGAGACACCAGGAATTATGGCTTAGACAAGGCTGGACTGTTCCTGACCACTGGTGGAGGGGGCATGCTGGAATACCGAGGAAAACTCTGATCTGCCATAATCTTTGTTTGCTGTGAGCCATTCACTGCCTGTATTTGGTTCGCAGTGCTTTCTTCATGCTAAGAGGGAAGAAAGGAAGCAACCTTGCAGCTGAAACTGGGAGAAAGGGGCATGGTATACTGGCAGCTGAAGGGGCCGGCGTCAGGTTTTAGTTGATGTCTTTGTCCAACTCCAAGCAAATGTATCTCCTTGCTTGGTAGAAGTGAAAGGAAGTAAGTTGGGCAATTCTGGAGCAGAGGAGGAACACCAGGCCCTACAATTGCTTATTATACTTTTTATTTTAATGTATAATATCTTTATCACTTGATCTTTTGGGAAAAGATGTTATCTTTCTGACTGTCTGCAGGGGTGATTTTGTAGATGCTAACAGGGTAACTAAGAAACATGTTTCTTCTTAGCTCCGATCCCAGGAAGCGGCAGAGTTACTGGCTGAGAAAGCTCAGATTGCAGAAGAAGAGGCAAAACTGCTGGCCCAGAATGCTGCAGAAGCTGAGCAAGAGCGACAGAGGCTGGAGATCACAGCTCTGAAAACCAAGGAGGAGAAACGCCTGATGGAGCAAAAGATGCGGGAGGCAGAGCTGATAGCAGTGAAGCTGGTGAAGGAGTCTGACCGGAGGTTAGATTTGCTTGATTTGGGGTTGGGTGGTCTCTACTGGGATACCTGGGTGGAAAGAGTGTGGCTTTTCTCAGAGCTAAACCCAGGAGGGAGAGATTGTTCCCTAAATGACACTTAACAAGATGCCAGAAGGCTTAGTCCCTTATTCCACCTGGTACCAGTGGTGGTGATGCAGATCAAGAAGTTTACAGGGGATAGACGCAAGGCTTTAGAGTTGTTTAGTATTAAAGATCCATAATGCAGAAGCATTTTCTATTATCAAAGGAGCACTGGCTACCTAGCTATCTAAACTTACCAATCTCTACACCTTGTGAGTTATGAAACTGTTTTAATTCATTAGTACCAATTGATGGTCTTTTGTATCCTTTTTAGAGCTTTGGGAAATGTAAACCAGGTAAACTCATGTTGAATATAAATCCCTCTATAAGCGTTTGCGTGTTCTGTAGCACTGTCCTGCCTGAAGATGCAGAGCAGACCAGTGTTGACAGAGGATGTTTAACCTTGCTATTAAAGGCCTCCTGCTTGTTTTAGGATACTGCCAAAAAGCTTGCCAAAATAAAGAGCAGATATGTTGCACCTCTCCCCACTTCAGGGAGGATCTCTGATAGCCTGGAGAATCTGTATCAGCAGGTCATAACTGACCCCATGGAAATTAGGAGTAGAAAAACCATGTTCATTCAGCCAGTTTGTGCAGGATTGTCTTTGAAAGCATGTGTCATGCTGTGACCAATTAGTTCTTCATGTGTCCATCCTTCCACAAGGGTCTTTGGGTAAAGGAATCAGTAATCATGGTAATGGATCTTGTTCTCTGGAAGCTAGTGAGGTGCATAGCCCTGAAATCCATGTGTTGCTCTCTACTGGAAATCATCAGCCGTTCACATCAGGATATTTTTCTTACAGAGCCAAGGAAGCAGAGCATCTGAAACAAGATCTGCATGAAGCCAGAGAGGCTGAACGGAAAGCGAAGCAGAAACTCTTAGACATAACCAGGCTTAATTATCCTGTAAGTTTCTGCTCTACTGGGCACCCCTTCATCTTCAGAGACAGTCAGGTGTCGATTGCGTTTTTATAGCCCCGTCAAGCTGAGTAGTGGCATGTCTGTATCCAGCTGGGTGACAAACACCTATAGGACCAACTGATGCTTAAACACAGGGCAGCTTGGATGGAAGCTGTATTTGATCGGGGCAGTGAGTCAGGACGATAAGAAAGGTGAGAGAAAAGTGAAAAACAGGACTAGTGTTGGGGCCTAGGGAGCAGATTGTCTTCCCTGTGTTCATGCCTAATGCTGACTCTGTGCCGTCTCAGTCAGGCAATGCTTTGTTAAAGTGGTTGTACGGAGCCAGCTCTGTTGTCCTGGCATCTGAGTTGCCCATGAGCATCTTTAGGCAAAGCTGATGAAGCTCTCTCCGTCGGGAAGGCAGAGCTAAGGCTGTGTGCCACAACTCCCTCTTCTGCTCCAGTCTTGCTGAGAATGGATTTTACTGAAATAGAAATTAACATTGCAACCAGGATACTTGGATCCGTGGGTTGTGAACTTCAGCATTTCATCTGATGCCACTCAGGCGGGGGGGAAGGGCTGCAGGAGCATCTGTGCGTCTCAGAATCCATGGGTAACTTAGGAAATCACAGAATGGGTTAGGTTGGAAGGGACCTTAGAGATCATGTAGCTCAGCATGGCATTCTTGCAGAAGCTTAGGAGATAAACCCAAAATCACACAATCAGATCTTACTGACAGCGCTTGTGTTGTTTCTTTCAGCACATGGTCAAGTACCCGCAATATTCACCAACTGACACCAGAGATGCCAACTTTGACAAAGGATCCATAAAGCTGGATTTGAAGGACATTGACCTCAAGAGACTATCCTTTGAGATAGAGAGAGAGAGGTATCAGTATGATTATGGTGTAAATAAATGAGACTATTAATCATGGAAAGTACAGAAAGGAAAAAAATCTCTGGGAATCATAGTTCATCTGTTTAACAACTCAGGATAGCCTCCTCCTTGTACATACGGCTGGATGTGTAGATTATATCTATCTAAGACTAGTTATTTACACAGAGGAAGAGTGTTGTGGTGACATCGAGCCATGACAAGTCCAGAACCCTTCTCTCTTGGAGAGCATTTTGTCAGGGGCGAAGTACTTTGCTGGAGTAACATTATGTTATAGGACAGAAGTTTCCCTCTAGTGTTGAAGTATGGCATTGCTTTGGTATAATACATCGAGAGGTTTTTTCTCTCTTGCTCTGGAAGGAAATGCTTTGCAAAAAATTAATAAGTATATGAATGCTGAAGGGTAGAAGTGAGCCCCCTTCTGACTGGGTCAGGGGAGTTGGGCTGACATGTGGAGGACTTTCATTTTGGTTTTTTGATAGCTAAAGTAAACAAAGAACTCCCTCTCTCCTGCTTCCACGCACACCTCTTCGTGAGCTATGTCATGCCAATAAGCTTTTTGTCTCCAATGTGTGGACTACAGGCTGGACTACTTAGAAAAGAGCAGAAAATTTGAAGATCGACTGAAAGAACTGAAGTCTGAAATTCATGCTTTGAAACTAGAAGAAAAACAGTCTGGGCTTTACTCTCATTGGAATGAAGTACTGGGATCCTTGGATCGCTCCTTAGGAAATGTATGTACCCTAAATACCTGCTACTTTTTTTCAGCATAAACCATAAAAGAGAATCGTGTGGATGTGCCAAAGGTAGTTGCTATGTTCCAGTTCAAGGCACATGGTTTAGTACTCTTGATAGTAAAATATTAAAAGCGTGAACGCAGACAGGGAAAATGCATGTCAAAACAAAATCTCAGAAGTTTTTCCTGGGCAGGATACCAGTACCATGAGCAAAAAAATAATAATTTTGTTTTACGGATTAGGAAATCACAGTAAGGGTTTAAGGTCTTGGAGCTAACTAAATTGTTGTAACTTAATAACACATTTAAATGTGGTTCCTCAAAGTTTGCATCACATCCTCATTCACATGCTTTGTGGTTGCTAAAAGTCATAAAAGCCTTGGTGTATTTTTTTTTTTTTAAGGCAGTGAGAAACTAAACCCAGATTTTTGTCATAAATTTCATGTTACTTATATGAAGACTCCAGCCTCTTCCTGAGCCAGTGCAAGAATAGGGCTGGTTTTGTCTTTCCACGCTGTTCCACATGTAGCAAAAATGGCTCCGAGTCAACATTTTTAGAGAGAGGAGGAAGGCATGGAAAAATTATGAGGGAAGATGGCCTTTATTTTCTGACTATGCATCTGATCTTCTTTTTGGCTTATTAAGTGTTGATATAAAGAGGGCGTTAAATTTCTATGTGTTCTTTTCTTTTAAAGACCCCATCATGGATGAAAACCTTTGAAACTGGAGATTCATTAGATACGAATCTTCAAAGACCTTTCCCTGCTTACTCGTTAAATACTACAGGCAGCTGGCCTTGTACCAACAAAATTCAACACACACTGCCAGTGGAAAAGTCATCTTTTCAAGCAAATTCCTTGGTTGCCAACAGTGTGGGCACAGGAACCAGAAAACAGATTATAAAGGTAAACAGATTTGTAAGTAAATTCACAAATGTTGACTAAGTTTAGGGTTCAGAGAGGTAGAGAATGTCTGGCTTTAGGGACCTGTTTTATCCAGCTCTGTCACAGCCTCTCAAACGATGAATGCAGGGTTTGGAAGACCCTGCATTGGTGCACAATTTGGGACTGTTTATAACTTTAGGCCACTTGTTTTTTCTCACTTACGATCTGAGCTGGAATGCAAAGCTGTAAGCCTTGGTAAATGAAACAGAGATGCCCATATGCAGGAGGAGGATCTTTGTTAAATTTTATTTGTATCAGCAGGATTTGGAAATGAGAATGTGCTCCCAGGTATAAAGAGCTTTAAAACATACTGTGCCTGTCTTCTGGTTTAAAGGGGCAGGGAGTAACATACCAATAAATGCCTGGACTTCAAACAGTTCATTTCTCTTCTAATATGTTCCCTGTCAAAGGGTCGTGAAGAGCTCATGAGTCGGGTGTTACGAAAAAACAACCTGCTTTTAAATTTCATTAGACTGGAGAATCTAGTATGCATTCAAGGAGAACTGCAAAGGCATGTGGCTTTGAACAGGGAAGGAAGTTAGCTTTCTCTAGGCAATGCTAATTGTGCAAGGTATTAGGAATAAAGAAAGCTTAATGTATTTGCTGCTGTTTTATATGAACAAAACTGAGGGGGTTTAGGATCAGTTGGAGGCTCTAATATATAACATTCCAGACCTGCATGTTCCAGATTTTATGCTTAGAGCTAGAACGAACGCAACTGAGTGTAGCAACAGATGAGGAAGCAGGTCTTTCTAGTGCAAGTAACAGAAGCAACTTTTAAGACTAACCTAATCTGAATAGCAGGGCTGAGGCAAATATGCATAAGAAGGAAGAAAAAGCTATAGCAGAGCATCTTGCAAAAGACTATGGAGTCAGAGGTAAAAGAAGAACTGGACCAAAGAGAGTTACTTTGCTTTAAGTAGGAGTTCAGGGCAAAATTAATTTTTCCTATTTGACTTGCCTTTAGGTTCAGCAGCACGACTCGGATGTGATCTACATTTGAAGCCTCGTTTCCTTACCAGACTGGTAGAACCCAGTGGCCTTTTTTTGGCTGCTGCAAAATGCACCTACACGAGGACGCTTGCGCAGCGGTGTCTGCTGACAGACACAGGATGAGAGCCGTGGTACTATAGTTAGAGCGGTGCCGTTCAGCTTCCAAGCAGGTAACATAAGCTGGGAGCACTAAAACTGCCCGTGTAAAATGGCAAGTGTCTTTGGGTACAACAGTAAACACACAAACCCAGAGGAGTGTTGTTTACTACTTAAGCACTTTTAAAGAAACACTTTATACTTTGCTAAACCTTCCTCCCCCAGGTGTGTTTTTACACACTGACTTATCAGGATGGTACTCTACTTCTGTAGAAAGGATGCTAGGCAGCAAGTGTTCAGGAGATGTTTGGGATTTAAAAAAAAAAAAAGAAAACATGAGCTTGGTGTTTACCTACACAATAGACTAATTACGTTTTTTGGTTCGGTCCATGGGACATGACTCCCACAGAGCTGCTCGACATCTTAGTGTTTGCCTGCCAAATATTTTCCTTTTTCTCCCTAAACATTTCTTGGTTCGCTTAATTGATTTGCATTTCTCTGTGAGAAATCTCAGCTTTTAATTCCAGATGTAGAAGTGGACATCTTCAAATACCTCTCATTCCTGGGGGAATCCTTTGTTTGGAATGCAAAGCTTCTGTTCTTTTTACAGTTTCTCTGTAGATCAAACACTTTCTGTTGCTTTTGCCGCTCCAGCAAACTTTGCATACATTAACTTGTTCCCCAGTTCTGTGTAAAACAGCTTCCAAATTAGACAAAGACAAAAGATGCTATTGGTGTCTGCTACAGTTGGACTTGTTTCTGATGGAGAGGTGCATGCAGCGAAATGTCTGCCTCATTAGTAAAACCTACTTGTGTTTTCTGGTTTTGTGTGTGTTTAAGTGTCTGTTTCACATAAATCTTCAATCTGAGGACTTCTGGGGAAGCAGACAACACGCAGCTGTAGCTAAAGTAGTAGCACAGTTGAGCATGTGACATGTGATGTAAAAATGAATGTTTATGTTGTTAAATACCTTGTTCTAAAAGCTAAGATTAAAAAAAAATACATTCAATAAAAAGCTTCAATTTCTACTTGCTAGTAACAGCTTTGAACTGAATGTTGTGTCAATATTACAACAACATTAACAAGGCATGTTGTAAGAACAAGCACACAAATCTCTGTACACATCTGCAACAGGCTGAGAGCACCGTGGGGGACAGCATCTGTAGCCAGCTCTGGTCTCAGACTCTTACCAGTCATGACAGTTGCATGGAGGAGCATGTAACAGCGATCTGCAGCAGTGTCCTGGTGTCGTTGTTCTCCCAGCTGTGAGAGTAGTTGCTGCTTCTGGTGTGCAGAGAGAGGGGAGGGTGTTAATTCTCTTCACAGCTCTGCCTGATGTGAGATGTTTGCAAACTATGCACGCAATAGCCAATAGTTTCTGCTCTGTCTGGGAGAAGCCCTGTGTGCGAGATGGAGAAGCTGTCAGAGGTGTCAGAATGAAGAGGCAGATGCTGTCAAGGTACCAAGGCTGCGTAGGTGGCACTGGCCAGGACTTGGACAGCAGTGAGACAGGAAATGGTCCTAGAGGAGAGCAGTATGGAACAACTCTGTACGTGCCATTCTTGACTTTGGGGGTGGGGAGGAGTGCTGGCATTTCCCTGGTTCTTCCTTTTGTTTCCTCTTTTTGTGTGTGTACCTGTTGTGGCACAGGTAACTAACCTTGTGCCCTCATTCTGCCACATGTGCCAAGGCTGCTTCTTGCTGTGGTATCTGAGATGCATCATGGTATAGGGCATATAGGAAGAGAACTGTTCCATATGCGTGATTGATTTTTTTTTTTTCAGACTAGTTCCTGTATATCACAGTGTAGAAAAGGAGAGGGTCACACTGCTGCCTGTCTGTGTAAGCCTCTTCTCAGCCTGTGGGCTTGCAGGTATTCTTGCTGTGCATTGCTCATGTGCAGCACCATGTTCCTGCGTACTTGTATGGGCGTATGAAAGATGAGGTGGGACAAGAGGAGCTGGGATCTGCTGGAGAAATGCTTGTGCAAACAGAGATGAAGTCAGATGTACTGGGCTGTCGCTGGGCAGGCACTGCAAAGAGAAGTGGCACCTGGGTGTTAGTTTGCTTAAAACCTAAATACATATTTACAGCAATTAAATTTTGTATGTTAGTGCTGCTGAGGCTCGTACTTACTTGCAGTATTGGCCACTTTTTAAAACAGGCAGTTACAGATACGTTGAGGAGGATGTGAGATCGTCTTTCAGTTGGAGAAAGTATGAGAAGCGTGAGCCCTGGTTTTCCCAAAGTAGGGAAGACAACACAGGAATCTTGTTCCAATCAGTAATGGCAAGGTTTGTCACCGTAAGAAGCGAGGTGTTTGCCTGATAATGCTGTCAGCATCTTTGAACGTTTGAGGCCCAACATACAGCTCCGATGGAGACCCGTGGACCTGCAGGCAGCAGTCAGCAGATGGTGCTGCAATGCCGCTCTGCCACACAGCTGAGATGTGCTCTGCAGCAGCTCAGAAAGACCTGGCTCAGACACCCTGTCTTGCTCCTTGGGAATCGCTGCCAATTTCTCTGTTCCCACACTAGCCTGAACTTGCTCATATTCTCTTCCTGGAGTTTAACCTGACATAATTTTTGATGGGGATTCAAAATGTGCAAGCATTATACTCTGAGAAGTGATTGCTGCCCAAACAGCTTAGTCCCATGGGCATGAGTTAGCTCCCACTATTACCAAAAAAACCCTGTCATAGTTCTGACACATCATTGTCATCATCAGACTGTGAAAATGGCCTTATTGAGTGGATTTCATCCATAACTGCCAGAAGCATGTGGGACCCCACAGGTCCAGTGCTATGTGATATTTTTATTAATGCTATTTGAGACAAGCATAGGCTTGTTAAATTTGCAGAGCGTGGAAGAGTGGTGGTGTGAATCTAACGAGGGTGAGAGAGGCCTGAGAACAGTCTGCGAGGGTCGCTGCAAGGAGCAAAGAACAAATTCATCTTTTGTTTTCATGCTGGATAAGCCACAACATCCTGGTCTCAAACTACAGCAAGATGTGGAAAAAAAAAAAAAAAAGCATTGCAGCAGTGAGGAATTGCTAGTAGGTCACCTGGAGAGCAAGGAAGTCTGTGCCTAGAGTGACACAGTGTTAATCTATGTGGAAGTTGATGACTCTCCCCAGCCCTGTCTTCTGTGTTTCTCTGAAAAGCCTCTTGCTCTAACCCCGAGGGGCTCTCCCTGCCCTCACAAAAACCTTAGATGGGACATGGAGTATTCTTGCTCAGCAGGGTGCTGCGGGTCTGAGCTGTGGGAGTGAGCAAATGCTGTTGAGCCCTTAGAGGCAGCATGTCCTCTCCAGGGACCTGTTAAAGACCAGCCAGTTCACATCCACCTAGCCTGGATCCAGGGTTCTGGAATGTGGGCACCATGGTGCCTGTGGCTGATGCCTGAGTCAGCTGCTCTTGGCCTTTTCCACTTTGCACTGGTGCTGTTAAGGAGTCCAGTCACCAGCAGCACGATGAGTTCACATCCTTCCTTCACAGCCTGCTGGTGCAGGACTATTGACTCGGCAAGAGAGGCAGCCCGGGAAGCTCTGAGGGACTCGCAGCGGCCAACCTCGTGTGTCCTTCCCAGAGCATCCCTGGCTCTTCTGCTTAAACCTCGGGGGGAGGTGGGCACTAGGCTACCACCTTTCATTTGCCATTGCCACATGTGCTCCAAGCCTGCCACTCTTGGTGATGAGGGTGGTGGGGACACAGTCCTGGCATGTGTGATGAGTCTTCGGTGGCAAAAATCACAGGTCAAACTGTTTCCACGCAGCTCTATGGGCAAAAGACAGGACCAGACCCAAGACTGAGCTCTGTGTTGTTATTTCTGATTCTGTGCATGCTTTGACCTCCTTTCCATCTTCCTGCAAGGCATTTTCAGGGGTAGTAGGGTTAGCTTTGTGGAGGGGCTGTGGATCCCACCCCTAGGACTGCACTGAGGCATTTAGGCTGGGGTAGAAAGTAGTTTTCACACCAAAGAGCGTTCTGAATCCAGAGTGATACCTCTGCTGGGAGGAGAAGGCTTTGTCCTGCTGAATTACACCCAGCGGTGGAGTCTGCAGGAAGGAGCCATCTCTTAAAAGGACAGTAAAGGGCTAATGGTTGCAATTACTCCAGGCTGGGTCCTAAAATCAAAGCCAACATGTGACAGCTTGTTACCTGCTGGGCCATAAGCCTCTGTGCTCTCACTAGGGAATTAACGGAAGGAAAATTCAGTCCCTTTCAGCTAAAAAGTGGAAGAGACTGTCCAAAGAGACAGCTTTATGGCTGGGCCATGAGACTGGGGGCATCCTGTGGGTGCTGGGGTTCACAGACTGGGGGGGCAGGGGGTGGAAGTGAGAGACCTGGAGGGACAATTAAATGATCCTGCCTACAGTGTGATGCAGTCCCATGTCCTGCGGTTGAAAAGAGGAAGGGGAAAAGGATGCAAGCTGACCCCAGAAATAGTCTTGTGCCAGTAAATTCGAAAGGGAGATTCCAGAGAAAGAGGAAGCAAACAGAAAAAGCCTGAAAATTTAAAATAGTGTTATAAAAAAATTTATTCACTCGGCAAGAGAAGCAGCCCAGGAAGCTCTAAGGAATTCATGGGGCCAAGAATTCAGAGGAAACTGAAAAGAGAGAAATAGAAACCCCTGATGATCCCAGAGGAGAATTGATGTGCTTGGGTGCTGCAGTGAAGGTGACCGCATTCCTGGGGATGTGGCAGCAAGGACAGCGAGCTGGGATGGGTAAATACAAAGAGGTTGCAACTGCAAAATTAAATTGACTCCTGGGGAGCAGAAGCAGCGAGTAGTCAGCTTAGGAGAGGGGGGTGTCTGCACTGGAGAGACCCTGCCTCAGCCCTGCTCCTTAGGGGCGAGGGAAGAGGAGCTGGTAGAGATGGGAGTCTCCAAAAAAGGATACTCTGGAGGAGATTTGTAAGAAGTGCTATTATTCGGTGAATCCAGACTGAGTGGCTGAGCTGAGCAGGCCGGAGGGGTTTCAGGGTGAAGCAGTTAATCACATATACCAAAAACCCACAACCACTGAAACCACCGCTGGTCCCCGAGGGGAACAAGTGAATCGGGTGTTTGTCCTGGGAATAAGAGAATAAGAAAACAGGCTCTCAGATGCCTCCACAAATAGGCCCTTGTAAAGACAAACCAGTTCAAATTCCGAAGGAAGATCGCACCTCTAATCTGGCTGGCTTCTCCAGCGTGCTGGTTGCCCAGTAGGACCAATATCCATGTGAGTGGTGGTTGTTTTTCATCTGCCCTGCTTGGGTCAGAAACCTGCATGAGAAACTTACTCCTTTCGTGTGGAAATCTAATTTCCCATCTCTTTATGTTCCCAGCTGGTTTCTAGCTGTACGTCCTCACCCCAGCAGTGTCCACTACACCTTTTTTCTGCCCCTGGTGCTGACTCTGATGTTTTCATACAGTTTAGTCCCTCATTTTCCTAACCCCTTCACCCAAGCTCTTCCCCTTTGACTCTTCTCATGTCACATATAACACCAGGGGCTTGTCACAGTCTTGTGATTTGTAGCACGAGTCTTTCCCTGCCCCAGACAATCCCAGCTGACAGCTTCCCAAACTGGAAGGGCTGCTACTGTTATCCCTTGTCCCCAGCAGCAGGATCACAGTCTGCGCTGCTGAATCAAATCCCTTCTCCATTACTCCTCTCCTCAAGGTCACTGTAATCTTTCTGTGTGATATCCTGGCCTCTCCTAGATTGATGATAGCACCTCGTTTTGCCTCATCAGCAAATTTCCTTTGCATTCTCCTGCTTTTTGTGCCAAAGATCATTAATGCAAATGTTAAGCAGAATAATTTTTGAGGCAGAAACCTAAAGAACTGTGCTGGTAAACTCCCTTTGGTCTGACACATCCCCTTTCAGCTGAAGCAATTACCATGCCCCTTTCAGGCGGCCCTCTGCCCACTTTACATTTCATATGCCAGTCACATCTTCTCCGGCTTAGCTAATAATTTATTGCGTGGCACCATTTCAAATGTCTCACTAAAGCCCAGACGAGTGAGATCTACTGCGTTTCCTTTGTCACAGATATCTGTGAGCTTATAAAAGGCAGCTATTAGGTTAGTGTTGGTGCGCGTCAGGACCGACACTGCCTGACGTACTGCGAGTATGTTGTATCTTGTGCGATGCCTGAGGATCTGGAGAGGGGATTTCAGTGGGAGGCATATGTCTGCAAAAATACAAGATTATTTACATTAATCAGGGTTGGAGGAGGCTGGGGTTTAACAGAGTTAGTTGATGGAGCAACCTGCTAGCTGGTGACATTCACCCAGGAGTCATTTGAAACACTAATTTCTGTTTTTAAGGTCAAATGAACTACAGCTACTTGGGGAAGAAAAAGGACCGTGGTAATTTTTTTTTCAGTTTATGGACAGATTTTAAAGGTATTTGTGTCCTGAGTATTTGGCCTGTGTGACTCAGAAGTCTCTGTTCCATTCCTCTTCAATGACATTCAGGTCCCCTAAATGCCATTTTCTTTAGAAAATGAAGCCTATTTTCTAGAGTTGATCTTTGGTGCTGCAAGTCCAAGGATTAGGCAGAATGCGGGAGTGCCTGAAGGATGGGACAGAAACTAATTCTCCAAATGCCATAATGTCACTGTAGAATCCAGCAGGCTGATCTCCGCGTGCCACATTCAGCTCTGATCATTTTGACTCCGAATGGATAGAGCCGACACAGAAGACTTTAAGCCAGATGATGAAAGCATTTAGCGACTTGGAGATGAAAGATTGAAAAGAGTGGGGTAAATAGATGAAGGGAGCTTAAAAGTAAACATTCAATATTGATTATTTACCCTTTCATGCAGAAGAAGAAAGGGACATCTACGTGGTTAAAACCATTTAAAGAGAGAAACCTTGTACTAGAGAGAAATATTTTGACACAAGGCATAATTAACATGTGAAACTCTCTGCCAGGAGGTCTCATCAAGGGCAAAAAGTGGAGAAGAAAGAAGAAAGTGCTATGAAATAACCCCAGCTGCGTAAGTTTAGATTACTTTTTTAGCTTGTTTTTATGGAAATGAGGCTTATGCAATCTGCCGTCTGGGTGCAGGAGGTAATGATTGTTGGTGTCTGCCAATTCAAAACGGAAATCACTTCTTGCCGACAGACAACTTCTTTTTAAAGTCCCAACGATGTGTGCATGTGGGCAGGCGCAGATCTCTGCAGGGGCAGTAGCTGAGAGCCAGGTGGCACAGAGGAGCTGTAGGTCCCTAGGTCTGGGTGAGCAGGGCCCATGTGTCCTTGCAATGCCCAAGCTAGTCCCGGTGAGAATCAGCCCCAGGGTTTTCCTCCACTTGAGCACAGGGCTGGGGACAGGGTGCAGGGCACAAACGGCAGGATGGTCGCCTAGGGTGGGCGGGCAGAGGGGGAGGCTGTGGATGCTGTTTTGGGGAGGCAGGGCAGGGCAAAGCTGAATTCATAGTGTGGCAAGAAGGTGTCCGGTGGGCTGGCGAGGGAGCTGCTAACCCTGGTGTTTCACTGTGCCTTGTGACCTGAATCCTGCTACCTGCAGAGGGATGTACTTACTTTGTAGGTGAAGCAGGGTACCTCTTTCTCATGTAAACACTCACTCTGATCACAGGGTATTTCCCTTCCCTGGTTTTGTTTAAAGGAATGTAACTGCTTGCCTTAAAGAGCAAGAGGTGCTTGGGGCTGGGGACTTGGGATCAGTATGGGGGAGTCGAGGGGGTGAGAGAAGCTGAAGCTGCAGCCATCTCTGGGTGAGAGCATCCCCTGAGGGATAGAGCTGAGGGTAACCAGATGAGAGCAGCCCTCTGGTTTGGTAGAGCTGTGCTGGGTGGCTGGAGGGTGGCAGGGACATGTGCCTACAGGGTCAAATGACCCTCTTTTTGTTGGACTTCACTAACCCCCTTGTGTTTTTCTGTAAAGTGCGCACAGACTTTGTGTGCTGCAACCTCCTGCCTGGGGAGAGATTATTTTTGCTCTGACCGCTCTCTTTCTTTCCAGTTTAGCATGGAAGTCACTCAAGCTTGGGGGAAGAGGAGGTCTGTCTTTGATCCAGGACCATAGAAAAATCCCTGTCCTGGGTTGTGGGTCTTTGCGCAGGGTCCTCTGAGAGGGAAGGGACATTTGGAAATTTGAATTATGAAGATAGCAGTGGGGTCTGGTTTAGGAATTCCACTTTGAATGCTGAGTTATTCTCATAAAACAATATATGCGAGGGTCAGTGACAGCTCACGGCAGGGTGAGACCGATAGCTGATCTGTGTTTTCCTTGTAACCTCTAGCCACGGGACCTCTTTGCATAATTTTTATCAATGATGAGTGTCACTTCCCAGACGGATGTTTCATAATGCAGTGCGGTTTTCTCTACACTTGCATAAAATCATGGCATTGGCAGTTTCTTTCTGCCTGTGGTTTTCTTCTGTCTTATGCTGGTGCATGGTAAAGGCAGAAGGGCAGCCAGGATCCCTTTGGCGCTGCAGACCACCTCCACGTGGACCTGGTAGAGGTGCAGCGAGCATCCCTCAGCCCCAACTCAGGAGCAGAAATACAGCCAGCCTGCTCCTGCGGGCTGGCAGGGGTTTGTCCTCGGGGTAAACTCCCTGCAGAGCTGGGGAAGCTTTCCCAAAGTCGGCTGGTATGAGGCAGTCATGTCTCAGCTTTCCTCAGCAGGCTTGAGGACCAAATGCAATGCTGTCCTCTCTGCCAGAGATCATCCCTCATCTTTTCTTCTAGTCTAAATGAATCCTGTGACATTGACTGGCTGCCCCGTCTGGACATGGGACTTGCTGCTCTTTTCTTGCTCTTCTCCTATCACTATTTCTTGAGAAGGGAGGCCCTAAGAGGCAAGTTCCTCACCAGCAGCCATCACCCCAGCACTGAGCAAAGCTGGGGGGCTGCTCTGACTGCACGTTGTCCCTGCAGTTTCTGGCAGCTCTTTGCATGTCACTGTTCCTCGACTTGCCTCCCTCTGCCTTGCCAAGTGCCTGCCCTCGGGTCAGTAATGATGGTCTCTCTGCTCTTCAACTGTGCTTGCAGCCCCTGGGGGTAATGTGTTTTTTACACTCGAATTCCCTTGTTTTCTTAAGGAGACACATGCAAGGTAGTGCCAAAGGCAAGACTAGTGTTATGTTTGCTCATCACTGCCTTTCTGGTACCTCTCCCACTCCTTGTGAGTTTGTGCTGCTGATCACCAGTGATACGGAAATGGCCACAGCCTGCCTCAGGAGGATGTTAGGGGAATCTTTGGGGCCTTTTTGCTTGACCATACCTGCCTTATCTACCTCTTCCTTACTTATTCTCTTTTTTCTCTTATTTATTCTCCCTTTTCTCACCTGTGTACACTAAACTTTGATTCCGTGGAGATCTTGGCCATAACCTCCTGTTTTGTTTTTGCAGAGACAAGCCCTTCCTAAATAATGGGTTTTTACTTTCTTTTGTTTTTCGAATTTGTATTTGTAAGGCAAGGCTCTTCTCTCCCCCGGTCCCTACCCTTGAATTTCTCTTGTGTTTCTCAGGTGGATTAGAAAGTCATCTGCTTACAGAGGGCTTCCATGGAAGGAGCAATAAAACTATAGTAATTTCTTCACTCTCCCTTTACATCAGTTCCTTATATTTAATTCCTTAGATACAAACTATCTACTTTTGCTGAGCTGCAATTTTGTGCAATTCATTGAAATATCCTCAGTTCCAGTCAGAATGGAAAGTATTTCATCAGCATCCAGTAAGAAGTCCCATCCGGCTCTCATCTAAATGGAGAACTGAAAGCTTGACCAACTAGTGCAGCAAAGAGGAAATATTTTCACCATTTCCATCAGAAATTATCTTTGCAATTGTGAGATTTTCTGTGGTTCCTACCGGATGACAAGCTTTCCTCTGGCAACTGCTAAGGCCAATGTCCGCAGATCATCACGCTTCTGCTTGTGATTGTTTCAGTTTTGATCGCAGTTTCTGATCTCAGAAACTGATCTCAGTTTCTAATATTTGCTGGGTGTGGGATATTCCTTACCACCACCCTGGCATTTGTTGCTTCCCATTGCTACTCTCTTGCCTATCCCACCCCATTTTTCTCTGCTTGGGCAGGCAAAGAGGCTCCCACCACACCAGCGTTGCTCACTGCCATTGCTCATCCCATGACTCAGTTCTCCTGACAAACCCAGCTCAACCGTGGCTTGGGACTGCTCTCCCCAGAAGTATCTTGGGGTTTGAGGAGCTCAGTGTCTTCTTCCTACAGCTCACCCAGAGAGCAATTGTTGGTTGTCTTCCTTAGAACAGCCTGTTGCATGCATATGTCCTCCTTCACACTTCCCCTTGTTAAACAAAGCAAGGGTGGCTATGGTGAGGGCAAGAGAGGTGCCAGAATGGGGTGGTTGGAGGGCAGAGGTCTGAGGCAGTTCTTTCTGGGAGACATGGGGGTTTACAGGCTGAGAGGTTCATAAAAACACAAAAGGCTTCTGCTGGCTGACCCAATCCCTGAACTTGGGATTGCTCTGCACGCAGAGGACACTTTGAGGTTAATAGAAACCTCTTAGTGACTGCAATGGCTTTAACAGAAAAGCTCATGCAGCTCTTCAGTCCTCTGAGGAACTCAGCTTTTTCCTCTGCTTTTGTGTATCCAGTGACATTTGACAAACAGGAGCATTTACAGCAGGTACTACCTCTCCTCCAAGCCCTCCTCAAATGCCCCAGATGGAGACCCTGGTCACCATTAATTACAAAGGATTTATTCATTTGTAGCCCCAGGCACAGAGCGGCTTAAACAGAAATGAAGGGTCCAGCGGAGGGCGACGGAAATGATCCGAGGGTTGGGGCACCTCTCCTATGAAGACAGGCTGAGAGAGCTGGGGTTGTTCAGCCTGGAGAAGGGAGTGCTCTGGGGAGATCTTATAATGGCCTTTCCAGTACCTGAAGGGACCTACAGGTGAGATGGGGAGGGATTCTTGATCAGGGAGTGGAGCGATAGGATGAGGGGTAATGGTTTTAAACTGAAAGAGGGGAGATTTAGATTACATACTAGGAAGAAATTCTTTCCTGTGAGGGTGGTGAGACACTGGAACAGGTTGCGCAGAGATGTGGATGCCTCATCCCTGGAGATGTTCAAGGCCAGGCTGGATGGGGCTTTGAGCAACCTGGTCTAGTGGGAAGTGTCCCTGCCCATGGCAGGGGGTTGGAACTCAATGATCTTTAAGGTCCCTTCCAACTCTAACCGTTCTATGATTCTATGATAAAGGCAGTTGGAGAAGGGAGCTGGAGAGGTTGTTTCTGTTCATACCAGCATCCTCAGGCCAGACCAGCACTGCCTGGTTCCTCCTGAGCATCTCCAGTGAGATGATTTATGTGCGTTCACCCATTCTCACCTCCATGCCATCTTTTCTAAAAGAAACCATCACAACCCTTTCTCCCAATCCTAGACAAGTGCTAGCTTGGAGGGATGCATCCTTCAAACAAGGCACCTGCTGGCAGGAGGAGGTTTTCTGGGCAAACGGCCATTGCAGCCACCAAGAGGTTTATCCCTGCACATGAATGGGGAGCATCGCCCCTGCCCCGTGGTGGGGATGGGAGGATGGGTGCAACCATTGCTCAGCTTCTTGGTGAGTTAGACTTTCCCCTTGAATCAGGGTGGTGGGAATTAGTCACGCTAAGGGTCAGGAGGCCAGCGGTGAGAGGCCAGGGGCTGGTCTGACAGCTGGGAGCTGGGCACCAAACCTTTTGTGGTGCCATGGGGCAGCATGATGGCAAGGCCAGAAAAAGAGAAAATAAGGAGAAAGCAACAAGTTTGGCAGCTCTTTCTTTCTGGGTGCGCACCAGCATTTGGGAATTACCCTCTGGGCTTGGAAATGCTGCCCTTTTTCAGTTGTGCTACGATCTCCTCAGGGCTTCATCTGCAAGGCTGCAATGAGATGATCTTGGTGGGCACCAGCAGCATCCTCTCCTCCCTCCAGATTCTACTCTTAATGCCCGGTCTCCTGACATAGATTTGTTTGCTTTTTTGAGGCTAAGTCAGTAGAGAGAACTTAAATTGGATTAAATTATCTTACTTGGGAAGAAGTGGGCAAGCAGTAATTGCAACAATCGGACTGCCAAGAGGCTGCAATCAATGGGGTGGTTGGAGGGCAGAGGGAATCGCAGCCTGGATTCCCTCCTGTTGTAAAGGGAATCGCAGCCTGGAGCTTCTTGCTGGGGTCACTTCATGGCTGCCAGCTTGGGATTTCCTTCAGGACTCTGGCCACAGAGCTTTGTACCCCAGCGTGGGTCATGGCTGGTGGGGTCCTTCCAGCAGTGGCAGGGTGAGTTGTGGGGGTTTGGGCTGAGTCTGGTCCCCGCTGGGCACACGAATGGAATCTGAAAGTGGCAGCCGCGTGGCCGCGCTTCCCCTTCTGCGGTTTCCTTGCCTGCTCCAGCTCAGCAA
>JAOXNO010000007.1:9782586-9797758 GCA_028565335.1 Limnodromus scolopaceus
GCCTGGATGCCGTCCTGAGTAACATGCTCTAGCTCTGGGCAATCCTGCTTCAGCAGGGGAGTTGGACTAGATGATCTTTATGGTCCCTCCAACTCTAAAAAAATTCAGTGAAATTCAGTGAAAATGGGCTGTGCAGCCCCTGAGGCGTCACCCAGTAACCGGCTGCCCTGAGGCTGTGGGGATGGACCCATCTCCTGCTGTTGGAAGATGCAAATGTATAGAAATAAGGCAGAATAGATGCTGCCATCTTGTTCTGGGGGAGATGTCACCAGAAAATTCACAGCCAACCCCTGATTTCAGACACGTTAATCACAGGGGAGCAGTGGTGAACACGCTGGCAGGCGTTGCTGGAAGAAGCTGCGGGTGCATTGCCGGGCTCAGACCAGCCCATCTCACCTTCCCCCGCCTAAACTGGGAACCCAGCAAAATGAATGGCATCATGTGGGTTTGATGGAGATCTCCAGGGCTTTGGGGCCCTCTCTTGGTTTTGGATCTCATGCTCTGCTCCTGGCTGGCACCTGTGCCGGGGCAGCTTCCCGTTCCCTGGCTGCTGGTGCTGGCCAGTGGGATGCAGGTCACCCTATGTCCCGCTGGCCCCATAACAGGGAAAGCAGCCCCGAAGAGAAAGGTTTCCAAGCCAAAGCGGTGGGTGGAGGGCTCAGGGTGTCCGTGACAGAGTGAAAAGCTTTCCTCTGAGATGACGATTCCTCTCCGCATCACCCAGGGGAAGGGACCTTGCAGTACACACGTTCACATGCCTTGTTCCCCAGCAGTTCACCCTCTCTCAGCTGTCCCAGGCTGAACTCTCCCCCTTCCTGGTGTCCCCCGCCGTGTGCTGCCTGACTCATTTCCCATGTCCTTTGGCCCCCGGCATCCTGGCTGCCTCCGCGTGGGGACGGCCCTTGCTGAAAAGCTGATTTCACACCGAACTCCTCTGCTTGAGATTACGATCAGGGCTGGGCTGCTCGAGTTGAGTGATCTCTTCCCCCGCTCCCCAGTGTTGGCCTTTGAAAACCCAGAGTTTAAAACTAAAATAAACCTAAGGCACTATCTGCCTCCTTATCTGCACCCTGATTTCTGCAGGTTGCACATGCCTCACTGTTTCCCAGCAATACAAAAGGCAAGAAGCAGCCTTTAATGGTGGGAAAAAAATAGAAAAAGAAACCCCAAAAAGTCCTCTGCACCCAGGAGCTGGGGTCAAAAATAATAATAATTAAAAAGTACACTAGGTACTTGCTGGGCTCTCTGGATTTTCTCCAGGCACAAGAACCAAGGCTGGGCAGCGCTGGTGGGACGGGAGGTGGTGATGGGATCAGCGTCACTGGGATGCTGGGGGCTCTGCTGCATCACCCCGAATCCCCCCCCAACCCAGCCCTGGGTCCCTGTCGTGTTTTTTCCCCAGGCTGCAGCTATCAGCAGCTACAATCTGCTTTTGCGGCGTTAGTGACTGTTAGTTTTCACATGTATTTTCTGAAACCACCTGCCCAGGGAGGAAAAGACACCCGGCAGAAGATTCATTCATTTCCCTTGGGACAACCTTGGGGTACTTTCCTTGTGTACCCTTCCCCCAGCACCACTCTGATCCAGGGCAGCGGGGACCCGTGTGGCCCTATAGCAGCAGCCTTGACACGGCCACCCTTCCCCTTGGCGTGAGTCACTTTCGGAAATATCCCTAAAATGCTTTTGCAAATATTTCCTGCGTCGGCCGTGGGAAAGATCTTCCTCACTGCTGTCCCACCGAGAGAATTAGAAGTAGATGGTTGAGATGCCATTGGATGTGGCACCGGTGATGGGGATGAGCAGTGGCTGTGTGGGGCTGGGGTGAGGGCTGGGTCCTGCTGGCCTTTGCCATTTTTGTGGCCCCAGGTCTTGTTCGAGGCTCACAGCAGTGGTTGGACCACCAGCCGGGTGGGGTGCTGGCCCATGGGAGCCCTTTGGTCCTGTCGGATGGTTGCCCTGGCTCTGCTGGGCTGGGGGGAACAGGGTTTGGGGTGCCTGCCTGGGGCACGGCAGCAGTGGAAGGGTTTCTGCATCCCTCCAAGCTTCAGCTGATGTTTTTCCTCCCTTTGGCACAAGATGTCAGTGCTGCCCAAGGAACGACTGACAGTACTGTCCCACCGCATGGCCTGGCCGGGTCATGGTGCTCCTTTTCCATCGCCATGGGGTCCCTGGCCTGGGGTGCTGCTCGGGGGCCCAGACGTGGTTCCCCCGCTGGCAGGGTCCCACCGGTGCTTCTCCTGACTGATGGAGGTGCATCGAGAGCAACAAGCCCCAGGGCCTCAGGTCCTTCTCCTTTGGAGACACCACAAGGCTCTCAGACACCCCCAACCCCACTGGAATTATCTGGGGAGAAATCCAGGTGTCTGGAAGAGGAAGGTGGAGGGGAATCAGGCCCATCCCCACATCCCATGGCTGCC
Organism: Limnodromus scolopaceus; assembly: GCA_028565335.1. NCBI lineage: Eukaryota > Metazoa > Chordata > Aves > Charadriiformes > Scolopacidae > Limnodromus > Limnodromus scolopaceus. Next base: position 9,785,004 of record JAOXNO010000007.1, read on the forward strand.
ATCACAGTCCTCCCTCTCCCTGGGGGGTGCAAGGGATGGAGAGCAGCTCTGTCAAGGCTGGCATCCCTCAGAGGGGGGGAGGTATAAGATGCTCCATGCTGGAAAAAAAAATAGGAAAGGGGATACAGAGGGAAAATAAGCTGGGAATGAAAGAGCCAAAACCCTCGACCAGCCACGCGTGGAAAGGGGGGGGAGGGGGGGGAACCCTCAAAAGAGTGTTGACAAGTCTGGAGGCTTCTGGGACCTTGGGTGACCAGAAAAATAACACATCAAAGACCTCACGTACGCCTGAAGACAGATAAAAACTCTGAGCCAAAATGTTCTATGAATATTTAACTACCATCAATATTTAATTAGCAGATAGAGAGAGATTAAGAGCAAAGGGATCCATCCTCCCCGTTTGCTCCAGTCCCGCTCTATGGGTGCGTGGGGGCTCGCAGCAGCGGCGAGGGGCACGGTGCTGCCTGCAGCCAGGCTTGGTGTCAAGATGGGGGCACAAGGACCCCAAAGGAAGCGAAAGAGCCCCCCAAAAGGAAAGGGTCTGCTTTCCCAGCCCCCAGCTGGGGGGCTGGGTGGGAGAGGCGAGGGATAACTCCCGCATGACCCAAGTGCTTCATCTCCAAAACAGCCATCCCATTAAAATCTGCCAAAAAGTATTTTCAGAGATTCAGGATGTTGCTAAAAGAGCACCTTTGCCCGCCAGCACCACAGGCCCCCCCACGTTCTGATGAATTGGCTGCAGAGGGTGCCAAACAGAGCTGGGGACCTTCTGTGGAGAGTGGGCCAGGATCCCAGCTTTCCCAAGAGATGCTCAGAGCCAGGCTGGGGGAGCTTTCAGGGAGCACAGTGTTGCTGGGGGCTGCTCAGCCTGGGGTGCTCTGGGGGGGGCCAGGGCACAGGAGCTGGCCCCGGGGAGGGACAGTAGAGGTGACTTCTCCTTCTGCCTTGTGTCAGTCAAGCTTCTGGTCCATACTTGCCCTCCTCTGGGCTTGAAATCCCCCTCCTGCTTTGGTGCCTGTGAAACCCTCTGCCTCTTGGCTGCAGCCAGTGGGGCGGAAAGGTGCCTACCTGCCCCCCAAGATGCCCCCCAAGCTGCCCCCACTGCTCAGCTGTGTGCTAATGCTTCGCGCTGCGTTTCTGAGCCATATGTGCCTGCGTGTCTAATCCATTAATCCCTAATGACTAATCCTTTTAGGTGACAGCAATGGGCACCCCGTATGCCACTGTGGTCCCCTCCTAGACCATGTCCCCATGTCCCCTGTGTCAGGGGAGATCTCAGCAGGCCCCAGCCTCCAGCCCAACCATGTGGCTCCTACCATTTGCGGGAGGCTCATCCTGGGCTACTGTGGTCCCCAGCACGGGGGTGGGTGCTGGGAGAGGGTAAAGGGTGGGGAGGGCTCAACTCGGCCATCCTTGGGGCTGGGGGGAGAGCTGGAGGGTCCCACCACAGTTCAGCCCACGCTTTGAGGTTAGTTCCCTCTTTGGGAGCTGCCTTAGCTGGAAGGGGACTGGAGAGGGCAGTAAAAGCCAAGCCGTGATGGATTTTCCTTCACTGCTGTGCCAGGAGCAGGCAGGAGCTGGGGGATATGGGACAGGCATGTTTGCAGCCCCCAAAACTCCTCAGAATCTCTTCCCAGCCCCTTCTTAGCCAAACTGTTGCTTGTGCAAGTGAAGCATTTTGTGGGTGAGACCACGAGGGTGTCTGGGTCCGGGCATTTGAGTCTGGACCAAGTCTCAGAGGTGAGGATGTGGGGCTGGAGGCTGGAGTTGGGATGGTGCCAGGGACCCCCTGCGCCGCCCCATCCCCTCTCTCTATCCCAGCGGTGGTCCCTACACCCCATGCCAGCCTGCCGGTGAGCCATGGTGTTGTGTCCTCCTGCACCAGGGGACATCCTGGTGCCTTTACTCTCCCAGCTGGGGTTTCGTGGCCAGCCTGGTCCTTGAGCATTTCCTGAGCCATGGATGCTGTGAAACGGGGGGGCATTTCACACCTGCTGGCAGCGTGCAGCCGGCAAACCACTTTGCCATACATTTTCCCACCATCTGGGAAGGGGGGTTATTTTCCCGTCTTGTTTTTGGTGCATTTGAAGCAAAAGCCCTTGGTGCCTCTTCTCCACACCGCAGCAGAGGTGGAGCTGGGGCAGAGCTGGAGCCTGGGCGAGCAGTGGGAGCCCAACTGGGCTGGGAGCGGGCACGGGGGGGGTCTCCATCCTCCATCCTCCCCAGCCAGGCAGATCCCGAGGGGTACCCAGAGAATAAAAACAGCCTCCCAAAGCCCAGCCTGGTGTGTCTTTAATCACCAACAAAGCCCAGCCCGGCCGGCACAGGACCCGAGACTCCGCACTCAGCAGCAGTGCCGTCACCCCACGGCGGTCCCTGGCCCCGGGAGGACGGGGATTATGCCGGATCACTCGTGTATAAAATTGCTCCTCGTCCGGCGAGGAGCCCGTCGGCGGGGGAAGCCGCGATGGGCTCCACTCGCTGCCTCGGCACGGAGACCTGCCGGGCCCTGTGCCGCCCGGCGATGCGGCGGTGGCGGCGGCGGCTGCTGTTTCCATATCTGGGCCATTCACCACTCGAGACTTTTAGCGCCCGGAGCAACGGCATGTACTGCTGATGAGTTCTTTCTGCTCCAGTAATTACAGTGAGGAATTTGTCAGAACGAGCTTTCTAAAACCTTCTTGTCTTGTTCTGATTTTACCTGGAGTGTAAAAAGTCATTAGTATGGTAAAACGGAGGCTGTGCTAAGCCAGCAAGCCATCCAGATAACGCAGTTTACATCCAGTACACACTCTATATGCACAAAAAAAAAAAAAAAGGAAAAAAAAGAAAAAAAAAATAATGCTGGTTTTCTATTTTGCCCAGATGGAGTTTTCCGTGATTGAAATTAGCAGGATGGGAAGGGAAGCAGAGAAGGTGGCGGGCCTGCGGGCTGGGCACGGTGAGATGTGCCGGCTGCCGGTGCCTCGGCTTCCCCCCGGCAACTGCGTCTCTGATTCCCAAGGCATGGAGCACCTCACCACTGGTCCACTCGGGGGTGGGCCAGCCCGGCTATTGGGGGGCAATTTGGGTTTCAGCCACAACCCCTCTTTCAGAAGCTTTCTCTCCCGCCTGCAAATGCAAGTCCAGGTTCATCGGATACATGAGTCACGGTTTGGAGAGTCTCCTGCCAGCCCCAAGCTGCAGCCCGTGAAGGGGCTGTGCTGTCCCCAGACGAAATAGCTGGTGGAAAACTCACCTGGACAATGCCCTGGATCCCCTGGGGCTGCAGTGAGCATCATGCTTCGATGCATCAAGCCCAGAATGGGGAAAACCCCTCCTGATCCCATCAGGGCCTGGAAGTAGCATCATTTGTGGTTTCAAAGCCTCCCAGCCCCTTTGCGCTCCGGTTTCATGGATATTAGCAGATGTCAAGGAGCATCTGGGGAACTCAGGCTTGAAACGAGCCAGGAAAAAAAATTGAAAAAAAATATCATATCAGTAGGAAAAAAAAGGAGCTGAGGTCAGGAGAAGTTGTGAAGCGGGTGTTGGCACCCCTCCCTGCTATTTTCAGCAGGGAGTCACAGCCCTGGCTTGCCGGCAGCGTGAGCAGGGCTCTGCCCCTAGAGGGTCGCGGACCCCACCTGTGGGGGGGCGGTGGATGGGTGTGATAAGGCCTGGGTCTTTTTTTTTAAACTTTCCAAGCAAAATATAATTGAAATTTAGCCAAATGTATAATGTGGTGAAGAGGATTTCACTTACAGACCCTTCCTCGATCTCCTGCCGGGGGATGATGCCTGGCTGGGTACCACAGCTTCCATCCCTGATGCTGCTTCATCACTGTTCTCCCTGAAACCCGGAGGGAACTCTCATCCTCTGTGGCCTTTGGGGGCTTTTGTTGCTAGGAAGGTTTAAAAAAACAAGAGATACTTCTGTCTTGGGGTCTAATCAAACCATTTTGGTTTGGATTTAATTAAATTAGAACTTTTTAGGGGCTGAAGCCAACCCTTTGGTGAGGGCTGCTTGAATTTCAGGGTATTTCCAGCACCCCCAACGAGAAGAAGTGATTGTAAGGCAGAGCATCTGTCTTCTGCTGATGCAAAACCCAAACCTTCAGATTTTCTCCCTTCTTATTTACTTTCATGAGCAACTTGGCAAAGTTCAGTCGAGTTTGGAAATGCTTTTGGTGTCACCAGATTTGTCTTTCAGCCCCAGAAATCCTGGGAACGGAGAGAATGTTTTAACTCAGTGTTATCTCCTGGAGACACAGCGACTCCCAGGTGCCAGGCAGGTATTTTAGTGCTTAGATAGGTATCTGGGGAATGATGTTTATAAGTCAGGCAGCAGATTAACCCCCATGCACAACAAAGCTCAGCTTCTGCTTTTCCCCTTCTTTTTCCTCCCATGAGCTATTTTGGGGTAGAAAGACCCATTTTTCCTTTGCTGCACCCTGACTCTGCACGCCTGAAGGGTCCTGGTGTGCAGTACGTAGCATCTTTGATTAATATTAATTATTCCCTCGTGTTAACAATGTGAGACCCCATATCTGTGCACCCCAGAAAGACTGGCGGCTTTGTGCTCTGCTCCCAGGGTAAATGGCAGGTGAATAAGATTAGGAGCTGTGAGTGTGTGCTGTATAAAAGCCTTAACTGGCAATTCCCAGAAACGGTAGGGAAATAATTCAATATTATTTATGTTATGCCGCTATGTTGGAGCCAGGAATGGATCACGGCTCCCTGCAGCACAAAGAGTCACCCAGGAATCACCAAAGGGGGTCCTTGATTCCACTCCCTGCCTATTTGGACTCCACACGGGGTATTGGAAGCATTAAAGTGATGGATGTGGGAAAGCAGTGGTGATGGGAAGGGTCTGGGTGCTCCCCTTTCCTCCCCAGGCTCCCCTTCCACCACTTCTGGATTTCCCCAGCCAGAGCTGGGTGTCCCCAAATGGCACCTGCAAATCTGTCCCTCCCAGCCCAGCTGTCACCCTGCTCTGGTGGTGGGGCTGTAGAGATGATCTGCGGTGTCTGGGCTGCCAGTAAAGCTGCCTTTGGTTCCAGAGCTGGAGAAGAACAGTGCTCATCCAGCTACTATTTCTATTTTGATGAAAAAACGGCGGTTTTGGGTTGGCAGAGGGAAATGAGACACCAGTTCAAGGTCAAGCTCCAGTGGTTTTGGCCAAAAAAACAGAAAAATAACCCCATGCGGGTGATTCAAAGCATCCAACTTCATGCTCCCAGAAGGGGATTTTCTTGCATCTCGTTGCCCAAGCCCAGAGCCAGAAGCCGGCCGCAGTCACGGACAAGCCTGTGGCTGGGGACCCTGCCTGCTCTCCATGACTCCGTCTCAGCCCTTCCCTGATTTTTCTTCCCCTTTTTCTAGCCCCATCCCCAGTTTCCAGCTTTTTGGCTATTGCCCCACTTTGCGGTGCTGCCCTTGACCCTCCTCCTCCCACCTCCGTCACAAGGATGAGGAGGGTCTGAGGATGCTGCAGGATGGAGCATCCCTGGCCGAGCCAAGCCGCTGATTTAATGCCAGCACTGCAGTTTACTCACTAAGAGAGGTACAAATATCACCTCTCAAGCATGTAACCTGGGATTCGGTCGAGGGGAAAGGCAGTTCATTTATTTCTCAGGGTATATTCCCCCCTGCTCACAGTGGCTGGCAAGGGCAGGGTCTGAAAGCTGCCCTGGTGGGATGTGCCCATCCCATCCCTGTGCCACCTGAACACAGAATCACAGAATCTTCATGGTTGGAAGGGACCGTCCAAAAAAAAATAATGAAAAAAAAACCCAAAAAAAACCCCCAACACCCACAAACAGACACAAACCAACAATCTTGGGCACTAGAGCACACCCTGAAGCATGTCCCTGCTTCTTGGGGACACGTGTCTTCACCAGCACGTCCCTCTCTGCTGACCAGCGGGTGCTCCGAGATGTGCCCTCAGTTCTAAGAAAGCATCAAGTGGTTTTACTGGGCTGGGTCAGGATTTCTTCACCTCCCCATCCCTTCAGCATCCCCGGGTGAAACACTGGCGATGGGAGAAGGGAGTTGAAGTGGCTGGAAAATGTTTTTTAACGAGCCTCAAAGCCACTTTGCGTCTTCACATTGTTTCCAGTAATAAAGTCAGGTTATTACAAAAATCTATTACCATCAAAAGCTGATAAACCTCCAATCCATCTGCCGTGAGGTTTAATATTCCTCCTGGAGAGCTTTCCCTTTCCTGTGGCAGCGGGTCCTTATCTGCCATCACCCACCTTGGGGGGGCTGCGCCGTGATCACATTGGGTTTGCCATTTGCGGGGGGTGTTTGATTTCTAATCCGCAGGATTTTGGGTTCAGCATGCTGGAGCTGTTGGATCCTGCCAGGATGCAAAGGAGCCACGTAGGGAGGGGGGTAGGTGGGGAGACTCGAGTGACACCACAGGGCTTAAAGGTGTGGGTTGGGATAAACTCCCCCCCCACCTTAAAAACACCCCACATTAAATACAGAGATATTATTAAAAGTAAAATTGTCTGCCAGTGGATGAAGTGCAGAGCCCCGGTGCGTACATGGGGGTTCAAGGGCTGTTGCAAAGAGAAGCAGCTTTTGTGGGGGGCACATTGCACCCCTGAGATTGGCTGGCTGCAGAGCAATGGGAAACGGGAGGGGGTTTTTTGCAGTTTCTGGCAGTTTTAGGAAGAGGAGAAGAGGAATCTTCTTTGGGAAGATCTCTCTTTGGGAAGATCTCCTCTCCTAATTATGGATAGATGGAAACGAGATGGAATAGATGGAAACGATAGATGGACTATTTCCTTATTCCTCCAAATAAGGAAATAAGACATAAGAAACAAGGCATAAGGAATGAGGAATTGGGAATAAGGACTAGGGCAGGGTCCATTCCCAGCCTCAGGCTCTGATCCCAGCCTCACGGAGCGGGACCACCCTGCTGCCACAGACCCTGAGCGCATCCTCCTCGTAGCCAGGTTTTGGGGCTGCTCGTGCAGGGGATGCTGCTGGAGCCGCTGCTCGCTTCCTGCCCGGGTTAAGTGGGAGTCCGGGATGGAGACTTAAGTGACAAATTGCCTGCTTTTTAGTGGGATTAAAAATAGACAGCGGGCTCCTGGGATGGCACTAAAGCTCTGGCAGATCTGGCTTGCAGCCGGGCTGATAACACTGGCGCCGGTGTGTTTTCCGGAGAGCTCTGGGGAGGCAAAAGGGGAGACAGTGAGCCCCGTGGCCCCGGGGGCAGCAGGTCTCGCCACGATGGGGAGGTGAACCTTGGGCCCAGGACCAGCATCGATCAGAGGCGCCGTTAATTGCTGTTAGAGTCGTAGGGCCTCGGGGGGCTGCTCACCCAGCTTGGCCCATAAGGAGGATGGGGGCTGGTGGGGCTGGTCGGGTTCCTTTCAGCTGTCTCTGGGCTCCACTTTGGGGTGGGAAGGATTTTTTTTCTGAGTTTAGTGAGAACTGGCACATCCGCATGGATCCAGCGCTCAAATCGTGGCTCTGCACTGTGAAGAGGCTCATTTTGGGGTCCCTCTGTTCATTTTGGGGCCACTCAGCTAATATTGGGGTCTTTCTGCTTGTTTTGATGTCCCTCTGCTTGTGTTGGGGTCCCAAGGCTCATTTTGGGGTCCCTCTGCTCATTTTGGGGCCACTCAGCTAATGTTGGGGTCTTTCTGCTTGTTTTGATGTCCCTCTGCTTGTGTTGGGGTCCTGAGGCTCATTTTGGGGTCCCTCTGCTCAGTTGCAGCCCTTGCTGCTGCCCAGGGGTCTCAGAGGCATATAACTAAGACGGGGTAGTGCAAGGAGGTAGTCATTAATTAAGATCACTAATGGATGGAGCAAGGCTGGGCGGGTGCTCACAGCCCCCACAAGCCTGGCTTTTTCCATGGGAATCACCCCGCTGTGGAGCATCCCTGTGGGGGAGCATCCCTCCCCCCCGGCCCTGGTAGAGCCATTTGGGGCCAGCCCTGGCACTGAGCACCTCCACGGAGCCCGCGTGGTCTCATTGGCTTCTGGAGGGGGAGCATAAATCTTTCAAGGCTGTAAATGTCTTCTTTTTATTTTTTTCCTATTCTGGGTGAAGAAAATGGATTTTTGTTGCAACTCTCTTCAATGTCACTGGTATGAAGAGACGGGAGCGGATGCTGTTTGTGCACCACAGACCCCCTCCCTGCGCAGCCAAGCGGAAACTCGCTGCCTCCCCTTGCCTGCCCTTTGCATATTCTTATTTTTCTCGCTGCCTGGTTCTTTGGGTGGAGTTTTGTCTGTGCCCGGACAGTGCCTGATGATGTGGGGAGGGACTTGTGCAGCTGGGGTGCCAGGGCATCCCAGGGTCCCACTGCACTGCAGCCTACGGGCACCCTTCTGAGGATGAGCACAGCTCTCCCGGGGGCTGAGATCTGCGCTAGAAGGATGCTGTGATGGTAAAATTAAATCGGTGAGGTGAAGGAAGGTGACAAAGGACACCCTGCAAGTCGGTGGCAGGGGCTCAGCCCTTTCATCCACCTCTTGCAGAGCCCTCAAAGACTGTCTTTGCAAAGCGTAATGCCAGGCTGGGGAAATGCAGCCTGTGCCCTGGCAGCTCCCAGGCAAATGGGGGACCCTCACCCTCCATGCCGGCTCAGGGAGAGGAAGATGAGGCCAGGAAGAGATGTGATTGTCCATCAGACCCCTCGAGGAGATCAAAAAAGGGCTGCAAATGTCAGAAAAAACCCATCTCCAGCCCCATTAGCAGGGTTGATGTAAAGGATGCATCAGACACGTCATCAAAGACGTCAGGGGCTTTAATTGAGATGTGACCACCTGTAGCCAAATACTGAATCATCTTTGGCCAGATACTGTCAAGGTCAGGAGCTTTTCATACAAAAAAATGCTGAGCTCTGACAGAAATTGTTGCCAGAAGCCTGAAACGCTGGCTTTTGCCACAAAATGGTGATCCTTTCCCTGCCTGCCCCCAAGACAGCCCAGCAGCAATCCCGCTGGGAAATCCTGACCATTCCCCATCCTTCCCTTCCACGCCTGGACTTTTCAGGGGCTTTATTTTATTTTAAATGGCTGCTGCATATTGAGCAGAAAAATGACGTTGAAGAGGGCTCTTTTGACCCCGGTGCTATAATTATTCCAGACTCCAGCAATGCATGCGGTTCAAATGCTGTTTTCCCCGATGCCTCCCAGCCCTGGCTGGCAGCTCCTTTCCATCGGAATCAGGGTTACCTGCAGTCCCGGAGGCTCCGCGCGAGCGATAGGGGATGCAGGCAAAGCCCTTTGCGTGGGTTTTCCAGCAGGTTTTCGCATCCCGTGAATGCCCAGGTGTGAAATGAGGAGTTTTTCTGCTGTTTTCAGGCACGTTTTGGGTGAGACTTCAATTCCTGCTGCTTCAGGCTGGCACCGGCTGCGACACTGGTCCTTCTGGTGCTGTTGGACCCAGAGAGCAAAGCAAGGAGCCAAACCCAGGCCCTGCTCTTACCTCTGCTTTCTCCCTGCACCCATTTCCACTCCCCCCCTCAAATCACAGCAGCTCACTCCCACTCGGATCTACCTCCTCCCTTCCCCCTGGGGCGGCTGAAGGGGTTAACCCGCTTTGTGCAGAAACAGATGGGAAAATGTTTGCTGCTAAATGAGGCTCCTGAAAAATTCATGGTCCTAAATGGTCTTCCAGGGGGTTCCTCCCCCCCAACAAGGAGTGGGAAATCCCAGCTGGGAGCTCCTAATGGCAGGAAGGAAAGGGCCTTGCTGGGCTCTGCTCCAGATGAGACCCCACGCCCCGGGGACACCCTGGCCATTACTGGGGTGGCCATTAGGCAGCACTGGGGCTGACCCAGATGAATTAACAGCTGCTCTATCGTTATCCCGGCCGGACACGCCAGCCGGGCAGGCGCTGGGGATGGGGCTCTGAACTCCGGGATAAAAGCTGGTCTCTGGTTTCCCGAGGCTGGTGGGCAGGGGAGGTTTCCACTTGCTGGGGTGGATGGGTGCCCCATCTGCTCAAAGCGGAGCCCCAACAGCTGCTGGGCAACCTCCAGGGGGGGAATTAAGGCTGTGTTTGATGACTCCTTGCTCGCAATTAGCTGCTCCAGCCCTGGAGGGAAATCCCCTGGGGAGGTGTCTGCTGGTGTTGAACCGTAGAATCATAGAATCATTTTGGTTGGAAAAGACCCTTGGGATCATCAAGTCCAACCATCTACCCTACTTTACAAAGTTCTCCCCTACACCATATCCCCCAACACCACATCTAAACGACTCTTAAACTCATCCAAGGATGGTGACCATGTCCCATGGGAGGAGGCACCGACAGGGCATGGGGGGAACCCCCCTCCTGCTGCTGGGGCCTGGTGTTTTGGAGATGACTGGGTGGTTTTTGGGGTGCAGCGGGGTGCCTAGCTTGGGGGCACTCTGGAATGGGTGTCCTGTAGGAGATGCTCTTAGTGGTGGGACTCTGGAGTTGCCACCACCCCCTACCTAGGAGAAAACTCAGCCCGATGCGCTGCGGTGCCTCAGAAAACAAGGCATCTGTGGGATGCTCAGCCAGTCTCAGTCCTTCTCCCAGCACCTCCCCCTGCCGCCATCTCTGTCCCCAACAAGCGCTGTTGTGACAGGTCCAGCGAAGGGGAAAGGGAGGCCCTGCTTGCTGCCGGTGCCTCGCGCTGCTCGGCTGGCAACGGTCCTCGGCCCGGGCCACACGCTGCCAGGGCAGGTGGTGGAGGGGTCTTGCTGCAGGGGACGTGGAGCCACCGGTACAGGAGTCCTCACCCAGAAAGGTCACAGTGGCCATGGGGAGAGAGGGGACCTGAGATGAGGAGCATCTAGAGGGGGAAGCAGAGACAGGGGGTGTGGAATGGAGGGAGGGAGGGAGGGAAGAAGAAAAGGAGGGAGGAAAGGATGGAGAAATGGATGGAGAGAGGGCTGGAGGGATAGAGGGATGGGTGAGGGCTGGAGGGGTGGAGAGACAGGGGTGGATGGACAGGGAGAGGGTATAGAGAGATGGACAGGTGGAAGGATGGATGGATGGATGGATGGATGGATGGATGGATGGATGGATGGACAGATGGACGGATAGGCAGACAAAGAAAGGTCTCATCCCACTCAGCCACTGCCAGGCTGTCAACTTCGGGCCAGCTGCAAGCCCTGGTGCTTACCAAGCCCATGCTGGGGGGACAGCCACCCCGCCAGGCAGGCAAGTCCCCCTGCCCTCAGAGGATAGTCCACAACCAGGTGCAGACAAGTCCCCAGCCCTCTCTGAAGGGCCAGTTTTTCTTTCCGTTCCCACAGCAGCACCTCTGTGGGGCACACATGGCTCCGATGCTGGGGCTGGACTGGTGGAGAAGCCGCTCTTGCAGCATTTCTCCCACCCCATGTCTCAATGTGGATCTCCTCGTGTCGAAAAGGGACATTTTGAGGCTGAGACGTGTTTTTGTTAATTTTCTGCTGCCTTTTCCCCAGCCTACAGTGAAAACCCGTTACTGGGATAATTGCGTGGTGCCAGCCTTTGCCACATCCCACCAGGACCCGTTTTGCAGGGGTCGGTGTGTTCACATCAGCCAGCCTTGGGCTGATGCACTTTTCCTTGGAGGGGTCACTGGGGGCGGATGGACCCCAGTGAGGGGTGAGCAGGGGATGTGGTAGGCACACTGGGAGGAGGGGAACTGGTCAAACAGCCTTTTCCATGCAATTCCCAGCTGAACCCACCCTGAGGACGGCCAACATGCCCAGGAGGGAGCTGCGGGGTGGCAGGATGCTGAGGACCTGCAGGTCAGTAAATGTCAATGAGCACATCTTACCTGATTTGGGGCCACCCAGCTTATTCCCGTATCCTACCCCTCACCCTTCAGATGAGTCCAGCTCCAACCCAACCTCTTCATTGCCCACAAATTGCCCAGGATTGGCTCAAGCCCAGAGCATCCCAGCTGGAGAAATGGAGGTGGGGGGAGAAAGTGGCTCGGATCCTGCCCCACCAGGCACACAGGCACTGGAGGGGACTTGGCAAGAGCTCTTTGGCATGATGGATGGGACACCATGGCCACGCCAGGCCTGTGGGAAGGCTGTGCCCCATGATGAGCTCATCCCTGCAGCACCATTAAGGGCTGTGCAGCCCTAAATCCTCCCCCCCCGCCTCCCCCCCCAGGTCCCTTATCTGATTAGGGACCGGAGGGGAGGCCTAAAAGCCTCCGGAAAATCAAACTGCCTGAGCTGAGCCAAGCGAGGGGGCGACTGGGAAACCGAAGCAAATGGGCTTTTCTCCTCCTCTTAAGTGCTTTTCCCTGTCTGTCTTTCCGTCTTGGCCAGAGAGGCAGGGAAGGGGGAGGGAGACGAGGATGGAAAGGCGAGTCGGGACCGTCAGGTGTCCCCTGGCGAGATGCTGGTGGGGACCCGTCCTGGAGACGACCTCTCCTGTACCCCTGTGAGGTCTCAAACAGCACAGTATAATAAATAAAGGATAATAAAATAAGCGATTCTGCATTTTTAAATGTTTTATATGTATGCATAGGTGTTTAAATATATGTGTGTGTATATATATATTTATACAGGTCTGGGTGGAGGGCAGCAGTAACTCCTCCAAGAGCAGGGTCCCTTTGCACACAGGGGCTTGCAGTCACCCACCCTGCCTCCTCCCTGCCTTCTCCCTGCCTCCTCCCTGCCTCCTCCCTGCCTCCTCCCTGCCTTCTCCTGCCTTCTCCCTGCCTTCTCCTGCCTTCTCCCTGCCTCCTCCCTGCCTCCTCCCTGCCTTCTCCTGCCTTCTCCCTGCCTCCTCCCTGCCTCCTCCCTGCCTTCTCCTGCCTCCTCCCTGAGATC